>BSUD01000006.1:67229354-67299460 GCA_033239045.1 Fagopyrum esculentum | reverse complement strand
CTCTGGTCTTTGTTTCTTTGATAGCTTTTTTTTAATCTCGATCTTCTTGTTTCTCTCTCTCTTTTTTTTTTGTAGTCCCCTGTCCAATCCGTTTCAGGGCTTATATACCAGTAAATAATTGACGGTTACGAGTTGGATAAGGCTCAACTGTAACATCACTCAACTGCCAAACTTCTAACTGCAACAAACTGAAATATTTTTCTTTTCTTTACTTTAATTTGCAGAATGTCAGAAAAAAATAGTACACATACTTGATGTGTGTATATATGTTGGAACCCTTTTTTTTTTGCATATGTATATTTAATAAATTCGATCCTACAGATGGTTAAAATTATAAAATTTTTTGGTGAAACAGATGCCCCCAAACTTTGTAGGTGTGAGTTTACAAATGCCTTCAAAGTTTGCCTTCTACTGATAAATATTTGTATATTTCTCTTTACAACATTCCAACATAAAGGTTGCTGGTGACGTGGGGTCTAAAAGGGCTCCATGAGATAATGGTGAAGAGGTTAAGCACGGACCATTCTATGCCAGAAGTGTGTCCATGAAAGCTCTCGACGTCAACTCTTCGGCCAAGGAAATGATCTCTTTGGTCAGAAGCGAAGAAGTTTTGGAAGGAAGCTTCAAATTTTCTGTATACAACGACAAAGGATGCATACTTCCTACTAAGGGTTTTGGACCTAGGTTTAAAGCCACGCTTCTTGAAAAAGTCCGGCTTGATGATGATTTCTCTGAGGTTGACGATGAGTTTTATTCTACTGTTAAACGACTTATGGATGCATCAAGAAATTGGGGTGTAGAGTTCATATTTCTAGGTTTATCCTCTTTTGTCGACCTGCTCATAGAATGGACAGAGCGTATTCTTCGCAGGCATGGGGGAGTCTTAAGACAAGCTAACATTTATGGACTTGTCGGAGCTTCACAATACCCGTACCACTACGACAAAGATGTATGGAAAGCTTTTTGTGAGCATTGGAGTTCTCTCACGAATACACTTCACCATGGAGGAGGTGAGGTAGGCATTTCTCTGAATGACTTAAAACAAATTTGGGTCTTCCTATCTTAGGTGAACCTTATGAAGAATATTTGCCGCTTAATAAACACCTCTTAGATAACACTATGTCTCCACCAACTGTAGTAGAGCTTTTGCGGATTGATGCTAAGCTTTGTGATCATGAAGGTGCCAGAGAGATATCTTGGTATAAATGGGTATCTCATTTTTACAGAGGCAAACAAAACTTTACTACTTTCGGGGAGCCTCATCCTTCTTCAACCAAAAGGAACCCTCCCCCTATCTCATTTGGTAAAGGTAATTTAAATAAATCTTTACCACTCTGTGTTTCAATAGAAAGAGAACTTGCTGCGTTTCTGTCTCTTCTGCTCAGCAGATTTGTTTTACCAGGAAAGAACAAATCTATTAGGACAGAAACTTTTCTGATGGCTTCTGTGATGGCTCAAGGTAAGCAAGTTGCCCTTGCTCCTGCTGTGTTGGGTCATATATATCATGGATTGGGAAAAATGGCTATGCATCCCGGTAACCCTGGTAGTGCTAAACCGAGCTTCGGGATCCATTTTGTGATTGGTTGGTTAGGGGAGTATTTTTCCCTCCCTTTACCGTTGTCGTCCTGACAACGAATTCCGTAGAAGTTACCCTCCTTTAGTGAGATATGCGGGAGTGAATGTTAATAATTTAGATGTATACCAGGCTAGACTCCTATTCAGAGGTACTAGACATTTCTTCTATCGAGCTGTAAATTTTGGTGCAGAAGTTGGTGGTAAAGACTACATTGACTCGGACGATCTTTCTAATTTATGCTTCGAACACTTGATAAGTATCCGTCAGTGTTCCTTGCCTGTTCGTTGGAGCCACTTTGATAATAGAACCTTATTATCCTAACAGATTCGCTAGACAATTCGGGTTTGACCAAGGTATTCCGTTTAACACTTGATAAGTATCCGTCAGTGTTCCTTGCCTATTCATGATGATCCTATAACACACTCCCCCCCTTCTGTCGATACATCGCCTCAGACGGATGTTAATACTTCGTCAAGGAAGAAGGCCGGTAAGCGAATGGTTACGATAACAGAAAATCTGTTAAGTAGAGAGTCTCTTAGTGCTGATGTGAACCTAAAGAGAGCAAGATATGATAGACCGGTAAAATTTGATAGTTCGAATTCTGTTGAACTTCAAGGTTCGCCTATCAATGACTCTTGTGCTGATATGGGTGTTATTGTTTCTATTGAAAAGGCACCCGCAATCTTTGACAACACCGCAGGTCCTAGCAAACTTGCAATTGTGACATTCCCAGACTCTCCAACTCCAAATGAAAAGCGAGCAGCCGAGGATTTGCTACCTTCACAAAACATTCCTTTTACTTTGAAGGATGTACTATCTACAACGAAGAATGACTGGATACGTGAAAGTATCTCCAAGGGTGTTTGTTTTATCATGAAAGCCATCCTTGACTTGAAATCTCCAGAAGAATTAATTGCAGAACGAACTCAAATTACGGAATCTATCGCAACCTAGGAAGCAATCATAGTAGTAAGTCATGTTAACCTTACTTGGTTTATTCAAAAGTAGGAGATTTATTTAACATTGCAGAAGTCATGGATTCTAAACAAAGCATGTGCGATTCGAAGCCTATAGAACTTTTACAAACTGATCTTGCCCAATGTTCAGCTGAACTCACAGCCCAAAAGTCTAAACTTTCTCAATTAGCTCAAAGTTTTCTCACTTTAAAGAAGGATGAAGCTGAACTTACAACTCTAAAGGAGAGGGTTAATATGTTGGAGACTAGAGTCGAGATGACTAAGACATCCCTGACGAGAGAAGATGCTGACGTAAAAAGCTCTATCCAGCTGCGTGAAGATAAAATGCGGCAGCTCTAGTGCCAATTTGAGCAACAAAAATTTATTGAAGCTGCAATTTCGCGTGCCAAGAAGCGAGATTATCAAAAACTTATTGCCATCCTCACCAGTTTTGCCCTTCTGCAGTAAGGTAAATTCTTTATGATATTAATGCTTTTTATTTTGACTATTATGAATGTCTGAATACGTTCCTCTTCTTTTTTTTAACAGGCTCTCGTCAGCAAGTGAAGACCAAATACTTCCTGATATTTCACTTAAGCTATATCAGAGTATTTAGACTTTAGGTTGCTTTTCATTACATGGTTTATGAATCACCAAACAGGTGCATAAACATATGAATGCTTAGTTTGGATTTTTTTATTTGTTATGATATCTATCTACATCAAACATATTCACAAGCTGGTGAATATTATGGATTTTTTTTGGGGTGACTTCATCCAACATATGAGAGAGTTAGATTGCCTACGTACCTTCTTATTGAAGGATCAAGCCGTTTGTAGTGCCTTTTGAACCGATTATATTTATCTTGTATGTAATTTCATTTTTATTCATACGCATCACTGAAACAATAAGAACCCACCTTCTATGAAGGGTTGCTCGAGTTATCTCGACAATCATTTGCGTGTGAGATTTTTTTTTAGGTTGATTGTGGCTGCACCTAGCATTTCGACCAGCTAGACTGCTTACGTACCCTCTTTTTGAAGGATCAAGCCGTTCGTTGTTCTTTGCGAACTGATTTTTTTTTCCGCCCCTTCATCGTACACATCACCGAAATAATTTGAGCCCACCTTCTATGAAGGGTTTCTCAAATCACTCAACTATCATTTGCGTACTTAAGGGCTCCAAAGTAAACTATGCATTTTTTTTATTATTTTTTTTATATATTTTTTTTATCCCGAGTTAAAAGGTTAACGACTGAATTCGTTACCTATTTGTACCGAATTCCTTCTGTAACCCCTAGGAGTACATCAAATCTTAATGTAGCCCTCCGAATATTTAGAGATCTTCAAGTGAAGTACTTCTTCACAAACTTTCCGTTTACAGAAGTGTAAATCACTCCACCATCCGTATGCGAGAGTTCGTAAGCACCTTTTGGGAAGACTTTAGTCATGACGTAGGGACCTTCCCATTTTGGTTCAAACTTCCCTTGCAATATGCTAGTGATGACAAGTAGGTCTTTTTATTGTAAGAAACAGATCACCAACAAAAAATGAGCAAAATTTGACTCACTTATTAAATGCCCCAGCAACTTGTGCTTGATAAATTTCAAATTTTTGTTGTGTTGCCAATCGATGCTCGTCTAAAGCTTCAAGCTCAGCCAAACGAATCTTAGCATTCTCGTCTGGATTTGATATTTGTACTGCAACTCTAAGGGAAGGTAGTTGTATTTCCAAGGGCAAGACAGGTTCTGACCCAAAGACCAAATTGTAAGGCGTACATCCAGTGGATGTTCTGGTAGTCGTTCGATATGCCCATAATGCTTCAGGTAGACATTCATGCCAATCCCTCTTGGATTTTGATACCATCTTTTTGAGGATTGTGCAAAGCACCTTATTAAAAGCTTCGGCTTGACCGTTAGAGGATGGATTGTAGCTAGATGAGAAGATATGTTTGAAACCAAATTTCTGGGCTTGTCTCACCATGAGTTGATTCTTGAAATATAGGGCTTTATCTGAAATTATTTTTGAAGGAACTCCGTATCTATAGATCAGTTGAATCCTTATGAAATCAACAACTTCTTTGGCCCCCACTTGTTTCAACGGTACGACTTCTGCCCATTTTGAGAAATAGTCAGTTGCAGCCAATATGTATAAATGACCACGAGACGATGATGGTTTTATAGGGCCTACAACATCAAGACCCCATGCATCGAAAGGCCAAGACAAGGCAGTTGGATGAAGAAATTGGGGTGGTTGATGAATGAAGTCACTGTGTATCTGACAAGAGTGACAAGCTTTAGCGAACTCTATTGCGTCCTTTACCAAGGTCGGCCAATAGTATCCCAAACGTTTAATTTGATCGGCTAATTTAGGACCAGCTTGATGTGCCCCGCATATTCCTGCATGAGTTTCTGTAAGGATAAATATGCTTTCTTCTTTTGATAAACATCTAAGTACGAGTCCGTCAAAAGCTCTATGATATAAGGTATCATTTTCTAAAAAGAACCTTACTACCCGTCGCTTTAGATCTATCTTCTGCTTTGCGTCCTCGGGCATGATTCCATGTCGCAAATATTCAAGAAATGGTTGTCGCCAATCCATCTCTTAATTAATCTGATAAACTGAGACCCCATGTGCTTCCTCAACTGGCATGAGCCTATCTAAGGCCGATGTTAACAGATGACGTTCTCCAACTGTCACTTGAATTTCTCTTTCATCGGGAAGCGTCAATGATGCTGCTAATTTGGCTAGAGCATGGGCTTTATTATTTTCAGACCGTGGTACGTACATAATTTTGATATCTTGAAACTGTTGCACGAGGTCGTTTGCTCTTTGGTACAAAGGAATTAGACTAGAGGTTTTGACCTCATATTGTCCATTTACTTGTCTGATGATCAACTGAGAATCACCAAACACCCTTAAAGGATCAATATGCATTTGAAGGGCTATTTCAAGGCCAATAAGAAGTGCCTCATATTCTGCTACGTTGTTTGTACATGTCTCCAAAAGAGAAAAGGAATAGGGCTCTAGTCCACCGGAAGGTGTGATGAATATAATGCCCACTCCGGCATTTTGTTTTGTTGATGCACCGTCGAAATATAATTGCCATGTACCTTCTCCTATCGTGAAAACTTCCTCATCAGGTAAGTCGTTTGATAGCTCCTCGTTGTCCGGGGTCGGATGAGCAGCTAGAAATTCAGCAATGATTTGTCCCTTTATTGCCTTTTGAGGTACAAATTTGATATCAAAGGGTGCTAAAAGCATAGCCCATTTGGCCAATCTTCTAGACAAAATTGTTTTTGATAAAATATATCGTAAGGGATCAGCTTTTGATACCAATGTAATTGGGTGAGACAACAAGTAATGTCGTAATTTTTGAACAGCGAATATTAGTGATAAGCATATTTTCTCCATGGTGGAGTAATTATGTTCTGCTCCTACCATTGTCCGACTTATGTAGTACAAAGCATTTTCTTTTCCTTCATCATTGTGTTGGGCAAGCATAGCCCCCAATGATCGCTCAAGGGTCCAGTGTATAAAATCAGCGGTCTTCCTTGTATAGGTGCCATTAATACTGGTGGATTTGACAAGTACTTCTTGATACTGTCCAAGGCATTTTGACACAGTTGATCCCAAATAAATGGTGAGTCCTTCTTCATTAATCGTAGAAATGGTTGACACCTCCCTATTAAATTTGAGATGAAACGTCTTATGTAAGCGAGCCTCCCTTGTAATCCACAAAGTTGGCGAAGGTTCTTTGGAGGTGGCATTTGAACAATTGCTTTTATTTTATCGGGATCGTATTCAATTCCTCGGTAGCGTACAATGAATCCAAGAAATTTTCCTGAACTTACACCGAATGCACATTTAAGAGGATTCATCTTAAGTTGGTGCCTGCGCAACCTTTCAAAAATTATACGAAGGTCATTGGGGTGATCCACCTTTTCATTTGTTTTAACCACTAGATCATCTACATAACATTCAATGGATCCAAGGAGTAAATCATGAAATATGGTCGTCATAGCCAATTGATAAGTGGCTCCAGCATTTTTTAAACCGAAAGGCATCACTGTATAACAAAATGTTCCTTGGGGGGTTCGAAAGGCCGTCAATTCCTCGTCTTCAAGATTCATCTTAATTTGATTATATCCCGAAAAACCGTCCATGAAAGACAAGGCTTTGAATCCGGTAGTAGAATCTACCAAGAGCTCGGTGATGGGTAATGGAAACTCATCTTTAGGGCATGCTTCATGCAAATCCCTAAAATCGACACATATGTGAAGTTGACCATTCTTTTTCTTGACGGGAACTATGTTAGCGAGCCAAATAGGATATTGAACTTCGCGGATGAATCCTGCTTTGATGAGCTTATCCACCTCAACATTGATTTGACCAGTTAACTCCGGATGGAAGCGTCGCTGTGTTTGTTTTACCGGCTTTTTACCGTCAGAGATTGCCAACTTGTGAACAACAACATTTGGATCTAAGCTAGGCATATCTTGGTATCCCCAAGCAAAAACATCTTTGTACTCTCGAAGGAGTTTTTCATATACTACTTTCTCATCTTCTGTTAACAAAGAACTAATGAAGATGGGCTTAGGATCTTCACTCCCCAAATTAATTTCTTGAAGTTCATCAACAGTAGCTTGTCCTCCATCCTCTAGTTCTGGTGGTGCCGGTTGAATTGTGTTGATGAAATCAAGTGATTTTTCAGATGCCTCTTGATCATGATGACTTTGGGATTCTCCTTCATTTGTTACGGACATCATATTTACTTCTTCAGTATAGGTATTTGTAGGAGTCTTTTGCTTCCATGAAATGATTTTCAAGTGTTTCTTCTTCTTGAGTTTCCATTTTCTACCTCCCTTTGCCCATTTATCTTTAGGTATTTCAAGTCTTTGGAATACGGAAACTCGTGACATATCTTTCATGGGAGTTCCATCGAGCCTATCAAATACTGACACTTGAGATGATATAACCATATCTTCGTAGAACATATATTGTTCTTTGGGTGTTAGTATTGTTGACTCCATAAATTTTGACGTCAAAATTCCTCCCTCTAGAGAAATCTGTAAATTTCTATAGATTTCTTCATCTAAAAGTTTTTGTAGGGATTTTCTTTTTTTCTTTTGCATTTTGACCTTGCGATTTCTGTTTGCTCTTGAAGATGAATCCTCGTAATGAGGATTGAAAGTTTCACTTCTTAAAATCATATTTTTATAGTCATCTTCCAGATCTTTAGAAGACTTATGGATGATTATCGCCTTCCTTGGCAAAGACTGGTCAATCTTCCGAAGGGGACAAGTATAACTCGTCATAAGAGAATGCATGACTCTTTCTACGGAGGTTAAAGGTTTTTCACCAGCCTCTCTCTTATCCTTCGATGTATACTTGAACAACACCGTAGGTTGTGAACTTTTATCATTATCATTTTTCGCGGATACTTGGGCTACCTTCTTGATCTCTTTATCCTTTTGCAAGCAAGAGATTTTGTCACCTCTGTGTATGAGTGTATTTGGATCAAAGCTTATGGATTTGTAAAACTTAGCATCGACATAATTGACATTCTCCCCGTAAAAAGGGTTAGAATCTCCCCGAATAGTTCTTACATTTCCTTCATCATCGGTGTATTTCAGGCATTGATGAAGTGTGGAAGCTATGAATTTACTGGTATGTAACCACGGACGTCCGAGTAGGGCATTGTAGGAAGTGTTTGCATCAATTACATGGAAAAGAGCATCTTTGTAAAGATCATCTAATACCACTTTTAAAGCTATAGTACCCATGGCTCTTTGCCCAACTTGATTTAAGCCTTGTATTGTGAGCAAAGTAGGGGATAATTGATTAGATGTTAGCCCCATCACTCTTAAGGTCTTGAATGGAAGGAGGTTTACAGCTCACCCACAGTCAAGCAAGATCCGGTTAATCCTAGTATCTCCAATTGTGCCCGTCACATATAATGGCCTATTATGATGCTCCTCCCCTAACTGTAAATCTTCGTCAGAGAATAATATACAAGCCATGCATGAAGCGCATTGGATTATCGGAGCTAATGATACCTCGTTAATTTCAACTGGATCTACTTGGTCTTTATAATTTTCCGGATCTGTAAGGGCTTGAATGAGTGCCTTTCTCAAATCCTTTGACATTTGTAATGCATCATACACACTTAAACGTGCTGGGATGCGTTTTAGATGATTTATCACATCGTATTTGACTCCTTCTCTCTTAGGTATTTTTGTAGTTGAATCTAATCCCTTAGGAGTAGAGTCCTTTTTGTGTTCTTCCTTACTGTTTTGAGGTGACTTAGGAGGTTCTTTGCCAAGACATTCCCCAGGAGTTAATGCTTTCGAGTTTTCGTTAGAGCCCGACTCTTTCTCCTTTCCTTTTGTCACTGGAGGAGAAAGTTGGTGTCCGGATCGAAGAGTAACCGCATCTACTTCCGGTTGCTCCTCTTCACAACTATATGCCCAAGAGACCATACAACATTGGGCGGTTTCTTCATCCCAAAAATCTTCTTCATTTGAAGATTCATCTTTAATAATTTCCTCTAGGATGAAATCTTTCAAAGTAATGGGTATCCGTTCAGGTTGAGTGTAATCATCTTCGTGACTTTCCCATTGTTTCTTTTCTTTCTTAACTTTTTTGCTCTTAATATTCCTTTTCTTGTTTTTCTTCTGTCTCATGTTGCTTGTACTAGACTCTGGCTGACTTACACATCTAGTGAATACTTGTTGAGGCTTTCTTCGATGTAGCGCCCACAATTTTTGGCGCGTTTTCGATATTTATTTTCCTACTTCTATCAATATTTTATTAGATTACTTTTTTTATTCAAAGTATTTTTTCGGCCTAAAGTATTTATTCCCGAGTATTTTTTTTATTTATTTGATACGTACATATTTCCGTATTTTTTTTTCGAAAAAGGTCGGAAGTTTGTTCAGAAATTCCGTTCCGAACGCGTTTGGATCGGATTCACTTTACACCACTTTCTTTATTCTTTTCTTTTTCCCCTCTTTCCTACTTGTTGATGAGCTGCTCATCTTCCCCGACTCTTCGATTTGAGTAGTCCCGACCCCTCGTTCTTTCCCCACTATCAGCCTTACCCTCTCTCTGTCTTACCCTCACCACATCTTCTCACCTGCAAACACTTTCCTCAATCTCTCATCTTCATCCTCACGCATCTCACTTTGTCTCTCCTCTTTCCGGCTGCCACCGAGTCGCAACCACCGGACTAAAGATTGCCATCGAGCCACTTGCACCCCCTTATGTCTGTCCTCACCTCCCCTCTCTTCTTCTTGCGGTTTCCGGAGGCCCTGAACACAAAAATCGGAGGGAGAAGTGCCGCTGCTTCAGCCGACGGAGCCATCAACCACCGGGAACGCAGCAAGCGGAAACCTTGACGCCTCATTCGCTGGCCGGAGCTTGTTCGGACGCCGCCGACACCAGCAGGCCCACGCCGCCTCTTCTCCTCTCCCCTGCCCTCTTCTCTCTTCTGCTGTGAGGAAGGACACCGGCTGCCGCAAGAGATTGGGCCGCCTCGCTGCTGCAGCTTCGCCGGCACGGTCACCGTCGTTTCCCGCCGCCTGCCGGAGCACGCTGAAATGCCGCCACCCTGCCTTCTTCCTCCTGTCATTGATGGCTGCTTCAATGGTGAAGAGAAACCCTTTTTCAAATATTACAGTGGCCCCCCTCTTTTTATAATTAATTACAAATGTGACCCAACTGCTTTGTAATTGCAGTTTCTACCCAGATTTTTGAAATGAAACAATTATGACCTGCTGAAACAAATATTTGCAAGTTTGGCCCTATGTTTTGGAAATGTGCAGATTTATCCTTGTGAATAAATTACATTTTTGGCCCAAAGTTATTTTTGGGAATTGGCCTAAGTTTCTTGAGTTCCATAGTTATGGCCCGGAGATTTAATTGCGGATTTTTAACCTATGTTTATATAATTGTATAAATCCCCGGAAATGTTTTTACGAGTTTTAACCTTGGTTTTAGATACGGGATATTCTTATATTTTTATATACACGGTATATTATGTCTTCGTTGGATTTAAAACTCGATTTATGACCCAAAGTTTTAATTGCGGTTGCATGACCTAGCTCCCTGAATTTTATACTTTGGCCGGAAGAGTTTTGCGGGTTTTTAACGAGGGCCTTTGAAATCGAGTTTTCCTTATTTTTTTATATATTATATATATTTAGAACAAATTTAGCGTACGGGCTAAATTTGTCTAGTCTTGGTGTTAGGTTCGGAAGCGCCCCGATAAAAACCTTATGAGTCCAAGTCGACATTCATAGACCGTCTTCCGTCGTTTGACGTCGTGTGAGTTACCTTTTTCCTCGATCTAGTTATGTTTAGTATTAGTATCATGCTAGGATGGATCTAGTATAACCTCGATCTAGTTATATATATATATATATATATATATATATATATATATATATATATATATATATATATATATATATATATATGTATATATATATTCTAAGAAAATCCCGGTGTCAAATGGCCACGTTAAATCCCGCAATACCCTTCCGGTTAAAACGTGAAATTCTAGGAACTTGGTCATGAAACCGCAAATAATACTTTGGGCCATAAATCGAGTTTTAAATTCAACAAAGACATAATATACCGTGAATAACAATATAAGAGTATCTCGTGACTAAAACCCAAGGTTAAAACCGTAGTTCCATTTTCCGGGCAAACTATACAAACTTTATAACATGGTTCAAAACCGCAATCAACTTTCCGCAATCAACTTTCCAAACTTAAATATACAGGGGTATATTCACATAATTCGGAAACATGGGCCAAAACTGCAAATATTAAATAATGGGTTCAATATGTAATATACACAAAAGAGGGGCCAGAAATGGAAATAATCCCACGCCCTACTTCAACCTGCTGAAATGCGACAGAGGAAAGAAAGGGGCCGGCCTTCTGGCGGCGTGCGCGGCGGAGGAAGGGGCAACGCTAGGCCCGAGTCGTCCTCCTGTCTCAGGCGCAGGTGAGGGTGAGAGCGAGGCGGCAAGGGCCGCTCTCCGGGGAGGCGCTAAAGTTCCAGGCCCGGAAGAAGGACGCAAAGAGGAGAAGATGGTGACGAAAATCCGGCGTTCTCTGCACACAGAAGGCACATGAAATCGACGAGAGAGAGAAGTTATGAAGGGGAAAGGTCCGGGAGATACTTGCCATTCTAACCATGGGTGAAGAGAGGGGAAACCGGCCCAACTGCTCCGTTCGGCTTGATCGATTGTCACCGGAGGGATAAGAGGGAGTTCCGAGAGAGTTCAGCAAGAGAGTTGAGCGAGAGAACGAGTTCATCGAGAGAGAGAGAGAGAGAGAGAGAGAGAGTTGAGCGAGAGAAACGTGTGAGCTTGGTTGGCTGAGAGGGTAGGAGGTAGGTATGTAGAGGGGGAGCCAAAGGGTCGATGCGCAGAACGAGGGGACGGGAGGCCAAAGGTCGAGGCGGCTCTTCATCCGCAAAAGCAAAAGTGAAGGGAGGGAAGAAAAAAAAAAGAAAAGTAAGAAAGGAGGGGATTAAATAAAATTATAAACATTAAAAGAAATCAGGGATAAGCTCGTAATCAAAATTCGGAACGGGATTTCCGAGTCAGGAAGATTTTCCGAGCCATCCCGAAAATAAATCAAAACATAATCATAATCGAAAATTTTATTTTTAAGTCTTTCAACATTTATAAGGAAATATAAATATAATTTACTAATAAAATATCGATAGGATTACGCAAGAGGGGGAAATATCAACACCGGGCGTTACATTTGATCCCCCTAAAAACAAGTTTCGTCCCGAAACTTGCTAAACGCAAAACTCGAAACCAAACTCGTCTCGATAACCGCTTGAAACCCTATAACGTGGTGACTACGGCCCTCTAATCCAAAGTCTACTTGCATAAACACAACAAGACCTCGCAAAGTACACACAAAGAAAATTCACGTCACAAATCACATAAGCACAATTAATGAAAGATCTCGGGACTAACCCGATGGTCCTATAGATGTCGCTAAACCTGCGTAAAACTTGACCAAATGTATTATCCTACATCTTCCAGTTTGCTTCATCGGCTCCTCGGCTCGACTAGATCATCACAACGGACTACATGTCTCCAGCCTTGTATGTACTCCCTCGACTAATGCTGATGAACCCCGGGTGAACACCCTCTACTCTCGGCGATCACGTCCACCGGTAAACCACTTTCCAAACTCGTGCTAAGATCTAAAAAAGGTCTAATATACCGGAAACTCAACTTCTTCTCGGGTCTTTCTAAATGCAACATTTCCATTATGTTTCTTCTGTAATATCCGGAATTTTTATTCCGTTTATTCTGTAATAAACCCGATTTCGATCAGTTGATCCATATCCGTCTACTTAGTTAGACACATTATTATAAAATTTATCATTTTATGTAGATTTCCTTCACATAAAATGATGGAATCCTTTAAAACTTTATCATTTTATGTAGCTTCCCCTTCACATAAAATGATAGGATCTTTATAAAATTTATCATTTTAGGTAGCTTACCTTCACATAAAATAATAAGTTTAGCCCTAATTTAGAATATGACAAGGCCCGGACAAGTCTGTGACGAAGCTGTGACAAGGTCCAGACAAGTCTGTGACGAAGCTGTGACAAGGCCAGACAAGGCTGTGACGAAGCTGTGACAAGGCCAGACAACGTTGTGACGAGTCTGTGACAAGGCCAGACAAGGTTGGGACAAGTCTGTGACAAGCCCAGACAGGCTGTTGACAGCCCAGCGCCAGCAACGCCAGCAGCACGTTCAGCCCAGTGCATCTTCAGCTTCTGCAGCCCAGCGAGCAGCCTGCTGTCTACCTCTCTTCAGCCAGCGTTACCTTGTCCAGCCCAGTCCGTGATCTCCTTCAGCTTGCCTTCTCCAGCCCACTGCCTTGACTGCTTCAGCCCAATGCGCAGCCCAGGAAGATCTTAGAAATTGCAGATTTCGTGGGCCTGCTGGACGTTACAGAAGATAGAAACAGCCGGTTGATTTCCTTCCTTCTTCAGCCGATCGTGTTGTCCTGATTCACGCTAATTACTCCTCTCTCTTCCTTCTGTAACCGTTGCCTTTCCTATAGCCTCCCCGAATCTCGTTTATCCCGACCTGCAGTACGTTTCCTTCTCCCTCCCTTACTGATCAACCCCCGAGATCTCTCTCCTCTTGCTGCAACCACTGGACAAGCCGGCTGTGACAGGAACTTGCAGAAACAATAACGCGAGAAGAAGCAACAGCGACATTACAACAACGTTACACCTCTGCACTCAGCGCTTCTGCACAAAACGACCTCTTGTACGTAACACCCTTGCTCTCTCCTTAAACCGGACGAAGGATCACTGTCCAGCCAGCAAGGAACCGATCCAGTCTTCTGTTGCACCACGGAACCAGCGACAGAATCAGAGACACCACCAAGCTGCTGCTCCAGTACGAATACCCAACCAGGTAAACAGCAGTACTTTCCGTTCCTCTGTCCCTATCGATTTAGTCAGCTAGTCTCACCTCCAACCTCTATCTTGTCTTAAGGAAGGGCCAGCTGGTGGAGCGTTGAACCTAAGAGGAAGCCGGAGGGCCATCTGGAACCGTCTGAAGGCGCCTCAGTCCAGTAGCTGTTGAAGAGGTGAGCCACCTCTCTTCTGCAGTCCAATTCTTGCCCTCTAGATGTTATAAGTGTATAGATTATATATGTTTTCGGTTTCGTTATGAATGGGGATCAAGCCAGGGAAATGGAGGGATAGTAAGTGAGCTTTGTTGAAGTCTCCTACAGTTCCAATTTATGATAACTGGATGATAATGAGAGTAGATTAGATTGTCCCTAGAAATAGAAATGAAAAACTCATTTGTAGAACTCAGCTTTGTAAGTGAGTAATGGTCAATGTTGAGGATCAATGTTTGAGAGTTAGGTTGAAGATCCACCGTTGAAATTTTAATAGATGATAGATGGATGTATGTAGTTTACACTATTAAAATTTGAGAAGAAATGAACGGTCAGATTAGAAGTTATAAGCTTCCGAAGTTGGGTAGTTGAGCAGTTTTTTTTGTAAACTTAGGATTTATGCTAAGTATAGAAATGGTAGGTGAAATAGTAAACTTTGAGAATTTTTATAAAACCGTTGAATGAACAGTTTCGAGAAATTCTTTTTCCTAAGGTTAGATGGAACATCATAGATGATTTAGAGAATGAGTTCGGAAATTTTATAAGCTGTTACGAATTTTATATTTGAAACCGAAATTAGACCTATACGATCTTTTGAAAAATATGAAAATAGGAAAGATACCGGTTTGTACCCAAACTAAACCTTAGGAGTTAGAATATGATTCTAGAATCTCAAATAGGAGTTTAGACATGAATTTTGGAAAATTTGGGAGTTTCGGGACCAAGGGTAAAATGGTCATTTTACCCTAAATTAGTACTGTAACTAGTTATGTCTTACTACGTTCTTTTATCTTAGAAGTCTTAGACTTCTAACTACGTGGGAGTGTGCTAATGCACTTATCTCCTTTGACAGGCAACTGAGTTGCTACAGTTTACAGAGCGAGTTTGGTTTACAGAGAGTCGAGCTTTATACCAGGTAAGTCCTTTGGGCTTACTTAGCTGACTTCTAAATATGAGCATGAATGATGATAGTGGTGTGTGATTGAGATGTTAGAGTTATAGGTTGTGATAAATATTTACCGACCTATACTTGGCCTAAGAGTAACGGGCGGTGGCATTCTGCTCAGTTAGCTTGCGAGCGCTTGGGGTTTCTTTAGGGACTAGTCCATACTCGGTTTGTAGTGATGCTACCGGCGGAGGTCAGCTAGACCTACACCCAATTGGATAAGGAACGGAGGCGAGAACTGTTAATAGCTCTCGTGCCACAACTGTAAAATTGAATAAGATGAATCACCTAAATAATAGATAATAAACGGTTGAGTGCCAGCATGATGTTTGTTTAATTTTTGTTTCTGCTTGTGTTTGTGCTGTTGTTATTCTACTTATATTTGGATAGTTAGCTAACGGTTGTTATGTTGTGTAGACTTACCACAGGTTAGAGTAGATGCCGAGTGATCCAGATGGTAGTGGTCAGCCGGGGTGTTGTACTTTAGGACGTTTTACATTTTTTTCATTTGTGGGATTTTTCAGTTGGACCTTGTTTCTTTTCGTTCTTTCCGTACTTTGTTATATTACGTTTTCCGGCTGTTAGTTGTTCTGGTCACATTCATACATTGTTAAGAATTATTTTATGATTTCTGGTTTTTCTTATTTGTGCCTTGTTGTAAGATCTTGTTAAGTTGTTGTCAAACTAAGGTCAGGACCCATTGTGCGGTCCTAACCAGTAACTCCCTGAGTTGTAAAATTTGGGGTGTTACAACATGGTATCAAAGCAGGTTGGCAACAATGGCACTTGAAATCTTCTAAAAAGGTCATATAAGTAAATAAACAGAACCCGAAAGGGGTCTGAGTTTTTTCCAAAGAAAAATTTGGTTTTAAAATGCATACATAGTCGAGTTGGGATAGAAAGTACGGATGACCACCACTACTTCTGCGGATCTCGGTATTCTTAGTACTATAATTGTAGACTTTTACTGTTATGATAGATTAGTTAAATTATAACTGTAGTTGTTACCATTCGTGCAGATGGCACGTACTAGGGCTACACTAGTGACTGGCCGAGGTAGGGGTCGTCCCCCCTTCCCCCAGTCAGACAGGATCGAGCTGATAGCACCCCTGCTGTTAGAGGGCGTGGTCGTGGGGGTAGACCTCCACTAGGGAGAGGTCGAGGATGAGTTCCTCGAGAGGATCCACCTGCAGCAAGCATACCAGAGGCTGTTGTGGAAGAGGTAGCTGAGAGTGTAGGCCCCGAGGTCAGGCATGAGACCGCTGCTAGGTCTGGAGCGCAGGGAGCACGTTCGACTGAGTCAGGACGTGTTTCTATTGGAGTATCGGAGTATAGGGAGTACAGAGCATACGTCGAGCGTATGGAGGAGGCTACCAGAGTGGAGAGGCTTACCCAGGTACCACCGGTGGTACCGGCTAGGTCAGCTCAGGTGACACAGGGAGTGTCTCAGGCGCCGGCTGTACCTGAGAGGAGAGCTAATGTTGATAGAGCGCCTGCTGGATCTAGAGCACCGAGACCGGATGAGTGGTTGAAGGCTTTCAACTCTCAGAAGGTTCCCTCATTCAGTGGAGAAATAGGGCTAGAGGTGGAGCACTGGATAGGGAAGATAGATGTAACGCCCCGTTTATTCGGGTGCGTTCCGATTGTGCTTTCCCCCTCCATCCGATTCATTCTAGCTCGAATTCTTTTTTTTAAAAAGTATATCTTTACGGAATTAAATAAATTTTCCGAGTATTATATTAATTTGGGATACATGAATGTACTTCCGTATTTTATTTATTTTATTTTATTTATTTTGTCGGAAAGTCGAGATTTACCGGACCGGGAAATCCCGTTCCGATCATTTATTCGAGTTGGGCCCTTATCTCTTTTCTTTCTTTTTCTCTTTTCCTTCTTTCTCTCTCGCGTGTGCCTGTGTTCCAGCTACATTGCCTTGCCCACTGGTGAGAGGGTAGGAGCCGCCTAGGGCTAGGGCTAGCCGGCCTCCTCGATCCACCCGTCTCTGCAGGCCTGCGGCCGGCCCTTCGACACCCTCCCTTCATGACTACCCCAACCAGCAAGCCTCACACTACTTTCCCTCATCTCTCTTTCTTCCCTCTCTCTCGCTGAACTCTCTCAGGACACTCTCTCTCTCGCACCCTCTTGCTCTGTGGAGGCCGACGGTGCAACGGAACCACCAGGGAAAAGCCCTCACTGCCGCCTCAGCCCGCCGGAGTGCGACGCCCTCTCCTCGCTGGTGAGCTACGCCTCCCTCTCCTCTCCTTTCTTTTTATTCTTCTTCTTTTTTTTTTTCTTTTCGTGACGTTGATGGCCGGTTGTGACAGCCGCCGGAGGAGAGAACGCCTCGCCGGGGGGCCTGCCTCCAAATCTCGTCCTCCCTTGCGCCACCAGAGACGACGCCACGCCGGGGAGCTGCCGCCAGTCCGCCTCCATCCCTCTTCTTCCTTTCCTCTGCAGTGCGGCTAGGGCAAACAAGGAACTGCACTTGTTTTGTGTAAATTACAGATTTTGCCCCAGCTTCTTTATAATTGCAATAGTGACCCTATTTTCTGGATAACTGCAGTTTGTATCCAAAATTTATTAATAACCACTGTTTTAGCCATGTGAAGTTTATTACGAGATTTAACCAATTTTGGATCTTTGAAAAATAACCGAGTTGTTGGGTTTTTCATCCTAACGGAAAAATAATGAATTGGGGAGTTTTAGTCTAATCGTGTTATTCACCTTGAAAATGTTTTACGGGTTTTGACCTTGTTTTGAAAACGAGTTTCTCGAATTATGTCTAAACCGTTGTTCAATCAATCTAGCTTATAAGCTAAATTCTTGTAGCTTTGATGTATAGGTCCGGAAGCACCCGTTAAGTCCACCAAATCCGTTCTCGACATCCATAACCCACGCACTACCTTGGAACTCGCGTGAGTACCCTCTCCGTCTCTTTAGGTTAATGGCGGTAGTGTATCATACTAGGTGAATCTAGTATAACGTAGAGCAAATGCCATATAGTGGCCGTGACCTTAGGTGGTAAGAATAGTTTATAGATTGTGGTGTGCTTCGGCAAGTTTTTTTAGAGAATCAAAATATGGGAACTAGCATGCTAATTATTATCTTACAAGTTGAGCATATAGAAGTACGGGGGTGGTTACCTTGACGGATAGTTGATGATAGTATGCCTCGTTGTGTTCAGGCATTGGGCGTTTTCTGCAAGAAGCCTAGAGGATTTATTCGTGTACCTTGAGTGAGGTAAGTCTACGGACTTACTTAACTAGCTTTTCGTATATGAGTTGTGATGTGTGGGTGGTGTGTGTTATTCCTATTAATTGTTATGAAATAACTTATAAATCGGACCAGGATGTGGACGTGTTATTATTTATTTGGCCCAAGTGTATGATAACGGGCGGTGACCACTTGTCCGGCCCAAAATGGGGATGGCCGGGAGGTGCCTTGCGACCTGTCCAACAGGTGATGCTGATTCGCATCTGGCCCAAACCTGTTTGGTGAAAGGGGACAAGGGCGGGATCCTTGTGATTTCCGTGCCACAACTAAATGGAAATTAGTAATGGAATAACTTAAATTAAAGATAATAACCGGACTTCTTTGCAAGCATGATTGTGTGTTTACTTTATCCTTATATGTGTTTGTGCCTTATCGTTCTTCTTATATTCGAATTGCTAGCTAACGGTTTAAAACCAGTTGTATAAATGCCTTGCAGGTTAGGGATGCCGCCGAGTGAGGTGGAGGAGTGGACAGCCGGGGGGTCTCCGTACATTATAGGACGGGGGCGTTTTTGAGTTTATTCTTGTTATGTTTGACTCATGGTTTTCGGATATATGTTTTGAGTTGTGACGTTTTGAGGACTCGGCTGAGTTTCCACTTTGTACTTTTACTTTCCGTTCTCGCATACATTATAAACGATTTGAGTTTTGCCTTTATTTGTGCCATGTTGGAAAGGTCCGGTGAAGTTGTTGTCAAGCTAAGGGTCGGGACCCATTGTAAGGTCTCGCCCGTAGCATCCCGATATCCCGCGGATTTGGGGTGTTACAAAAGTGGTATCAGAGCCCTAGGTTGACAACAATGGCACTCGCAACCTTCTAAAGGCCGGATGAGGTATAAACAGGACCCCACGGGTTCTGACTTTTCGTTTTCAAAATTCATATGCATGAGTCGGGATTGGGTTAGAATGTGCGGGACCACCACTCCTCACGCAAACCTCGGCGACGTAGATTTCTGGATTTGATGTATGTAATACCTATATATTGGCATAGTTATAAGTATTTATATATGACTTTAGGATGTTTTCGGACTTGTATGTACTTAGCTATGCATGTGACCTTAGGATGATTGGGCTTCTATGCCTCGGTTGAATCTTAGATTGTTGCTTCTTTTTATGCTTTTACAAGTTTCCCTTTTATGCTAATATTGCAATTATTACGTATATATCGATATATATATACACACATATATAAATAAACGCGGAATGATATCAGATGGCACGTACGAGAGCTACCGCATACGTAGGACCCGCCAGGGGTAGACCACCTCTTCCTTCTACCGTCCAAAGACGGGGACGAGTAGGAAGACCTCCAGGCACGAGAGGTCAGGGACGTATTCCCATTGCGGACCCACCAGTTGTGGATCCGCCAGCACCTAAGGATCCCGTAGAGGACGTCGCGGAGAGCATCATTCCCGAGGTTAGGGATAGGACCGTCGCGAGGTCCGGGGCTCAGAGTTCTCCATCTGCTAGGACTGGGGGAGCATCTATTGGAGCTAGCGTGTTTGCAGACTATGTACGACGAGTTGAGGAGGCATTTAGGACAGGAGTACCACCACCCGCACCACCAGTGCCAGCACCTGCACCGGCACCTGCGAGATCAGCAGAGGTCACGCAGAGGGTTACTCCGATTAGGGCTGTGCCAGAGGTAGTTGCACCAGCAGTAGCTGCACCCGAGCCAGTTGTTGATGTTGTTAGGGCGAGAGATGAGCTGAGATTTCCGAGACCTGATTCCTGGTTGAAGGCTTTCAACCAGCAGCATGTACCATACTTCGATGGGAAGGTAGGGTTAGAGGTGGAGCACTGGATTGGGCATGTGGAGTCGGCTTTGGAGGCGATCCGTTGCCCAGAGGAGAGACAGGTGGAGATAGTTCAGACTTTATTCAGGGAGCAGGCCCAGTATTGGTGGAGGACGGTTAGAGCAGGAGTGACCAGGATGGACCAGTTGTTTAGCCTCGTTAGAGAGAGTTTTTGTCCGGCTTCACTGAGGAGAGATAGAGTACAGGACTTCTTGGAGGCGGGATTTGAGGATGTCCCAGTTATCGAGGCGGTTAGACGGTTCCGTGAGGAGTTAGCTTTGTTGGGTCCCGCCGCACCTCCGGCAGACCAACACGTCTACTTATTCTCCAGGAGATTGAGGGATTCCACACGTGCCTACCTTGCGGGATTCCGCTGTGATTCCCTAGCGGAGTACCAGGACCGAGCCGCAGCATACGAGAGAGACCGACCAGGGTCTAGGAGAGCACCACAGTCTGGAGGGCCAGACAAGAGACAAAGGACAAGATCATTTGGTTCAGGAGCAGGAGCCCCAGGACAGGGACGTGGCCCGACTCAAGGGCGTAGTCAGACTCGGGGACGTTTAGGACCCCAGCAGTCCGGGCAGGTATCAGATAGAGGACGGCAGTGTTTCAACTGCAGCGGGTATGGGCATATGCGAGCTGACTGCCCGAGGACGACAGTGACTTGTTATCTTTGTGGCAGACCTGGACACCGAGCCACTTTTTGCCGACAAGGCCCGGTACCATCCCAGCAGGGTTCTTCACCTGCTGGCATCCCTAGTGGTGGACAGAGACCACCCCAGCGTCAGACACAGAGTCAGCACCAGCAGAGGGTCCCGAGATATTCACAGGCACAGACTTCTGCCCCAGGGCAGGGTAGGGGTAGGGGACGTGGTGGAGGCACCCAGGAGACCAGAGGTCAGCAGGCCAGAGTAATTGAGTTGAGGAGTGCTGTTGAGCCCACAGCGCCGGCAGCCACAGGTACCATTCAGATTCACGGCTTTCCAGTTCAAGTTTTGTTTGATACGGGTGCTACACACTCCTTTATATCCGATGATTGTGTAGCTAGGTTGTCCTTAGTTACGGTAGAGGGGAGACCCTTCGTTGTGGGGTTACCCGATGGTGGTAGGGTTAGCGGTACCCGCGAGGTACGCGGTTGTCCCATTCGTTTGGGAAACCGTGATTGGTTAGCCGACTTCTATGTCATGCACTTAGTACATGAAGAAGTCATTTTAGGGATGGATTGGATGGACCGCCACCGAGCCGTTTTAGACATTAGCCGGAGGACTGTGACAGTCACTACCGAGATGGGGCATGAGGTGATTTTCCTAGGTTGGGACCTCGAAAAGACCGGTACAGTCATTAGCGCGGTCCGAGCCGCAAGACTTATCGGGCAGGGATGCGAGGCCTTCTGGTGTTATGCCATGAAGGAGGAGACGGGACCATCACTGGAGGAGATTCCCGTAGCATATGAGTTTGAGGATGTCTTCGGGGAGCCACCTGGACTACCACCACAGAGGAGCGTCGATTTTTCGATTGAGTTGGAGCCCGGCACGAGGCCGATCTCCAAGGCTCCATACCGCATGGCACCGATAGAGATGCTTGAGCTAAAGAAGCAGCTCGAGGAGTTAGCCGAGAGGGGTTTCATACGCCCGAGCGTTCCCCTTGGGGTGCACCAGTCCTCTTCGTCAAGAAGAAGGACGGATCTTTGAGGCTATGTATTGACTATCAAGAGTTGAACAAAGTCACCATCAAGAACAAGTACCCTCTACCGCGCATTGATGACTTACTAGACCAGTTGCATGGTGCCTCCGTGTTTTCACGTATCGACTTGAGGTCGGGATATCACCAGCTGAGGGTGAGAGAGGAGGACGTGCCGAAGACGGCATTTAGGACGAGATACGGTCATTATGAGTTTGTCGTGATGCCATTCGGGCTCACGAACGCACCTACCGTCTTCATGGAGTTGATGAACGGCATCTTCATCGACTTTCTAGACCAGTTTGTGGTAGTGTTCATAGACGACATTTTAGTATACTCTCGGAGTAGAGAGGAGCATGCGGGACACCTGAGGACGGTGCTTCAAGTCCTTCAGGATAGAGAGCTTTATGCAAAGCTCTCTAAGTGCGAGTTTTGGATGTCCAAGGTGGCATTCCTAGGTCACATAGTTTCCGCCGAGGGTGTCATGGTTGACCCGGCGAAGATAGAGACCGTTTCCTCATGGCCGCCTCCTAGGACGGTCAAGGAGGTGCGCAGTTTCTTGGGCTTAGCAGGATATTACCGTCGATTTGTTGAGGGCTTTTCTGTGATTGCACGGCCACTTACTTCCTTGTTGAGAAAGTCTACCAGATTCGTCTGGTCCGAGCCTTGTCAGCGCGGCTTTGAGGAGCTGAAGAGGAGGTTTACCTCCGCTCCCGTTCTAGCTCAGCCTGAGGGCATGAAGGATTTTGTAGTATATAGTAACGCCTCCAAGCTAGGATTGGGGTGCGTCTTGATGTAGAGGGGTAGGGTTATTGCGTACGCTTCTCGGCAGTTGAAGCCGTACGAGGAGAATTACCCTACCCATGATCTTGAGCTAGCGGCAGTGGTTCATGCCCTGAAGATCTGGCGACACTACTTGTATGGGGCCACGTGTCAGATCTTCACAAACCATAAGAGTCTGAAGTACATATTCACTCAGCGGGAGTTGAATAACCGCCAAAGGAGATGGTTAGAGCTGATTAAGGACTTTGATTTGGAGATTTTATATCATCCGGGGAAGGCGAACGTAGTCGCCGACGCCTTGAGTAGGAGGACACCTCGAGAGGAGGCGATAGCTCGGCTTACGATTTAGCCTCAGTTGTAGAGGGATTTGATGGAGTTAGAGATGGATATCCGGTTCCCGGATACGGGTTGTCACTTGTCCGAGTTAGAGATGCTACGTGACCTGTCCGGAGAGATCTGACAGAAGCAGGAGAGATGTCCCATCTTGACTAGGATTCGGGACAGGATGGCCAGAGGAGAGGCACCGCAGTTTATCACAGGTGCAGACGGATTGTTGAGACGTCAGGGACGTATTTGTGTACCGTCAGACCCAGAGTTGAGAGATCGGATTTTACAGGAGGCCCATTCTACTCCTTACTCGGTGCATCCAGGCACGAGTAAGATGTACCAGGATATTAGGAGGTCTTATTGGTGGGGCGGGCTTAAGCCCGATGTAGCTAGATATGTGGCCAGATGCGCGACCTGCTAACAGGTCAAGATCGAGCATCAGAGACCCGGAGGAGAGCTTCACCCCCTGCCTGTGCCGCAGTGGAAGTGGGAGGACGTATCCATGGACTTTGTCACCGGTTTGAGACCGAGTAGGAGTTTTGATGCGATTTGGGTGGTAGTGGATCGGCTGACAAAGACCGCACGTTTCATTCCTATTCGGGAGACGTGGCCAGTGAGTCGTCTAGCTGAGGAGTTTACTCGTCAGATTGTGAGGTTACATGGAGTCCCAAGGACTATCATCTCGGATAGGGATGGGCGTTTTACTTCGAGGTTCTGGCGGCAGGTACACGCCGCCCTAGGTTCGAGTCTTCATTTCACCACCGCATACCATCCACAGACCGACGGCCAATCCGAGCGGACTATTCAGACCTTAGAGGACATGTTGCGGGCATGTGTATTAGACCGGGGACAGGTATGGCCAGACCACCTTCCATTGGTGGAGTTTTCGTATAATAACAGTTGGCACGCATCGATTGGGATGGCACCGTATGAGGCGTTGTATGGACGGAGATGCCGCACTCCCTTGTGTTGGGACGAGCCGGGCAATTCTAGTGTTGTAGCTCCAGACCAGATACAGGATGACATGGCTAGGGTTGCTTTGATCCGAGAGAGGATGTTGGCCGTGCAGAGCCGTCAGAGGTCGTATTCAGATAGGAGACGTAGACCTCTAGAGTTCAGAGTAGGAGCACACGTCTGGCTGAGGGTATCACCGACACGGGGCGTCAGGAGATTCGGCATTAAGGGGAAGTTGAGCCCCCGATATGTCGGTCCCTTTGAGATTTTGGAGAGAGTCGGAGAGGTGGCATATAGGTTAGCGTTACCACCGAGGTTGGAGGGTATTCACCCGGTGTTTCATGTGTCTCAGCTGAGAGAGTACAAACATGACCCGAGGCACGTCATTAGCCACGAGGACCTGGTAGTCGAGCCGGACCATAATTTCACGGAGTATCCGATTGCGGTTTTGGAGCGTAGCACGAGACGACTTCGGTCGAAGGAGATACCGATGCTGAGAGTGCAGTGGTCGAGGCGAGGAGCCGATGAGGCCACTTGGGAGACGGAGGATAGTATCCGTAGGAACTATACCGAGTTTTACGCCGGATTAGCGACTTCTATAGGACCATCGGGTTAGTCCTGAGATCTTTCCTTGGTTGTGTTTATGAGAATTGCGTCATGATGTGATGTGTGTGTTTCTTTTGTGTATATCTTGCGTATCTTGATGTGTCTAGGCGAGTAGACTTAGGATTTGAGGGCCGTAGTTACTCCGATACAGTTTTCTGAGCGGTTATCGGGACTGGGTCGTTGAGAGTTTCACGTTTAGCAAGTTTCGGGACGAAACTTTTCGTTAGGAGGACCTGATGTAACGCCCCGTTTATTCGGGTGCGTTCCGATTGTGCTTTCCCCCTCCATCCGATTCATTCTAGCTCGAATTCTTTTTTTTTAAAAAGTATATCTTTACGGAATTAAATAATTTTTCCGAGTATTATATTAATTTGGGACACATTAATGTACTTCCGTATTTTATTTATTTATTTATTTATTTTATTTTATTTTATTTATTTTGTCGGAAAGTCGAGATTTACCGGACCGGGAAATCCCGTTCCGATCATTTATTCGAGTTGGGCCCTTATCTCTTTTCTTTCTTTTTCTCTTTTCCTTCTTTCTCTCTCGCGTGTGCCTGTGTTCCAGCTACATTGCCTTGCCCACTGGTGAGAGGGTAGGAGCCGCCTAGGGCTAGGGCTAGCCGGCCTCCTCGATCCACCCGTCTCTGCAGGCCTGCGGCCGGCCCTTCGACACCCTCCCTTCATGACTACCCCAACCAGCAAGCCTCACACTACTTTCCCTCATCTCTCTTTCTTCCCTCTCTCCCGCTGAACTCTCTCAGGACACTCTCTCTCTCGCACCCTCTAGCTCTGTGGAGGCCGACGGTGCAACGGAACCACCAGGGAAAAGCCCTCACTGCCGCCTCAGCCCGCCGGAGTGCGACGCCCTCTCCTCGCTGGTGAGCTACGCCTCCCTCTCCTCTCCTTTCTTTTTATTCTTCTTCTTTTTTTTTCTTTTCGTGACGTTGATGGCCGGTTGTGACAGCCGCCGGAGGAGAGAACGCCTCGCCGGGGGGCCTGCCTCCAGATCTCGTCCTCCCTTGCACCACCAGAGACGACGCCACGCCGGGGAGCTGCCGCCAGTCCGCCTCCATCCCTCTTCTTCCTTTCCTCTACAGTGCGGCTAGGGCAAACAAGGAACTGCTCTTGTTTTGTGTAAATTACAAATTTTGCCCCAGCTTCTTTATAATTGCAATAGTGACCCTATTTTCTGGATAACTGCAGTTTGTATCCAAAATTTATTAATAACCACTGTTTTAGCCATGTGAAGTTTATTACGAGATTTAACCAATTTTGGATCTTTGAAAAATAACCGAGTTGTTGGGTTTTTCATCCTAACGGAAAAATAATGAATTGGGGAGTTTTAGTCTAATCGTGTTATTCACCTTGAAAATGTTTTACGGGTTTTGACCTTGTTTTGAAAACGAGTTTCTCGAATTATGTCTAAATCGTTGTTCAATCAATCTAGCTTATAAGCTAAATTCTTGTAGCTTTGATGTATAGGTCCGGAAGCACCCGTTAAGTCCACCAAATCCGTTCTCGACATCCATAACCCACGCACTACCTTGGAACTCGCGTGAGTACCCTCTCCGTCTCTTTAGGTTAATGGCGGTAGTGTATCATACTAGGTGAATCTAGTATAACGTAGAGCAAATGCCATATAGTGGCCGTGACCTTAGGTGCTAAGAATAGTTTATAGATTGTGGTGTGGTTCGGCAAGTTTTCTTAGAGAATCAAAATATGGGAACTAGCATGCTAATTATTATCTTACAAGTTTAGCATATAGAAGTACGGGGGTGGTTACCTTGACGGATAGTTGATGATAGTATGCCTCGTTTTGTTCAGGCATTGAGCGTTTTCTGCAAGAAGCCTAGAGGATTTATTCGTGTACCTTGAGTGAGGTAAGTCTACGGACTTACTTAACTAGCTTTTCGTATATGAGTTGTGACGTGTGGGTGGTGTGTGTTATTCCTATTAATTGTTATGAAATAACTTATAAATCGGACCAGGATGTGGACGTGTTATTATTTATTTGGCCCAAGTGTATGATAACGGGCGGTGACCACTTGTCCGGCCCAAAATGGGGATGGCCGGGAGGTGCCTTGCGACCAGTCCAACAGGTGATGCTGATTCGCATCTGGCCCAAACCTGTTTGGTGAAAGGGGACAAGGGCGGGATCCTTTTGATTTCCGTGCCACAACTAAATGGAAATTAGTAATGGAATAACTTAAATTAAAGATAATAACCGGACTTCTTTGCAAGCATGATTGTGTGTTTACTTTATCCTTATATGTGTTTGTGCCTTATCGTTCTTCTTATATTCGAATTGCTAGCTAACGGTTTAAAACCTGTTGTATAGATGCCTTGCAGGTTAGGGATGCCGCCGAGTGAGGTGGAGGAGTGGACAGCCGGGGGGTCTCCGTACATTATAGGACGGGGGCGTTTTTGAGTTTATTCTTGTTATGTTTGACTCATGGTTTTCGGATATATGTTTTGAGTTGTGACGTTTTGAGGACTCGGCTGAGTTTCCACTTTGTACTTTTACTTTCCGTTCTCGCATACATTATAAACGATTTGAGTTTTGCCTTTATTTGTGCCATGTTGGAAAGGTCCGGTGAAGTTGTTGTCAAGCTAAGGGTCGGGACCCATTGTGAGGTCTCGCCCGTAGCATCCCGATATCCCGCGGATTTGGGGTGTTACAATAGAGACTGCTTTGGAGGCAATACGTTGCCTCGAGGATCGATAGGTGGATTTGGTGCAGACATGTTTCACAGATGATGCTCATTCATGGTGGCGTACCATTCGTAGCCGAGTCACCAGCTGGGAGCAGATGAGGAACATTGTTAAGGACAGGTACTGCACTGTTTCGCTTAGGAGGCAAAGATTCCAGGATTTCATTGAGGCGGGATTTGAGGATATCCCGATTGCTGCAGCCATAAAGAAGTTTAAGAAAGAGTTGACCTTACTTGGACCAGCTGCACCTCAAGAAGAGCAGCATGTTTTCCTTTTCTCCAGGAGATTGAGAGAGAGTACCCGATCATATCTGGCTGGATTCCGCTGTGAGACTTTGTCTGACTATCAGGATAGAGCCTCTGCTTATGAGAGAGATAGGCCAGCATCGAGGAAAGCAGTTCAGTCTAGTGGGCCGGATAAGCGGCAGAGGACAGGACATGTTAGTAGCAGTGCAGCAGTAGCAGGTTATGGTCGAGGACAGACTCATGGGAGGTCCAGCTACCACTCTACAGTTTAGACTCCCAGTAGAGATCGACAGTGCTTTAACTGTGGTAGCCGTGGTCACATTAAGACAGATTGCCAGAGACCACCTACCACTTGCTTCACTTGTGGGAAGCCGGGACACAGAGCTACCTTCTGCCGTCAGGGTAAGGCCCCTTCACAGCAGGGATCTTCTCCTGCAGGTGCTGAGAAGAGTGTACAGAGACCTCCTCAGTACCGAGCTCCGAGTCAGCAGCAGCTATAGTACCGGGCTCCAGGACATCCTGCTTCATACAGTACGGCACAGGGATCAGGTCATGGCAGGGGACGTGGTAGTACCACTGACACCAAAGGAGGACCATCGAGAGTGTTCGAGTTGAGGAGCACTGAGCAACATGCAGCACTTGCGACCACATGTACTATTTGGATCCATGACTTACTTGTGTGAGTTTTATTTGATACGGGTGCTACGCACTCCTTTATATCAGATGCATGTATAGATAGGTTGCCCTTAGCTACAGTAGAGGGTGTACCTTTTGTGGTTGGGTTACGAGATGGGGGCAAGGTTAGAGGATCCCGAGAGATTTATGACTGCCCTATTCATCTAGGAGGCCGGATTTGGTTAGTAAATTTCCTAGTCATGCCCTTAGCACATGAGGACGTGATATTGGGGATAGATTGGATGACTAGACATGGAGCCGTCTTAGATATTGGTAGGAGGACTGTGACTGTCGCCACTGAGGAGGGTCACAAAGTGATATTCCGAGGTTGGGACCTCGGAAAGTCCGGCACAGTTATCAGCGCAGTGAGAGCAGCCAGATTGATAGCACAGGGTTGCGAGGCCTTCTGGTATTATGCCATGAAGGAGCGCAAGAGCCTGACAGTAGAGGAGATACCAGTTGCATGCGAGTTTGCAGAGGTATTCAGTGACGATTTACCAGGGCTACCTCCACAGAGGAGTGTTGACTTTAGCATCGAGTTAGAGCCGGGCACGAGACCGATCTCGAAGGCCCCGTACCGCATGGCCCCGATAGAGCTGCTTGAGCTGAAGAAGCAGTTAGAGGAGTTAGCAGAGAAGGGCTTCATACGCCCTAGTGTTTCTCCCTGGGGCGCACCGGTATTATTTGTGAGGAAGAAGGATGGATCGATGAGGCTGTGTATTGACTACCGGGAGTTGAACAAGGTCACCATCAAGAATAAGTATCCACTTGTAACACCCCGAATCCGCGGGACTCGGAGTGTCACATTGGGCTAGGATCTCACAATGGATCCTGACCCTAGCCTGACAACAAGTTCACTGGACCTTACAACATGGCACTGACAGATATAAAACAAATACATAAAACAGTATAAACTGTACGACCCAAAGTAAACAACAACATAGCCGAGTATATAAAACGACATCCTCACATAGGAGGTACAAAATATCATCCTCACGCAGGAGGGGAAACACAGCAACCCCAAACCAACCACCTAATGTACGAGAGTCCTCGGCCTGTCACCCTGCCAGATCACCCAGTAGCGCCTAACTTGTAAACATCTACAACACGGTATGAAACCGTTAGCTAACCATACATATATGAGGTAATGCATAAGCACAAGCACAATCATGAAAGATAAACACATCAGCATGCTATCACACATTTACCCATTTATTATCTTTATATAATAACCATTCACTCAAAAACCGTATATATATAGATAGATGAAAGTATGTGACACGAGGACCGATACATCCCCGCCTCTGAGTACAATGTCCAGCTGTACGAGTATCGGTCACACAATCCGTGTACCCTATGGGAGTGGATTGTGCCCTTCCTGTAAACCAGTCTGGCCTGACATCAGAGAACCTCCCAGACTCCACGGAGAGATGAAAGGGAAAGGTTATCACAGCCACGCAGTGGGGCAGTCAATAGAACATAGGTCGATAAAAACGACAACTCATGCTATCATAGCAAACATATAAAGCACACACCACTCATGCAAACACCTAAACCCAAAGGGACAACACGGCCTATAAAAAGGCATAAAGAGATATATCAACCTCTATTCATCAAAGGGGTCACACCTAAACCCAAAGGGATCCATAAGGATCATAATCAATCTATAAGCCTCACCACCAACTAAACCTCAATATCTCAACATAGCTCACAATTCCTCAAATCTCAAGGTAGTATCTAATCAACATTCCTCAATCTCAATTTTAATCCTAATTTAATTAATTAACCTTTAATTAATTAATTAGATTTCGCCAGAATAACGTTTTGCCCGCAGGCAATTTCTAAACCCCCTGTCATCAGATTTCATCAAACAAGAACCCATAATCACCAGAATAATATAACGACCATAATGGAATTTCTAATTGTCCTATTTGACAAGCCTAAAGTCAATTTAGGCCAAATCGCAGTACGGAAAACGAATAAATTCATAACTTATTCGTTACTAACCCGATTGACGATCTGAAAGAAGATTCGGAATCACAACGACGCAGGCTACGCATGGACATCATCAAATTCATCGGAATCTGAGCGACGGAACCGTCCTGGTGACATATATGCTCGACCAGCCCTCCATATACTCGGAAATGCAGAAACTCGGTACCGTTATGAAGAGAATGAAGAGAGGAATGCAGAAACTCAAACGGAATTGAAATCGGATTAGAAACGGAGAGTAGATCTGAGTTTGAAGGTTGAGAGAAATCAGAGCTTTTACGAGAAAACGTGAAAGGAAATGAATAAATAAAGGATTTTCCGCTATTTATAGTGAAGACGATAATTATCCTTTAGTAAAGTCGATAATTATCCATTAACCGATCAAAAGGCGGGTCGAACCTCTTTCTCCAAACTTCTCGAGATTGGAACATTAAATCTGGAATATTGTAGGGATAATTATTACACAACTGCCTCGGAAAACGTGTATTCCTAAGCCGTCTTTCTTAGCCATTAAGAAACGAAATAGCGACTCTTTTGGCCGTTTTGCCTCTCCATGTTATTTCATATCTAGGACATATCCGATGTCCTCATCATTTCTCTCAACTGCATTTTTATTATTTGGAGCTCCCAAATGCTCCAAATAACACCGGAGGGTAAAAATAATTACCCGGGGGAAAAAGTAAAAATTTCCCCAAACGTCCAAAATTACGCCAGGAACATAACGGTGGGACTCTTACTTATCACTTGCGAAGTCTTCGCGAGTTATATGTTAATTACTATCAATGATTAAGTTAATCAACATTAATTAGAATTCGAAATCCTAGCTATTACATCACACACCCCTTAAAAAAAAAGTTTCGTCCCGAAACTTGAACAATTCCCAAATCCTCTCGGACCCATACGCCGAGGTATAACTCTCACTCTTTCTATCGGAGGTATCACATCTCCGTTCAAAAGATCACAACCTATAACAATCTATAACCTCAAGTATAAACATGGAGGAATCATCATCTCCAGGAAAAAGGGTCATAGCGCTACCCAAAGGCGTAGAGGAATCACGTCTCTCGCCATACCACATCACAAGGCATAGAGGAAGCACATCTCTAGCCAAAACATATCACATGCATAGAGGAAATACGTCTCTAGCCAACCCATAAACATATATATCGCATGGAGGAATCACATCTCCACTGAATTATGTCCATCAAGGTAGCATGGAGGAAAGAACCATCTCCAGCTAAATCCTAATTGCACTCAAATAGCATGGAGGAAAGAACCATCTCCAGCTATAAATATAATCATAACGTGGAGGAAGTAATCATCTCCAGATATAGCATACATCACGCTAGCACATCAAGATCTACTAAGATCATAAATCACATCACAACTAGCATAGAATAACACATCAAGGCATATAAGCACATAAGCACAACATTCATCAAGATAGCACTAAGATCTACTCGTGCTCCCACAAATGGGTCTGTCCCAACATATACTCTGGATAGTTCCTCAGGATACTATCCTCAGTCTCTCACATAGCCTCTTCAAGTCTTCATCTCGACCATAATATCCTCAATATGGGAATGTCTTTCGAATGCAAGCGTTTCATATCTTATTTCAAGAATGTAATCAGATGCTCAACAACGATGTGGTTCAACTTAACCACAAGATCATTATAACTCACAAAGTGTTTCCAACCTGGTATATACTTCCTCAGTTGAGACACAGGAACACTGGGTGAACATCCACCAACTTCAGAGTGAAAGCTAAACATCATGTTGCCTTCACAAAACTGATCAAGATCTCAAGTAACCGACATATTGGAAACTCAGTTCCCCTTTCCATAATACACAACTAACGTCTCACAGCTGAGATACCTCCAGCCGGACATGAACTCTCACTTGAACTGTAGAGGTTAACGCCTCTTGTCTACATATAATATCTGGCAACTCTGTAAAACCAGCATTCTTCTTTCAATCAACGTTACTTGAACTATAAAATCCTGAATCTGGTCAGGTGTTATAACACTACTACTGCTAGATCACTTCTAGCATAAGGATATACGACATCTATGTCTATATATATTGCCTCATAGGGCCACCCCAGAAAGATGCACGTCCTTCATTGTTATATAATAAACTCATTAATGGAAGGTAATATAACCATCCACGTTTTCCATTCGCCTTACAACTTATAATAGATCTTTAAGATCTAGATGATCCTCTCTAACTGACCATCTGTCAGGGGGTGAAGTGTAGTCATGGGGTACAGACTCGTCCCCAAAGCAGTTTCAATCTGCTGCCCAAAATCTCAAAGTAAAAACATCCATCTCGATCAGAAATGATCATTCTCGGTATACCATGGAGTCTCACTATCTGTCTAGTGTACTCCTCAACCAATTCATTCACTAGCCACGTCCTTTTGATAGAAATGAAACGTGCCGGTTTCATTAATCTGTTACCAACAATCCAGATAACATCAATCTTCTACTGGGTCACAATCCCATAATAATGTCCATAGAGATGTCCTCCCAAATTCTACTACTGCACTGGTAGTGGGTGGGGCTTATCTCTAGATCGGAAATACTCTATCTGGACCTGCTGACATGTCACACACTATATCATAAATTTGGTTACATCGGCTTCATACAATATAATCGTCTCATCTCGTGGTACATCTTACTCGTACCTGAATGTACTGAATAAGGCGTACAATGGGTATACGTAATATTCTGTCTCCATCTGTATCAACAGGTACACAAAAGCGGTCATGACTCTTCATCAGTCCATCTACTCCCATGGAGAACTATGGTGCCTCAGTACGAGACATCCTTTCTCTAACCTTGTCAAGGCCGGGCAGGTCTCCTGCTTGTGTTGGACCTCATCTAATAGACCAGTTAGAACCTCTGAGGTATAACTAAGTATCCTCATCAAGGAAGTGATTGTCCAACTCTAGCCAAGCTAGATCTCTTTGAAGTTGAGGTTGAACTATCAGTCTCACAATCATCTTCTCTTGGAGCGTCTTTCCATTCAAGTTATCGGCGACAACATTCAACTTCTATGGAATCTTCAAGTCAAAGTCTTGATCAACTTAAGCTCTTAACACTGGCGGTTATTCAACCCCTTGTTGCATAAAATATACTTCAGATTTCCATGATCTATAGAAATCTGACATGAAGATCACACCGGTACGGTCTTCAAAACTTAAAGGCTTGAACTACCACTACTAACTCTAAATCATGAGTCGGGTAGTTCTCATCATACGTTCTCAGCTGTAAACACACATATCAATAACCCTACTCCTCTGTAGTAATACACATCTCAAACTTAGCTGGGATGTATCACCGTCAATCACGGGATCCCAAAAATCTTCTGACTACAACAAAATAGAAGCAGAGGTCAAATGCCTCCTCAACTCTTCAGAACATAGACACACTGCTTTCATCACGTAGTTATAGTGGTCTTCTCAAAAGACTCGCAAATGAATACGTAATCATATAAAATCCTTCCTCAAAGCATTGGTAGCAATCGGCTAAGCCGAGAAACTACGTATTTCTTAATGTTCATCAGTATCTCACATGGTACAACATACTAAATTATCGCCTGGTCAACCATGATCCCATTGGCGGAGACAACATGGCTTAAAAAGGCTACCACTGACATCTCAACTTACACTTAGAGAGCGTAGCATACAACCCTCTATCTCTCGAAATCTGTAGAACGGTTCTCAGACGATCGGTCTACTATTCTCTGCTATGAGAGTATACCGACATGTCATCCATGAAGTCCACCACCAACTAATCAAGGAAGTCGATGAAGATACTTTTCATCAACTCCATAAAAACTGCTAAAACATTCGTCAACCCAAATGACATCACTACAATCTCGTAGTGTCCATAACGGGTATGGGATGTTATCTCATACACATGTTGCTCTATCATCCATGACTAGGGATATCTTGAGCACAAAGGAATCTTGAAAACACAATTGCTTCTTGAAGCTTAACTCATCAGGTCGTCAATACGGAACATGGAACCCACTAGGGTAAACCCGTTTCGATCAACTTTTCAAGTTATCAGTACAATATCTCAACAAGCACCATATAGTGTGGCTTTCTCATTCAATCTTGTATCATACTTCAACTCGATAACAATGTCCACACTCCGCTGAGGTGGCAACTAGACGGTTCAGTAACACGTCTATAAACTCATAAACAACTGGAATACCTTCCGTTGTTGGACTATCTCGCTGCTTCATGGTATAACACTAGAAGGCGTCACATCCTTGTGCTATCAGCTCGCTGCTCGTACAATCCTGATGACAAACCCGTCTCTTCAAAGGTCTTAACCTTAGAAGACCTCTAATTACCATCTCAGTAAAGACTATAATAGCCTTACTATTAATATCTAACACCGCATGATATCTATTCATACAATCCATACACATAATGACTTCCTCATGCACCTACAGCATGACAAAGAAGTCTACAAGCCATACACAAGTCCTGGAATAAGGGAACAAACACATATCTCGCGGGTACCTCAGACCCCTAACTGGTAATCATGTAAAGGAAAAATCCACCTTCTACTATATACAAAAAGTCAACCATTAACGCATGCATCGAAAGACATGAAGTGCATAGCACTCACAACAAGCAAAACTCCACCAGGTAAACCATTAACGAGAATGGTACCTATAACAGCTAACACTCGTAGCTCCACTACATATCATCACTCAAGGTCAGATCCATGCTCCTCAGGTATCACTGAGGTCATTACTATAGCCTCCACTTCCACTCTTTCTACACCGGAAAGAGGAAGGTCTTGCTGGGAAGAAACACCACCGTGCTGACAGAAAGGGCCACATGGCCTAGCTCACCACAAGTGAAACAAGCTATCAGTGCCAAAGGGCACACAGAACGCAAATGATCTGGATAGCCACAACTGAAACATAATCATCCCATCCTTGCAACCTGTGCAACTGAAGGGTAACTCGACCTTCGTCGTCCACCTGGAATGATCTCACTCTTGAAGGGAACCTGTAAAGGTAATGCCTTGCCCTGTCGACAAAACTTCGCTCTATGCCCTGCTTTACCACACGTAAAGCATATGATGGGAGCCTTTGGGCACACAGCTCGCCAGTGTCCCAACTTCCACGCAATTAAAACACTGTAGTTCCTTGCCAGTCATCTTCATGGCCAAAGGATCACTAGATTGTCCTGATATCGGACTTGGTTCCCCATTCATCATCTTTGCTTCTCCAGTAACTGATTCAGTCCATTGCTTCTTTCCGGATCCAGAAGCTTCAGTTGATCTCACAATTGTTGGTAAATCTGGTGTCGATCTACCTGCTATCACCGCTTCATATACTTGTTACATATATTCTTGAAACTCAAATCTACTCATGGAGACACGATCAGCCTCTTCAAACTCGTTCTCTGCCATAGGCGAAACAACAGCGGAAACTGGTCCCTAACTTATCACCACTGGAGGAAGAGGGGGGGGGGGTGTACCCCTACCTCATCCCACTACAGATACTACTCTAGTCTGAGTCATCTGTAGGATATACGCACCTAATCTTATAAGGCTATATATATGCCATAGGTATCGATATGTATATAATAAATCCACATAATCCATAGTACACACAGATATATATACATATCTACGCTGCAGAGATCCATGGCAGAGGTGACGACTTGTCGTACATTCTATCCCAAAACCACACTTAAAACCAAAATCTTTGAAAACGTCAGATCCCATGTGGGCTCTGTTTATTTTACCTATCAAACCTCATTGCAGGTAGCAAGTGTCATTGTTGTCAAACTGGGCTCTGATACCAACTCTGTAACACCCCGAATCCGCGGGACTCGGAGTGTCACATTGGGCTAGGATCTCACAATGGATCCTGACCCTAGCCTGACAACAAGTTCACTGGACCTTACAACATGGCACTGACAGATATAAAACAAATACATAAAACAGTATAAACTGTATGACCCAAAGTAAACAACAACATAGCCGAGTATATAAAACGACATCCTCACATAGGAGGTACAAAAGATCATCCTCATGCAGGAGGGGAAACACAGCAACCCCAAACCAACCACCTAATGTACGAGAGTCCTCGGCCTGTCACCCTGCCAGATCACCCAGTAGCGCCTAACCTGTAAACATCTACAACACGGTATGAAACCGTTAGCTAACCATACATATATGAGGTAATGCATAAGCACAAGCACAATCATGAAAGATAAACACATCAGCATGCTATCACACATTTACCCATTTATTATCTTTATATAATAACCATTCACTCAAAAACCGTATATATATAGATAGATGAAAGTATGTGACAGGAGGACCGATACATCCCCGCCTCTGAGTACAATGTCCAGCTGTACGAGTATCGGTCACACAATCCGTGTACCCTATGGGAGTGGATTGAGCCCTTCCTGTAAACCAGTCTGGCCTGACATCAGAGAACCTCCCAGACTCCACGGCGAGATGAAAGGGAAAGGTTATCACAGCCACGCAGTGGGGCAGTCAATAGAACATAGGTCGATAAAAACGACAACTCATGCTATCATAGCAAACATATAAAGCACACACCACTCATGCAAACACCCAATATAGGGATGGTAGCTAAGTAAGTCCTACAGACTTACCTCAACCTCGTACAAACTCAACCACGATCACCTCTACACTGGAGGGACAACACGGCCTATAAAAAGGCATAAAGAGATATATCAACCTCTATTCATCAAAGGGGTCACACCTAAACCCAAAGGGATCCATAAGGATCATAATCAATCTATAAGCCTCACCACCAACTAAACCTCAATATCTCAACATAGCTCACAATTCCTCAAATCTCAAGGTAGTATCTAATCAACATTCCTCAATCTCAATTTTAATCCTAATTTAATTAATTAACCTTTAATTAATTAATTAGATTTCGCCAGAATAACGTTTTGCCCGCAGGCAATTTCTAAACCCCCTGTCATCAGATTTCATCAAACAAGAACCCATAATCACCAGAATAATATAACGACCATAATGGAATTTCTAATTGTCCTATTTGACAAGCCTAAAGTCAATTTAGGCCAAATCGCAGTACGGAAAACGAATAAATTCATAACTTATTCGTTACTAACCCGATTGACGATCTGAAAGAAGATTCGGAATCACAACGACGCAGGCTACGCATGGACATCATCAAATTCATCGGAATCTGAGCGACGGAACCGTCCTGGTGACATATATGCTCGACCAGCCCTCCATATACTCGGAAATGCAGAAACTCGGTACCGTTATGAAGAGAATGAAGAGAGGAATCCAGAAACTCAAACGGAATTGAAATCGGATTAGAAACGGAGAGTAGATCTGAGTTTGAAGGTTGAGAGAAATTAGAGCTTTTACGAGAAAACGTGAAAGGAAATGAATAAATAAAGGATTTTCCGCTATTTATAGTGAAGACGATAATTATCCTTTAGTAAAGTCGATAATTATCCATTAACCGATCAAAAGGCGGGTCGAACCTCTTTCTCCAAACTTCTCGAGATTGGAACATTAAATCTGGAATATTGTAGGGATAATTATTACACAACTGCCTCGGAAAACGTGTATTCCTAAGCCGTCTTTCTTAGCCATTAAGAAACGAAATAGCGACTCTTTTGGCCGTTTTGCCTCTCCATGTTATTTCATATCTAGGACATATCCGATGTCCTGATCATTTCTCTCAACTGCATTTTTATTATTTGGAGCTCCCAAATGCTCCAAATAACACCGGAGGGTAAAAATAATTACCCGGGGGAAAAAGTAAAAATTTCCCCAAACGTCCAAAATTACGCCAGGAACATAACGGTGGGACTCTTACTTATCACTTGCGAAGTCTTCGCGAGTTATATGTTAATTACTATCAATCATTAAGTTAATCAACATTAATTAGAATTCGAAATCCTAGCTATTACATCACACCACTGCCTCGCATAGATGATCTGCTGGACCAGCTACATGGGGCGTCAGTGTTCTCGAGGATAGATTTGAGATCGGGTTATCACCAGCTGAGGGTGAGAGATCAGGACATACCTAAGACGGCATTTCGGACTAGGTATGGTCACTATGAGTTTGTAGTGATGCCCTTCGGGCTCACTAATGCGCCTGCAGTATTTATGGAGTTGATGAACGGAATTTTCATCGACTTCTTAGACCAGTTTGTAGTGGTCTTCATTGACGACATTCTAGTTTACTCTAGAAGTCGAGAGGAGCATGCCGGACACTTGAGGACAGTGCTACAGATTCTACAGGACAACCAGCTATATGTTAAGCTATCCAAGTGTGAGTTCTGGATGTCAGAGGTGGCTTTCCTAGGCCATGTAGTGACTGTTGAGGGGATTAAGGTCGACCCGGCGAAGATTGAGTCAGTGTCCTCTTGGCAACCTCCGAAGAATGTTAAGGAGGTTCGCAGCTTCCTTGGATTGGCAGGTTATTACCGTCGGTTTGTGGAAGGGTTTTCCCTGATCGCCCGACCACTTACTTGCCTCCTGAGGAAGACTACTCGGTTCGTCTGGTCTGAGCCGTGTCAGCAGAGTTTTGAGGAGCTGAAGAGGAGATTGACGTCTGCTCCGATCTTAGTACAACCTGAGGGTACAGAGGACTTTGTAGTGTACAATGACGCATCCAAGCTGGGCTTGGGTTGTGTCTTGATGCAGAGGGGTAAGGTCATAGCGTATGCGTCGCGACAGCTGAAGACGTATGAGGAGAACTACCCCACCCATGACCTGGAGTTAGCTGCGGTAGTACATGCTCTTAAGATCTGACGTCATTACTCTATGGAGCGACCTGTCAGATCTTCACAAACCATAAGAGTCTGAAGTACATATTCACTCAGCGGGAGTTGAATAAATGCCAGAGGCGGTGGCTAGAGTTGATCAAGGATTTCGACCTTGAGATTCTCTACCACCCCGGAAAGGCGAATGTAGTTGCTGACGCTTTGAGTCGGAAGATGCCTCGGGAGAAGGCGATAGCTCGGTTGACAGTGCAACCACAGTTGCAGAGAGACTTAGCTTGGTTGGAGGTAGAGATCCAGTTCCCCGATACAACTCATCAGTTAGCCACCTTAGAGTTACTTCCTGACCTGTTGGGTGAGATCCGACAGAAGCAGGAGACCTGTCCGACTTTCACCCGGATCCGAGACCGGATGTCACGAGATGAGGCACCTCAGTTCACTATCGGTGCCGATGGAGTGATGAGACGGTAGGACCGTATCTGTGTGCCATCAGACGGTGAGCTGAGACAGAGGATACTAGGTGAGGCTCATGCTACCCCTTACTCCGTACATCCAGGAGCGAGTATGATGTATAAGGACGTGAGACGTTCCTTCTGGTGGGGTGGTTTGAAGCCTGATGTGGCTCGGTATGTAGCCCAGTGTGCGACCTGTCAGCAGGTCAAGATTGAGCATCGTAGGTCCGGAGGGGAGCTCCACCCACTTCCAGTACCACATTGGAAGTGGGAGGATATATCTATGGATTTCGTCACAGGGTTGAGGCTCAGTAGAGGTTTTGATGCCATTTGGGTAGTGGTAGACCGTCTGACGAAGACCGCACGTTTCATTCCGATTAAGGAAACGTGGCCGGTAGTTCGTCTAGCTGAGGAGTTCACTAGACACATTGTGAGACTCCATGGAGTACCGAGGACTATCGTCTCCGACAGGGATGGACGTTTTACCTCGAGATTTTGGCAGCAGGTACATACTGCTCTGGGGACGAGTCTCCACTTTACCACTGCCTATCACCCATAGACAGATGGTCAGTCTGAGAGGACCATTCAAACCTTAGAGGATATGTTGCGGGCATGTGTGCTAGATTGGGGACAGGTATGGCCAGATCATCTTCCACTGGTAGAGTTTTCATATAATAACAGCTGGCACGCGTCTATTGGGATGGCACCTTATGAGGCTTTGTACGGGCGGAGATGTCGTACACCGTTGTGTTGGGATGAGCCTAGCAAGGCTGATGGGGTAGTACCAGACCAGATACAGGATGACATCGCCCGGATTGCCTTAGTCCGAGAGAGGATGTTAGCAGCTCAAAGTCGTCAGAAGGCCTACGCCGACAAAAGGCGTCGACCTTTGGAGTTTAGAGTAGGTGCACGGGTGTGGTTGAGAGTGTCACCTACGAGAAGAGTTAGACGTTTCGGCATTAAGGGGAAGCTGAGTCCCCGATATGTCGGTCCATTTGAGATCTTAGAGAGAGTCGGAGAGGTTGCCTATCGACTAGCACTGCCACCGAGACTGGAAGGAGTCCACCCAGTTTTTCATGTATCACAGCTGAGAGAGTACATACCGGATCCTAGACACGTCATCAGTCATGAGGATCTGATAGTCGAGCCTGACCACACTTTTGTGGAGTATCCAGTAGCCGTCCTAGAGCGTAGTATTAGGCGCATGCGTTCTAAGGAGATACCGATGCTGAGGATTCAGTGGTCTAGACGAGGAGCTGATGAGGCTACCTGGGAGGCAGAGGAGAATATTAGACGTAACTACCCTGAGTTCTTTGCGGAGTTAGCCGCTACCTCAGTACCGACGGGTTAGTACTGAGACGATACTTTATATGATTTCTGTGATTATATGTTTAAATGATTGTTTATGTTTATGTGCTTAATGGCGTGAGTAGTTGCATGCTAGAATATAACTCTTGAGGGGAAATGTTTGGGTAGATACCATATTCTATGTTTCGGGACGAAACTTATTTTAAGGGGGTACTGATGTAATATCCGGAATTTTTATTCCGTTTATTCTGTAATAAACCCGATTTCGATCAGTTGATCCATATCCGTCTACTTAGTTAGACACATTATTATAAAATTTATCATTTTATGTAGATTTCCTTCACATAAAATGATGGAATCCTTTAAAAGTTTATCATTTTATGTAGCTTCCCCTTCACATAAAATGATAGGATCTTTATAAAATTTATCATTTTAGGTAGCTTACCTTCACATAAAATAATAAGTTTAGCCCTAATTTAGAATATGACAAGGCCCGGACAAGTCTGTGACGAAACTGTGACAAGGTCCAGACAAGTCTGTGACGAAGCTGTGACAAGGTCAGACAAGGCTGTGACGAAGCTGTGACAAGGCCAGACAAGGCTGTGACGAGTCTGTAACAAGGCCAGACAAGGCTGTGACAAGTCTGTGACAAGCCCAGACAGGCTGTTGACAGCCCAGCGCCAGCAACGCCAGCAGCACGTTCAGCCCAGCGCATCTTCAGCTTCTGCAGCCCAGCGAGCGGCCTGCTGTCTACCTCTCTTCAGCCAGCGTTACCTTGTCCGGCCCAGTCCGTGATCTCCTTCAGCTTGCCTTCTCCAGCCCACTGCCTTGACTGCTTCAGCCCAATGCGCAGCCCAGGAAGATCTTAGAAATTGCAGATTTCGTGGGCCTGATGGACGTTACAGAAGATAGAAACAGCCGGTTGATTTCCTTCCTTCTTCAGCCGATCGTGTTGTCCAGATTCACGCTAATTACTCCTCTCTCTTCCTTCTGTAACCGTTGCCTTTCCTATAGCCTCCCCGAATCTCGTTTATCCCGACCTGCAGTACGTTTCCTTCTCCCTCCCTTACTGATCAACCCCCGAGATCTCTCTCCTCTTGCTGCAACCACTGGACAAGCCGGCTGTGACAGGAACTTGCAGAAACAATAACGCGAGAAGAAGCAACAGCGACATTACAGCAACGTTACACCTCTGCACTCAGCGCTTTTGCACAAAACGACCTTCTGCACGTAACACCCTTGCTCTCTCCTTAAACCGGACGAAGGATCACTGTCCAGCCAGCAAGGAACCGATCCAGTCTTCTGTTGCACAACGGAACCAGCGACAGAATCAGAGACACCACCAGGCTGCTGCTCCAGTACGAATACCCAACCAGGTAAACAGCAGTACCTTCCGTTCCTCTGTTCCTGTCGATTTAGTCAGCTAGTCTCACCTCCAACCTCTATCTTGTCTTAAGGAAGGGCCAGCTGGTGGAGCGTTGAACCTAAGAGGAAGCCGGAGGGCCATCTGGAACCGTCTGAAGGCGCCTCAGTCCAGTAGCTGTTGAAGAGGTGAGCCACCTCTCTTCTGCAGTCCAATTCTTGCCCTCTAGATGTTATAATTGTATAGATTATATATGTTTTCGGTTTCGTTATGAATGGGGATCAAGCCAGGGAAATGGAGGGATAGTAAGTGAGCTTTGTTGAAGTCTCCTATAGTTCCAATTTATGATAACTGGATGATAATGAGAGTAGATTAGATTGTCCCTAGAAATAGAAATGAAAAACTCATTTGTAGAACTCAGCTATGTAAGTGAGTAATGGTCAATGTTGAGGATCAATGTTTGAGAGTTAGGTTGTAGATCCACCGTTGAAATTTTAATAGATGATAGATGGATGTATGTAGTTTACACTATTAAAATTTGAGAAGAAATGAACGGTCGGATTAGAAGTTATAAGCTTCCGAAGTTGGGTAGTTGAGCAGTTTTTTTTGTAAACTTAGGATTTTGGCTAAGTATAGAAATGGTAGGTGAAATAGTCAACTTTGAGAATTTTTATAAAACCGTTGAATGAACAGTTTCGAGAAATTCTTTTTCCTAAGGTTAGATGGAAAATCATAGATTTTGGAAACCGAAATATGAAAAATATACCGGTTTGTACCCAAACTAAACCTTAGGAGTTAGAATATGATTCTAGAATCTCAAATAGGAGTTTAGACATGAATTTCGGAAAATTTGGGAGTTTCGGGACCAAGGGTAAAATGGTCATTTTACCCTAAATTAGTACTGTAACTAGTTATGTCTTACTACGTTCTTTTATCTTAGAAGTCTTAGACTTCTAACTACGTGGGAGTGTGCTAATGCACTTATCTCCTTTGACAGGCAACTGAGTTGCTACAGTTTACAGAGCGAGTTTGGTTTACAGAGAGTCGAGCTTTATACCAGGTAAGTCCTTTGGGCTTACTTAGCTGACTTCTAAATATGAGCATGAATGATGATAGTGTTGTGTGATTGAGATGTTAGAGTTATAGGTTGTGATAAATATTTACCGACCTATACTTGGCCTAAGAGTAACCGGCGGTGGCATTCTGCTCAGTTAGCTTGCGAGCGCTGGGGGTTTCTTTAGGGACTAGTCCATACTCGGTTTGTAGTGATGCTACCGGCGGAGGTCAGCTAGACCTACACCCAGTTGGATAAGGAACGGAGGCGAGAACTGTTAATAGCTCTCGTGCCACAACTGTAAAATTGAATAAGATGAATCACCTAAATAATAGATAATAAACGGTTGAGTGCCAGCATGATGTTTGTTTAATTTTTGTTTCTGCTTGTGTTTGTGCTGTTATTATTCTACTTATATTTGGATAGTTAGCTAACGGTTGTTATGTTGTGTAGACTTACCACAGGTTAGAGCAGATGTCGAGTGATCCAGATGGTAGTGGTCAGCCGGGGTGTCGTACTTTAGGACGTTTTACAGTTTCTTCATTTGTGGGATTTTTCAGTTGGACCTTGTTTCTTTTCGTTCTTTCCGTACTTTGTTATATTACGTTTTCCGGCTGTTAGTTGTTCTGGTCACATTCATACATTGTTAAGAATTATTTTATGATTTCTGGTTTTCCTTATTTGTGCCTTGTTGTAAGATCTTGTTAAGTTGTTGTCAAACTAAGGTCGGGACCCATTGTGCGGTCCTAACTAGTAACTCCCTGACTTGTAAAATTTGGGGTGTTACATCTTCTTTGCTTGCCTCTAACAAAGAAGATCGAACTTCCAGTTTACACCGTTGACTTTGGTTCTTGTCAAACTAAACTTTGATGTTACGTTTCCTCACTTCTTGTTGCGAGTTCCAAGTAATGAAGGAAATACTATACTTCACACTACTTCTACTAACGAGACACATATGCTATTAATCTTACATCGTTCCTCCATACTCAATCAAGACATTGTTTTGGAGAATCACTTGTACACTTCAAATCCATAATACCTCAAAGTAAATCAAAATAGTTGCACCAATGAATCCCCTCTTAACTCTCAGCAACTCTATTGTCAATTCTTCGTCCTATTCAACACTTCATTGTCGTCCGGAGTAGGTTACCATAATTGGTGTTGTACAACTTCCCTCTTCACATGTTTGGTAAAGCTCAACACATCTAAGAAAACTTGTAACTTCTTTCACATACTTCGGGGTTGGCCATCCCGAGATAACTTGTCATACATCTTCTTTCTTTTTTTTTTTTTTTGTTTTTCAAGAGTAGACTCAAAATTCTTATCCGGGGCATTAGTATGCCCATATGGAATCGCTACAACTCATAGTGATCATGGTTTGTCCGGAATGCCGTATTTGCAATATCCCAGTCTCGGATTGTCAAATGATGAAAATCTGACCTTAAACCATTCTTGGAAGCGACTATTGACCCTTGTACCCAATCGAGTAGATCATTCATTCGTTGTGAGGAATACTTGTCCTTCGACTCACGGTAATCGATGTTCAATTGGAGAGAATTGTATGTCTTTTCCACAAAAATTCTGGTGTTCTCGTAATAACTTCAAATCAAGAGTTCAAGATATAATTCGGAGTTCTCCATAGCATTTCACTAATTCTAATGAAATCTTATCAATAAGTTCTTGCAAATGCTCCTTTGCTTGCTTTCATAACCCATGTCTCTGCACAAGTTTCATTCCATACGGCGCCTTAGATATCGAAATTGATTCAAGCTCGACCTTAGTGGAAAAATCCACATTCCGACGTATTATAATCCGTGATATCTCGGTTCCATCTTTTCTCGTCTCGTTACATATCGTAATAACCGACAATCTTGTCTTATCACTTTACAAATGGTCATGACACAATTGGTCTACCTCGATCTATTGAGGTGACGTCTTTAAGACTCGTGTATTGTTCCATCTTCAGCTACAATGTCGACCATCCTCTTTCAAATATCCTTCATCTCCTGAACTCGAGACACTTGCTCGAGTCTTCTAACTCTTGAACCGTTGGTTAACCAATATTTCAGTTCAATCTCCCTTTTTTTCACTTCGAAGGAACGGCGATAATAATATTTCTTGTTCTCGCACATATGTTCAGTCACAAAGGCCCTAACTACAAGACTTAATCATGCCTTATAACATAACAATCTTATCTTCTTCACTTTCCACAACATCCCAACATATGGGAGAAGCTCTTCGTATTCTACATAAGCTTTCACCATAGACATCCTTTGTTCAAGCAGAAATTATACTTCACTTTCCTTTTGTAAAGTCAACCCGACGGTAGAGGTTCTAACCTTAATCTTTCATATACTTTTTGTACGTCTCTTGTCGACATCAAACTTCAAAACTTCGATCTTCTCTTTCTCTTGTTGGTCGCCTTATGCATCTCTCGGTATTCCAGGAACAACTTCATGATTGTACTGGTATGCCCCGTGGAAAATGCTAGAAGAAACTCCCCATCCAAAACCACTAAAATATCAAATTCATTACATCTCCAGGTACTAACATCATAACTCTAAGCTTGGAGCGTTGCCTAATCTAAGTCCTCTCTTTCACGCCATAGCCACTATGTCTCTTCCGTGTGAGTCTAGAAACTTGACTTATCTCTTGCCCGTGGTAACATATCATCCATTTCATACCCTGCATCCTCTATATACTCCCGCTTACGTACCACCTCCATGAAACCTTACCTTCTTCTTGATTCACTACTTCCCCTTTACCGTGATCAAACTTTAAAACCTCTAATTCGTGTCGTTCTCCCATATGCCAATTCCATGATCTACAAATGTCGCATAAGGTCATCCAAATCCCTCTATATTCCCATAATCTTGTTTACTCATCCCCTTCTACACTCACCAATAGACAACCCGCACCTGTGTGTTCTCAATTGTCACCGATTAACTTGTGTCTGACCTTCTCCGAAGTCAATGACTTATTATTCTACTACACTTCTCATGTTACCATTCTCATGAAGGCTACCCTCCTCGGGGTACTTTATCTTAAACTCCGTTAGTTCTTTCTTTATTCCATGCCTCCTCTTCTTTATAAGGTAACTATATCTTCTTGGCCTTGTTGTTTCATATAACTCCCTTTCATAGACTTAACCATTCTTCATTGATGTCTTTCAAGAGCACCTTCCCCAATATTATAACCCTAGCTAGCATCCACTCGCGTTCCTCTTTTGTAACACCCCGATTCTGCGGGACTCGGGATGCTACGGGCGGAGACCTCACAATGGGTCCCGACCCTTAGCCTGACAACAATTTCACTAGATCTTACAACAAGACACAAATAAAGGCAAAATCGAAATTCATTTTAATGCAATGATATGAACCCCAAAAGAAATCAACGAAAGACTTCAGCCGAGATACAATGCTAAAGGCAACCGCCATACACGCGACATACATAACCATAAACAATACATAAATACAACCCCAACCAACCCATCCTAAAATGCACGGACCCCGGCTGCCCACTCTTCCGGGTCTCTCGGCCGCATCCCTAACCTGCAAGTCAACTACAACAATATCGGTATAAAACTGTTAGCTAGCATTCAAGGCATTAGAATCATGGTATTGGCACACACACACATAAGGCATCATAAACACACAACATGTTCCAAAACACACAATCCGATTTATTATCTTTTTATTATTAGGTCATATCCCGTTCTAATTCAACTTCTTTTGTGACACGAGAATCTTAAAGATCTCGCCCTTGTCCCCTTTCACCATACGGGTTTGTACTTGATGCGGATCAGCATCACCCGATGGGCTGGTCGCAAGGCACCTCCCAGTCATCCCCATTTTGGACTGGACAAGCGGTCACCGCCCGTTATCATACACTTGGGCCAAATATAAACATATAAAGTCGGTGGTCCTATTACCGGTTTAGATGTTATAACATAAGCAATAAACACACACATAAACAATAAACACACACCACCAAACACGCATTGAAACTAATACAGAGAATACGAGCTAAGTAAGTCCGAAGACTTACTTGTCCCAAAGCTAAACCCGGTAACTCAATTTCCCGCAGGAATGTATCTCAACACCTGATCAGACAAGGCACACAATCAATAACTAATCGATAAGCTAGAAGCCCTCTGCTTCTAGTCTCCCAAAACCTATATGAGGTCACAATCCTATCATGCTAGGTCCAACTCCTAATCTCGAAGATCGTCCTATGATCGTACCGGAAACATCACAATACTCATAACCATCCAACAACTATATACGGTTCAAGGCCACTACTTGGCATTTCCACTAAGTTATACTAGATCCATCCTAGCATGATACTAATACTAAACATAACTAGATCGAGGAAAAAGGTAACTCACACGACCTCAAACGACGGAAGACGGTCTATGAATGTCGACTTGGACTCATTAGGTTTTAAATCCAACGAAGACGGTCTATGAATTTAGCCCGTACGCTAAATTTGTTCGAAATATATATAATATATAAAAAAATAAGGAAAACTCGATTTCAAAGGCCCTCGTTAAAAACCCGCAAAACTCTTCCGGCCAAAGTATAAAATTCAGGGAGCTAGGTCATGCAACCGCAATTAACACTTTGGGTCATAAATCGAGTTTTAAATCCAACGAAGACATAATATACCGTGTATATAAAAATATAAGAATATCCCGTATCTAAAACCAAGGTTAAAACTCGTAAAAACATTTCCGGGGATTTATACAATTATATAAACATAGGTTAAAAATCCGCAATTAAATCTCCGGGCCATAATTATGGAACTCAAGAAACTTAGGCCAATTCCCAAAAATAACTTTGGGCCAAAAATGTAATTTATTCACAAGGATAAATCTGCACATTTCCAAAACATAGGGCCAAACTTGCAAATATTTGTTTCAGTAGGGCATAATTGTTTCATTTCAAAAAGCTGGGTAGAAACTGCAATTACAAAGCAGTTGGGTCACATTTGTAATTAATTATAAAAAGAGGGGGGCCACTGTAATATTTGAAAAAGGGTTTCTCTTCACCATTGAAGCAGCCGTCAATGACAGGAGGAAGAAGGCAGGGTGGCGGCATTTTAGCGTGCTCCGGCAGGCGGCGGGAAACGACGGTGACCGTGCCGGCGAAGCTGCAGCAGCGAGGCGGCCCAATCTCCGGCGGCAGCCGGTGTCCTTCCTCGCAGCAAAAGAGAGAAGAGGGCAGGGGAGAAGAGAAGAGGCGGCGTGGGCCTGCTGGTGTCGGCGGCGTCCGAACAAGCTCCGGCCAGCGAATGAGGCGTCAAGGTTTCCGCTTGCTGCGTTCCCGGTGGTTGATGGCTCCGTCGGCTGAAGCAGCGGCACTTCTCCCTCCGATTTATGTGTTCAGGGCCTCCGGAAACCGCAAGAAGAAGAGAGGGGAGGTGAGGACAGACATAAGGGGGTGCAAGTGGCTCGATGGGCAATCTTTAGTCCGGTGGTTGCGACTCGGTGGCAGTCGGAAAGAGGAGAGACAAAGTGAGATGCGTGAGGATGAAGATGAGAGATTGAGGAAAGTGTTTGCAGGTGAGAAGATGTGGTGAGGGTAAGACAGAGAGAGGGTAAGGCTGATAGTGGGGAAAGAACGAGGGGTCGGGACTACTCAAATCGAAGAGTCGGGGAAGATGAGCAGCTCATCAACAAGTAGGAGAGAGGGGAAAAAGAAAAGAATAAAGAAAGTGGTGTAAAGTGAATCCGATCCAAACGCGTTCGGAACGGAATTTCTGAACAAACTTCCGACCTTTTTCGAAATAAAAATACGGAAATATGTACGTATCAAATAAATAAAAAAAAATACTCGGGAATAAATACTTTACGCCGAAAAAATACTTTGAATAAAAAAAGGTAATCTAATAAAATATTGATAGAAGTAGGAAAATAAATATCGAAAACGCACCAAAAATTGTGGGCGTTACATCTTGGTTGGTATCTTAAGTCTCTTTATCAAAGCTCTTCGTTTCGTCTTTCATCTTCTTGGGACCATCATTTATACCCACTTCTTCCTTCTTGGCGTTTCTTAGTCTTATCATCAGAACGGAAATCGGTCAACTCCACGTGAATCCCCACCATGCCCTTCTTCTCATAACTCTAGTAATGTTGTAACTTTACTTTTTGGTACCTTGTAAGCTTAACTTACGGTATTTTAAATCCTTCTCACATGTTTCGTTCACTTCTCTCATCTTAACTCCAATGCTTAGATACGTCTAAGGAAAGCTTTGCATCTTAATGGAACACCACCTTAACCTTGCTAGAACGTACTCATCTCCTCCTCGATTTACCTCTTTAGTTGTCCACGTTTTGCCTCGAAGAACTTAAGTTCGTTCTCTCCCTTGGTCTCGTCGTCGTTCGATCATGGCCTCTTTGGAACCACTTCCAAACATTAATGTTACTCCTCTCTCTTGTGTTGTCTCCATCTCGCTTTCTCTTTAGTTGTCTCGAGTTTTCCTTTCTATTTGTTGGTCATTCGGTTACGTCATCTCTACTCTTCTGCTACGATGTCCTCTAAAGGAGTTCCAAGAAATCACCGGGGTGCTCGTTAAGACGTGATGCTCAACTCGATAACTTGAGTGTGCTAATCATCATATGTATACTATCCTAAGCCAAACGGCGTTGTCAAAAGGGCAATGATAGCCTGCTATCATCTTAACTATAAGGTCCATATAACTAATCTGATACTAACATACCATATAATAATATATACATATATAAAGATATAAACGTCATGCTACTACTATAAACATTATATGTCCATAAACAATTTACAATTCAACATACAAGTATAGTCCAAAATATCTTAAGTCCACATATACATATCTACATATATACACATATATATATTTATATATATACATAATATAATAATCAATAACTACGTTGCCGAGATCCGCGGAGGAAGTGGTGGTCCCGTACATACTACCCCAACTGACTCATGCACATGATTTGAAAACGAAATTCATTTTTTTTTTAAAACTCAGAACCCTTGAGGGTTCTGTTTATTTTTATTCGGCCTTTAGAAGATTGCGAGTGCCATTGTTGTCAACCTAGGGCTCTGATACCACTTTGTAACTCCCCGAATCCGCGGGACTCGGGATGCTACGGGCGGAGACCTCACAATGGGTCCCGACCCTTAGCCTGACAACAATTTCACTGGATCTTGCAACAAGGCACAAATAAAGGCCAAAATCGAGATACATTTTTATGCAATGTTATGAAACCCGAAAATAAAAGAAAGGAAAGACTTCAGCCGTCCTTACAACATCATCAACATAATATATAATAACAACAACACAGGGACTCCAAAACCCAACTCAACCTAAGATGTACGGAACCCCGGCTGCCCACTCCTCCGGATCACTCGGCCACCTCCTATCCTGCACATCAACTACAACAATCGGTATAAAACCGTTAGCTCACATTCTAGGCATTATAAGAATAATATGGCACAAACACACATAGGAACACAAACACACAACATGCTCATAAACATACACATCCGTTACTTATTATCTTTTTAGGTTATTCCATATCTAATTCATTCGTTCAAGTGTGACACGAGAGTCTTATAACTCTCGCCTCTGTTCCCGTGTAACCAACAGGAGTGTGGCGGCGCCCAACCCGTATACCCTGAGGGAGTGATGAAGAAGCCCGCCCGTATACCGTGTATGGCCTGGTCGCAGAGATCCCCCCAGTCTCCCTCGGGAAATTGAGCGGTGATGTCACCGCCCGATAATAATAATAGTAGTAACGATGGGCCAATAAATAAGGTCAAGTAAATCCTAATCCATTTTCATGCTTAAAAGCGGTAAACACACACCACCATATACATCCAAATAAAGCATAGAAGCGGCTAAGTAAGTCCGAGGACTTACCTCGTCTCAAAGCTAACCGAAACCGATAACACTCTCCGAAAGAACATAATCAAAGCATGTTCAAGACAAGGCACGATAATCAACAACTACACGCAAGCTAGGAGTCATTAGACTTCTAGTACTATATACTCTTATTAGGTCATACACTCTCATAATCTAGGGTACGCTCCTAGCCCTCAAACTCACAAGATCTCAACGAACACAAACTCACAACTTCAACAAAGCGCACAAGATAACATACACACCTCAATCCTTAGAACGTTCAAACTATCCTTGAATCCTCACCTAAAGTTCAAAGCCACTACTTGGCATTTCCACTAAGTTATGCTAGATCCAACCTAGCATGATACTATTACTAAACATAACTAGACCGAGGAAAAAGGTAACTCACATGACGTCAAAAGATGGAAGACGGTCTATGGATGTCGACTTGGACTCGTTAGGTCTTTATCGGGACGCTTCGGAACCTAACACCAAAACTAGACAAATTTAGCTCGTACCCTAAATTTGATTGGAAGATAATATATATATATATATATATATATATATATATATATATATATATATATATATATATATATATTCTAAGAAAATCCCGGTGTCAAATGGCCACGTTAAATCCCGCAATACCCTTCCGGTTAAAACGTGATATTCTAGGAACTTGGTCATGAAACCGCAAATAATACTTTGGGCCATAAATCGAGTTTTAAATCCCACAAAGACATAATATACCGTGAATAACAATATAAGAGTATCTTGTGACTAAAACCCAAGGTTAAAACCGTAGTTACATTTTCCGGGCAAACTATACAAATTTTATAACATGGTTCAAAACCGCAATCAACTTTCCGGACCGTACATACGGACTCAAGAACTTAAAGTCATTTTCCGAAATTAACCTTTGGTCAAAACCGTAAAATATATTTCAGCATGGCATAAAATCAAATTCTGAAACTTGGGCCATTTTTTCCAAACTTAAATATATAGGGGTATATTCACATAATTCAGAAACATGGGCCAAAACTGCAAATATTAAATAATGGGTTCAATATGTAATATACACAAAAGAGGGGCCAGAAATGGAAATAATCCCACGCCCTACTTCAACCTGCTGAAATGCGACAGAGTAAAGAAAGGGGCCGGCCTCCTGGCGGCGTGCGCGGCGGAGGAAGGGGCAACGCTAGGCCCGAGTCGTCCTCCTGTCTCAAGCGCAGGTGAGGGTGAGAGCGAGGCGGCAAGGGCCGTTCTCCGGCGAGGTGCTACAGTTCCAGGCGCGGCAGAAGGACGCAAAGAGGAGAAGATGGTGAAGAAAATCCGGCGTTCTCTGCACACAGAAGGCACATGAAATCGACGAGAGAGAGAAGAAGTTCTGAAGGGGAAAGGTCCGGGAGATACCTGCCATTCTAACCAGGGGTGAAGAGAGGGGAAACCGGCCCAACTGCTCCGTTCGGCTTGATCGATTGTCACCGGAGGGATAAGAGGGAGTTCCGAGAGAGTTCAGCAAGAGAGTTGAGCGAGAGAACGAGTTCATCGAGAGAGAGAGAGAGAGAGAGAGAGAGAGAGAGAGTTGAGCGAGAGAAACGTGTGAGGTTGGTTGGCTGAGAGGGTAGGAGGTAGGTATGCAGAGGGGGAGCCAAAGGGTCGAAGCGCAGAACGAGGGGACGGGAGGCCAAAGGTCGAGGCGACTCTTCATCCGCAAAAGCAAAAGTGAAGGGAGGGAAGAAAAAAAAAGAAAAGTAAGAAAGGAGGGGATTAAATAAAATTATAAACAATAAAAGAAATCAGGGATAAACTCGTAATCAAAATTCGGAACGGGATTTCCGAGTCAGGAAGATTTTCCGAGCCATCCCGAAAATAAATCAAAACATAAACATAATCGAAAATTTTATTTTTAAGTCTTTCAACATTTATAAGGAAATATAAATATAATTTACTAATAAAATATCGATAGGATTACGCAAGAGGGGGAAATATCAACACCGGGCGTTACAGACCATCTCTTGGGCATATCGGGGTATGCCCATACAATGCGGACGTCATCTTCGTCTTCGACTGAAAACCGCACTGGTATTGCCATTAGAGGTAGAGAAACTGTCGGAATTTGTAAGGGGATCTCCAGCTCTTCTACAACTTTTGAGACTGGGTTTGTGGTCTCTATGGCTTCTAATGTAGAAATTGTGTTTGATGATGCTTTTGGAGCATGTGATGGTCCACGTTCAATCTCAATTTCACCTTCGTTTACCATCCTTTCGATAATTTCTTTAAAGACATAACAATCTTTAATTGTGTGACTAATCAATTGATGGAACATGCAATAGTTTGGGTCGCCCGTTTTGCCAACCTCTCTAGGCCTTTTTGGCTTTGGAAGAGTTATGAGTTTAGCAATCATCAACTCATCAAAGATCCCTTGAACATCGTCATCATCAAAGGGATATTTCTTTTTTTTTTCTTTCTTCAAGGGTAAGCTTTTTGCTAGCATCCCTTGACTTATTATTTTTTTCTTGAAATCTGGAATTGTTTCCACCATAGGTTCTATTGTCTGTCTTAATGAAAGTCGCAAGAGAATCTCCTTTCTTTTGTGGCTTCTTGACTTCTTCTTTTCTACTATCGCCAGTTTGAGGTCGACTAATGCTTTTGGCGCGATGTGTGAGTTGTCTTTCAACATTACACGCCTTCGAAACCAATGCACTAAATGAGGTTGGCTCGGCACTTCCGACATGCACTGCTAATTCTGGAAGTAGATTATTTGTACACATTTGCACACATGCGTGCTCGCTTAGTTTTTCTGGGCATTGCAACCTGTGACTTCTCCATCTCGCAATATAATCATTCGCGAGTTCATTAGGTCTTTGAAAGGTGTTTGCAAGATCCATGATTGAAACTTTGGCTTTAGAGCTCACAAATTGAGCTAGAAATGTCGTTTGAAGATCGTCCCATGTTTGGATGGACTCTGGTTGAAGTTGTGTATACCAGGTAAATGGCGATCCCCTTAGTGATTGTACAAACTGTCTAATGAGTAGTGCATCTTCAAATGCCGTTTCACCACATGCTGAATAGAAATGGGATAAATGTTCATGTGGTGACCCATGAATCCCGTCAAATTTATCAAAGTTTGGTTTTTGATATCCAGGAGGAAATGGAACTCAATCATAGTGTGTCGGGTATGGCTTTCTATATCCGACAAAAGAAGGGTTTTGGGCTTTTTGGAACTCCTTAATCCCTTGGGCAATCATCTCCCGGACTTCTTGAGGAGAGATGGATTGGTTATTGTGTGAGCCATCATGACTTGTACCTATATGCTCGCGCAGGTTTCCATGAGTTTGAGTTTCTGCTTGAGCTACGAGTGATGCTATTTGGGCATCCTTCTCGGCCAATTGTTCTTGTAAATTTCGAAGTTGTTCTTCCATGCTTGTAGTTTCTGTAGTCAGCACTGGCATGCTATTTACTTCATCTTGAAGACCAATGTATTTCTTTTTTATACCGGTCATAGGTGGGAACTCTTCTTCTTGAAAAAGAGTAGTATTATCTCCATACAAGGAGAGAAAATGCTTTCTTCCGATAAGCTCCTTGATCCTGCTGTAGGACGAGGTGACGGAGATGGTGTCCTTGAAACTGTATCAGCAAAGGACATTTGCAAGGATTTTGACCTTGTAACGGGACCTGTGTAGGTCTGAGGTCGATCATCTTGTGAAATTGCTTTATTTGTTTTTGACGAGACTCTCGTTTTTACAAGAGTCCGTGGGACTTGAACAATCTGCTTGTCGTCTTGATTTCTTTTTGACTTTGTAGACTTGATTATCTTGGCTTTAGATGCCTTTGGTAGACCCTCCTCATAAGAAGTCATATTCACTTTAGCGGATCCCCCAATGAAGATGGGGATGGATCCAATGTATATTTGAGTTGGTAAAACATCTTGAAAAGTCCTAGTTGAACCACTTTGTTTTGTTAGATCGTGCTTTGCCTTGCCTAGAGTTTTCTTTACTAACTCTAAGGCTGTAGATTGTGCTAGCCGACGAAGCGCCTTCGGCCTCTTGGACCCATTCTTGTGAGTCCTTCTTTTAGGCTTAGTGATTTTTGTGGAGGTAGAGTGACTCTTCTTAACCCCTTCACCGGTCTTGATGACTTGGATAATGGTTTTGCAGGGGTATCCAATTGTTGGCTTGATGCCGCTGGTACTTGGTCCCATATTGTAACTAACTTGGGATATGTTTGGCTTCTTGCTAGTCGGATGGACTGACTTGAAGCTATGAAGCTTTGTGTCCCTTTTGTGTGTCACCGTTGTAGGCGGATTTGGTATCCAACCATGGGTGATCTTGTCCTCCGAGGCTTGCAAGGCTCCAAAAGAGTTCCTTAGTGGGATTTCTGTTGTGATTGATTCCCGGGTAACTTGGAAAATCATTTCAAATGACCTTTTCCTCATCATTTGGCCTCCCTTGACAACGAAGGTTGCAGGAAGCTCGTTGAACTTGATTGTTGCTTTTGGCGCCATTTCCTTTACACCAAAGTAAACTTAAAGTTAGCATCAATATTACTAAGAGATGAAAAGGAAAATAGGGTCCCATTGGACGTGCCAAAAATATGTTGAGGAAAAATGTGTATAAACTTTCCAAAACATTATTTTATTTCATTTTTAAATATATTTTAGTTCGACCCTATTTTTTATCCTGTTGATTCGAAATAATATAAATACCAAAATATTCAGGGGTTTTTATTAATTGGGCTGCACCTAGATTTTAAGGGTTGCTGTTACGCTAGAAAGTGTTACGCAATAAGTCTTAAATTTATACTTGTTATAATTATCCTAATTCTTAGCGCACCCGCAGTGTACGGGACGAATGTAGAAAGATAAGTACTCCAAGGTCGAACGCAAAGACTAAGGTGAAATCGAACTAAGTTGTGATTGAATTTAGCAAGGTCTAATCTAAGCAAGAAAGGAGGAAATCGCAATTTGGTTTTGTTTGTTTTAGATGATCAAATCAAGGATCAGAAACTCACGCAAACAATCAAATCAAACTCAATCGGAAAATCGGCACAAATAAACAAATCGAACAAGGTGTGATCAAGAGAGAAAGAAAACGGATTCTAGGGGTCGGAAATTCCGGTTATGGCATAATCTCTAGTTATCTATTCATTCTTCGGATTGATTATGATATGTTGGGATTTAGTGTTTCTAAAATGGATCAAGTACCGGGTAAGTCTCATGATCAACTAGTCCACTCCTAAGGTCTCATTACCGGTTAAGTTTCTAAGAACCTAAGGATAGGATTTTAACACAAACCGGATTTTTACCTAAAGGTCTAACCTATCCTTACCGGGTAAGTCTCGGAAAGGTAAGTTCTAAGCAACTATCCTAGCACACTAGATCCAATGGAGGCTTGTTAGGCTCACCATTACCTAAGGCTTTACTATTTGAATTCTAAGGGCAAGGATTACCGGGTAAGTCTCTCCTAACACTTAGTCTCTACACTAGGATACCCTAGGGTAGGTTAAACTTAGCAAAAACTTAGGGTTTCAACAATCTTATGAACCTAAGGTGAAATCCTTCGAGTCCAGGAAAATCACGGTTCGTTCTACAGAAACCACGGCCGTGGTTCTTCAAGAACTACCCGTGATTCCTAACAGAAGCTACGTCCAAAAACAAAAATCATCCAAAGGCAAATTTAAGTTCATCCTATCATAGATCTAGCCATAACCTTCCTTTCCTAACCCTAGAATCACATCAATCTAGCCTACAACATTCATATTGAGATTCAAAACAAACAAGCATAGATTCATGGTCTTCATAGCAAGAGAAATAAGAGAAAGAAGATGAACAAATAAACTCCAAATAGAATCCAAATCTGAAGATTGAATTTAGGATGACTTACAACCCTTCCAAAGGAAGGTTTAAGTGTTCAAAAAATTCTAGAGATAAATCCGAAATACAAGATATAGGTGTGTCTTCTCCTCTCCTCTTCAATGGCAATGGCTCCTTTCTTCTTCTTCTTGCACTTTCCTACCTAGAAAAAATCTTTCCCCTCCTTGGAATATAGTTTGTTCAAGAGCAATAGAGAATGTGTGAGCTGCTCCCCAAAACTACCCCAATTCCCAGCTGCTTCTAACAACATTCATGGACCACTTTTATAACCAATTTCCTCATGAGCTGGCCATGAGAGTCGTGGCACAGCTGTCACGAGAATCTGGCAAAAACCACGGCCATTTCCACGGCCGTGATTCGTCAGGAACCCGTGATTTCTAACAGAAACTTTGTTTACGCTCAATAGGCTGTGGTTTGGTGCATGGCCTTTGTTTGCAAGGTTCCTTGAGTCATTCTTTGTGCCCTAATGAGTTGGAAACGCGTCCTCTGAATGAGCGTCCCTCAAACGCGTCGTTTTGGCTCGGAACTTCCCGAAATACCTACAAAACGCCCAAGAATCCGCGTAGACGTCTATCTCGACAAAATACATGTTTTAAGTGCAAAACGTATTGGACTAGTGCTAGACAATGCATGATTGAGCGAGAATCTTACCTAAATGTGCATCTAAAACTATGCTATAAATCGTGTTATCAAAATACCCCATACTTAAGGTTTGCTCGTCCCCGAGCAAATTCCCAACTATAGACTACGAGATGACATGATTTATGTATGCAGAAAAATGGTAAAATCTTTTTGGTTTTGTGCTTCTACTATTGGATCACCTTCATAGTCATGATCAATGGCCATCGAATAAACAATCATGTATCAAACAATAAAGTCATGGAAAGACAATTGTACTTAACTCAAAAACATGCATGAGTTGGGAGGACGGAGATGTCAAGAAGATCAAGAGTCTATCCAATCTAGACTACTAAGTCTTACAAACATGCAAGTAGGTCATAAGGGCTTGTGACATAAAAGGCCAAGAAACGTTGTAATTGGAAGGGGAATTTTCTAGGTATGTGATGCTAATCCGGGAATGGAACTAACTTCACTCCTTGTCCTCGATCAACTTCCCCCAAGTGCATATTTTTCCCTATCTTGCTTTTCTTTTCTTTTTCTTTGATTCATTTTTGAGACAATGGCATTGGTGTACAATAGCCGAAACCTCGGTGATTAGCCATCCTCGGGCTTTTTCTCTTTTTCGAGGTGCATCCACACCGGGCACACATACCAAAGCTCGTTAGGGCTATTGGCTCATTTGACTTTGGCAAGGCACCAACACCCGATTATGTGAAGTGTACCGAGTTACTTGTCATTTAAACCAACGCCCCCAAACCTATTTTGGCTACACTTCCACAATAATTTCAGCATTCTATTCACGACATTCTTTTCATTACATCTTCACCCCGCACTTGCTTTTCACACATTCAAACACACTAGCATGCTCCTATTCCCGGATGGGTTTAAAAGGAGGTCAAATTTATATCAATTGAGGTGCTCAAGCAATCATGATCAAGATGAGAAGTAGAGAAAGACGAAATGCCTTATTCATTCCTAGATGGTATGCAAGAACTATCATGTAATTTCGATTTTCAATACTCAATCCATTCTAGGCAATCATCATGCTCTCAAGTCATTCATGGAATTCAAGAAAAGTAGTTCAAGTCCACATATGCATTTATCAATTTAACACATAAGGCCATTCATAGCCAATCACAAGACAAGTTTTCATCATTAGGATCATATCCAAGTCTAGAAAGCACAAAAAATTTTAAAATTTTCTGATTTTTATGGGATTTTCGATTTAAGTATGTACAATGCAAGGCATGTGCAAATATTAAACTATCATAGATGCTCTTCATGCAAAGGATCATGCAAACCCCACCCCATACTTAGAAACACATTGTCCCCAATGTGGTATTCAAGTAAAGAGAGTGAAAGAAGGTTCTCACAATGTAAAATGGTTTTCTTTGGTATTTGGGAATTCTCAAGAGGATTGATGTTGGATGATCCTTTCAATCATTGTAGGGAGCTCTAAGCATCCGTCAAGCTTTGAAACCCGCGCTAGGCGCCGCTAGCCGTCCAAGTTCCGCGTCCGCTCCACCCATAATTGGTGAGGGTTTCATCATCATCATTTCCAAGAAAGGTTTCCAATGCCACCAATGTTCTAGCACACATGAAATAGACAAAACACACAAAGCACACAAAAACAGAAAAATCTAAGCTAAAATGAAGGAAAAATGTTACCGATGGGTTGCCTCCCACCAAGCGCTTCTTTAAGGTCATTAGCTTGACCAAACTCGGGAATGTTTATGCAAGGTGAAGTGGGGCAATCATGTCTACCGGTGCTCCCGGGATGTATTTCTTCAAGCGATGCCCATTCACTTTGAAGTTTCCACAATGCTCCCCTCCTATTTCAATTGCTCCATGGGGAAAGATCTTCTTCACCACATATGGCCCGGTCCATCTTGATTTGAGCTTTCCGGGAAAGAGTCTTAGTCTTGAGTTGAAGAGAAGGACAAGATCTCCTTCACTCAACTCCTTTGGAATGATCCTCTTGTCATGCCACCTTTTTGTTCTCTCCTTGTAGATCCGGGCATTTTCATAAGCTTCCAAACGGAGTTCCTCAAATGCATTGATGTCAAGCAATCTCTTTTCTCCCGCCTCCTTGAGGTCAAAGTTTAGCCATTTAATGGCCCAATAAGCTCTATGCTCCATTTCCACCGGAAGATGGCAAGACTTGCCATAGACCAATTTGTAGGGAGTGGTGCCAATAGGTGTCTTGAAGGCGGTTCTATACGCCCATAGTGCGTCATTGAGCTTCATGGCCCAATCCTTCCTTGTTCTAGACACCGTCTTCTCGAGAATGGCCTTGATCTCCCGGTTGGAGATCTCCACTTGGCCACTTGTATGGGGATGGTAAGGTGTTGCCACCTTATGAGTCACCCCATACTTAGCCAAAAGTGCTCCAAAGTTCCTATTTGTGAAGTGCTTCCCTCCATCACTAATGATCACCCTTGGTGTTCCAAACCTAGGGAAGATCACTCGGTTGAAGAACCGCACCACCACCTTGGCATCATTCGTAGGAGAGGCGATTGCCTCTACCCATCTTGACACATAGTCCACCGCCAATAGGATGAATAGATTGCCACATGAAGAAGGGAATGGCCCCATGAAGTCTACACCCCACACATCAAAAATCTCAACTTCTTGGATGTTGTTCAAGGGCATTTCATTCCTCCTTGAGATGTTCCCCGTTCTTTGGCAAGCATCACATGCCGCTACAAAACCTTGCACATCTCTAAACAAGTTAGGCCAATAAAAACCGGATTGCAATACCTTGGCACACGTTTTGTGTGAGCTAGCATGGCCTCCACATGGTAAGGAGTGGCAATGCCGGATCACACTCTCCATTTCATCCTCGGGTATGCATCTCCTAAGCACCCCATCCGGGCCTCTCTTGAATAGAAGTGGCTCGCTCCAATAGTAATGCCTTACATCGTTGAAGAACTTCTTCCTTTGTGCATACGTTAGTCCGGGAGGCACCTCCTCACACACTAAGTAATTCACAATGTCGGCATACCACGGTTCACTTCCTCTAGCCACTTGGAATAAGCATTCTTCCACCAATCGCAATTGTTCATCCCGGAAGGAATCATCTATCGGGATGTTGTCTTTCCCAAGCTCCAATGGTGGGAGTCTACTAAGGTGATCCGCTACCGAGTTCTCGGATCCCTTCTTATCTCTTATCTCCAAATCAAACTCTTGAAGGAGAAGGATCCACCGAATCAACCTTGGCTTGGCATCCTTCTTCGTAAGTAGATAACGGATCGCCGCATGATCCGTGTAAACTATGACCTTCGCTCCAACAAGGTATGAACGGAACTTCTCAAATGCATACACTACCGCTAACAACTCCTTCTCGGTAGTAGCATAATTGAGTTGGGCTTCATCTAGCGTCTTGCTAGCATAGTAAATAGCATGAGTGCGCCCTTCCTTCCTTTGCCCCAAAACGGCCCCAACGGCCACATCACTTGCATCGCACATGATCTCAAATGGTAAACTCCAATCCGGAGGTTGCATGATGGGTGCGGAGATCAAGGCGTTCTTCAACCTACAAAATGCTTCAAGACAATCCTTGGAGAAAACAAAATCAACATCTTTCATTAGTAGGTTAGTGAGAGGCTTAGAGATTTTAGAGAAATCTTGAATAAACCTCCGGTAAAAACCGGCATGCCCTAAGAAACTCCTTACCCCCTTCACCGAGGTAGGTGGTGGCAACTTCTCTATTGTTTCAATCTTGGCCCTATCAACCTCAATGCCACGGTTAGACACCAAGTGTCCTAACACAATACCTTCACTTACCATGAAGTGGCATTTCTCCCAATTTAAGACAAGATTTGTCTCCTCACATCTTTGTAATACTAATGACAAGTTAGCCAAGCAATCATCAAAAGAAGAACCATAAACAGAGAAATCATCCATGAACACCTCCATGATATTTTCTATGTATTCCGAAAAGATAGCCATCATACACCTTTGAAAGGTGGCTGGTGCATTACACAACCCAAATGGCATTCTCCTATATGCAAAGGTACCCCATGGACATGTGAAAGTTGTTTTCTCTTGGTCATCGGGGTGGATAGGGATTTGGAAGAATCCACTATACCCATCTAGATAGCAAAAATGAGAGTGTTGAGCTAATCTTTCTAGCATTTGGTCAATAAAGGGGAGGGGAAAATGATCTTTCCTAGAGGCCATGTTCAATTTCCTATAATCTATACACATTCTCCACCCCGTGACCGTCCTAGTAGGTATTAGTTCATTGTTCTCATTAGTTACTACCGTCATTCCACCTTTCTTAGGTACTACATGAACGGGGCTAACCCACTTACTATCCGAGATAGGGTAGATAATTCCCGCATCTAGCAACTTTATGATTTCCTTTTTGACCACCTCTTTCATTATAGGGTTCAATCTCCTTTGATGCTCTATAGAGGGTTTGTGGTTATCTTCCATCATTATCTTATGCATGCACAAAGATGGCTTAATGCCAACCAAATCATCAATAGTATAACCAATGGCTTTCCTATGCAATCTCAATTCATGTAGCAATTTAGCAAGTTCATCATCACTCAAGCATGCATTAACAATCACCGGATATGTAGAATTATCACCAAGGAATGCATACTTTAAATGAGAGGGGAGGGGTTTGAGTTCAAGTGAGGGAGGACCTTTTTCGGTTGAGGACGATCCAAATAAGATTGGATGAGATGAATCCAAAGCAAATGAAGACTCCCCTTGGCTTCTAGAAGCTTGATCATCATTAAGAGCCGATTCAGGGGAAACCACGGTTGGAATCACGGTTGGTTCAACTTCCACGACCGTGGTTCCTTCCAGGCTTGTTTCTCGGAGTTGTCCAGAGAGTTTGACGGCCGTGGTTCCTAAATCTCGACCGTGGAACTTGCAGCTGTTCACAATTTCTTCATGGCTCCCAAATCCAACTCTTGGCTCCTCTTCCAATGCCTCCAAGGCTTTGATCTCTTCATTGCAATCCTCCTCAATATCTTCCTCCATCATACTCAAGGTGAGAACCTTTTCCAAGGGATCCTTGATCAAAATCGAGCTCACCATTTCTCTAGATTCTTCTTGCTCGACTATGTTGAAGATGTCTTCATCAAGGGTTGGCCCTTTCATCATAGTGGACAGCTTGAACTTGATGTTCTCCTCTCCAATGTTGAACGAGAGAGTCCCGTTCTTGCAATCCACTAAGCATCCGGATGTGGCTAGGAAAGGTCTTCCTAGGATGATGGGAACCGGGTAATCCGCTGGAATGTCCAACACTACAAAGTCTATAGGCACATAGAATCCTCCCAATTGCACCGGAATGTCTTCAAGAATCCCAACCGGGTGAGTGATGGAACGGTCCGCCATATAGAGGGTCATCTTGACCGGTTTTGGCTCTCCTAGCCCGACCTTGTTACTAAGTGCAAGCGGTATGATGCTTACACTCGCCCCAAGATCACAAAGGGCTTCGTACTTCACATCTCCTACTCCAATTGGAACACAAAAAGAGCCCGGATCCCTTAGCTTGGGAGGCATCTCCTCCTTCATTGTTTGGATCAACTCCGAGGATCTCTTGGTCATCCTAATCTCCCCATACTCCTCCAACTTCCTTTTGTTGGAGAGTATTTCCTTCAAGAACTTTCCGTATGCCGGCATTCCTAAGATGGCATCCATGAACGGAATGTTAATATGTAACTTGGACATTAGTTCAAGGAACTTACCAAAGTGATTGTCCAAACGGGCTCTTGCTCTTGATTGCGGGAACGGTAGTGGTGGCTTGTATGGAGGTGGTGCCACATAAGTTGGCTCTACATCCTTGTTCTTCTCTCCATCTTCTTGCCTTCTTCCCTCTTCTACCACTACTTGACTTCCCTTAGCTTGGTCCTTGGGCAAAGGATCCTTCATGCTCAACCCACTCCTTGTTGTGATAGCCAAAACTTGTCCTCTTGGGTTGTCCTCGGTTCTTCCGGGAAGCTTTCCCGGATCTCTATGTGCTTCACCCGCCTTTTGAAAGACTTGTGCTTCCAAGACTTTTTGAGCCTTAGAAATTGAAGTGACGGTGCTCTCAAGTCCACTCAGTCTTCCTAGCAATTGTTCAAACATGACTTCGGTCCTATCTTTTGAAGGTTGAGTAAAGCCGGGTGGAGGTTCTTGTGAGGCTCTTTGTGGTGGAGTTGCACTTGTGGAGGCGGGAGGGTTCAAGGCTCCATCCGGATTAGAGTAAGAGAATCCGGGATGGTTATGGTTTGGCCGGTAATTGTTGAATTGCCGGTTGTTGTTGAAGTTCCTTGGGCCTTGGTAATTGTTGAAGTTGCCTCTTCCCATGTAGTTGACATCTACCTCCTTGGAAGACAAGTTTGCTTGTGGAGGTGCTTGAGGAGTTGTTTGGCTCTTCAAGGTTGTAGTGCACAACTCTCTCAAGGATTTCAACTCGTTGTTGATGGCGTCGAGCTTGAAATTGCTCATGGTGACCTCACTCACCTCATATGCTCCCGCCTTTCTCCCTTCACTCTTCCTATGCGAGTACTTCTCAATCACTAGAGCTTGCTTCTCCACAAACTCCCAAGCATCATCCACATGTTTCTCCATAAATGTCCCACCGGAGAGTGATTGAAGTTTGAATTGGCTATCTTCATCAAGCCCCTTGAAGTAGATTTCCAATAGCTCAATCTTTGGTATGCCATGGTGTGGACAATCTAGAAGAAGGTCTTTGAATCTCTCCCAAGACTTGAACAAGCTTTCTCTATCCCTCATCACAAAGGCATTGATCTTCCCTCTTAACTCGGTGGTCTTGGAAGGTGGGAAGAACTTGGTCAAGAACTCGGTTGTCATCTCTTCCCATGTTCCAACTCTTCCTTGTGGAATAGATTGATACCAAGCTAAGGCTTTGTCCTTAAGAGAGAAGGAAAAGGCCCTTAGCTTATGGTTGTTGCTCTCCAATCTTGGTGGTCTAAGAGTCTCCATCAAGATCTCATAATTCATCAAGTGTTGATGAGGGGACTCTCCTTCCAACCCCCCAAATTGATTGTGCCGGATCATTTGTAGAACTTGAGGGCGGAGCTCATAGTTGTGGGTTGCGGGATCTCCTAGATTCACACCCGGTCGGTGTGCTCTTTGTGCTGGATCCATGCGTCTCCCTAGGGTTTGTGGCTCCTCAATAGCAATGGGAACAACCCTAACATTAGCCGCCAGTTGCGGTTGTGGTGGAGGTGGTGGAGGTTGTCGGCGATTAAGCTCTCCTTGAACAAGGGCTTGCCTAATCTCTTCAATCTCCCTTCTTGTTTCCTCTTGCCTCTCATTGGCAAGTCTCCTCTCTTCCTCTAAGAGCTCATCTCTTAGCCTTATTTGCTCTAAGGCTTCATCCAATTCAGCTTGAAGATTTCTACCGGCCATCTCTCTCTCTTTTCGAATGAGCTTAGATCTAAATCGAAGGGTTTTCTCCGGTTCGGGATCGAATGGAGCTAGATCCTTGCCACGAGATCTTCGCATACACCTAAAGAGAAGTAGATGTCCTGAAAAGCAAAGACACAAACCAAAAAGAGATCAAAAGAAACAAGAAAGATCTACACTAGAATCAATCACAAAATAGACTCAATCTAGACCTAGTCCCCGGCAACGGCGCCAAAAACTTGTTACGCTAGAAAGTGTTACGCAATAAGTCTTAAATTTATACTTGTTATAATTATCCTAATTCTTAGCGCACCCGCAGTGTACGGGACGAATGTAGAAAGATAAGTACTCCAAGGTCGAACGCAAAGACTAAGGTGAAATCGAACTAAGTTGTGATTGAATTTAGCAAGGTCTAATCTAAGCAAGAAAGGAGGAAATCGCAATTTGGTTTTGTTTGTTTTAGATGATCAAATCAAGGATCAGAAACTCACGCAAACAATCAAATCAAACTCAATCGGAAAATCGGCACAAATAAACAAATCGAACAAGGTGTGATCAAGAGAGAAAGAAAACAGATTCTAGGGGTCGGAAATTCCGGTTGTGGCATAATCTCTAGTTATCTATTCATTCTTCGGATTGATTATGATATGTTGGGATTTAGTGTTTCTAAAATGGATCAAGTACCGGGTAAGTCTCATGATCAACTAGTCCACTCCTAAGGTCTCATTACCGGTTAAGTTTCTAAGAACCTAAGGATAGGATTTTAACACAAACCGGATTTTTACCTAAAGGTCTAACCTATCCTTACCGGGTAAGTCTCGGAAAGGTAAGTTCTAAGCAACTATCCTAGCACACTAGATCCAATGGAGGCTTGTTAGGCTCACCATTACCTAAGGCTTTACTATTTGAATTCTAAGGGCAAGGATTACCGGGTAAGTCTCTCCTAACACTTAGTCTCTACACTAGGATACCCTAGGGTAGGTTAAACTTAGCAAAAACTTAGGGTTTCAACAATCTTATGAACCTAAGGTGAAATCCTTCGAGTCCAGGAAAATCACGGTTCGTTCTACAGAAACCACGGCCGTGGTTCTTCAAGAACTACCCGTGATTCCTAACAGAAGCTACGTCCAAAAACAAAAATCATCCAAAGGCAAATTTAAGTTCATCCTATCATAGATCTAGCCATAACCTTCCTTTCCTAACCCTAGAATCACATCAATCTAGCCTACAACATTCATATTGAGATTCAAAACAAACAAGCATAGATTCATGGTCTTCATAGCAAGAGAAATAAGAGAAAGAAGATGAACAAATAAACTCCAAATAGAATCCAAATCTGAAGATTGAATTTAGGATGACTTACAACCCTTCCAAAGGAAGGTTTAAGTGTTCAAAAACTTCTAGAGATAAATCCGAAATACAAGATATAGGTGTGTCTTCTCCTCTCCTCTTCAATGGCAATGGCTCCTTTCTTCTTCTTCTTGCACTTTCCTACCGAGAAAAAATCTTTCCCCTCCTTGGAATATAGTTTGTTCAAGAGCAATAGAGAATGTGTGAGCTGCTCCCCAAAACTACCCCAATTCTTAGCTGCTTCTAACAACATTCATGGACCACTTTTATAACCAATTTCCTCATGAGCTGGCCATGAGAGTCGTGGCACAGCTGTCACGAGAATCTGGCAAAAACCACGGCCATTTCCACGGCCGTGATTCGTCAGGAACCCGTGATTTCTAACAGAAACTTTGTTTACGCTCAATAGGCTGTGGTTTGGTGCATGGCCTTTGTTTGCAAGGTTCCTTGAGTCATTCTTTGTGCCCTAATGAGTTGGAAACGCGTCCTCTGAATGAGCGTCCCTCAAACGCGTCGTTTTGGCTCGGAACTTCCCGAAATACCTACAAAACGCCCAAGAGTCCGCGTAGACGTCTATCTCGACAAAATACATGTTTTAAGTGCAAAACGTATTGGACTAGTGCTAGACAATGCATGATTGAGCGAGAATCTTACCTAAATGTGCATCTAAAACTATGCTATAAATCGTGTTATCAGTTGCCTATGTATTTCTTTAAAGAGAATCAAGCCTTACGTAGTTCAGTTGGTTTCATGCATCAGAGGATGTAATCTAGACCCACCTTCTATGAAGGGTTGCCTAAATATAACCCAACTATCATTTGCATGGTTTATATTTTCGTTCATGCATCAAAGGGATGAAATTAAAACCCACCTTCTATGAAGGGTTGCTTAATTCTCCTAATATCATGTGCATAATTACATTAGTTTATTTTATTTTATTTTGTGTTTATTTTATGTGACTGAATTTAGTGCATTATTTGTTTGCGCTAAATTTCCTACGTATCCTATGTTAGGAATTAAATTGAACTTATATTTGAAAGTCATTTTTTTATGTGATTGAACTCAACCAATTTCGAGTCAAGTTTCCTACGTAGTCCGTTTTATGGACATCAAATCATACGTAGTTCTTTTAAAATACATTTTATTTTATTTTATTTTATTTTGGCGATTGAATTCGATAAATTTTTATTTCGTATAAAATTTCCTACGTATCCGTAAATACGGAATCAAATCATTACGTAGTTCTTTAAAATACATTTTATTTTATTTTATTTTGGCGATTGAATTCGATACATTTTTATTTCGTATCAAATTTCCTACGTAACCGTAAATACGGAATCAAATCATTATGTAGTTCTTTAAAATGCATTTTATTTTATTTTATTTTGGCGATTGAATTCGATACATTTTTATTTCGTATCAAATTTCCTACGTATCCGTAAATACGGAATCGAATCATTACGTAGTTCTTTAAAATACATTTTATTTTATTTTATTTTGGCGATTGAATTCGATACATTTTTATTTCGTATCAAATTTCCTACGTATCCGTGAATACGGAATCAAATCATTACGTAGTTCTTTAAGTGTAAATTTCATTCATGTGAGAAAGTGACATAAAATTGAATAAATGAACTTATTATTATTATTATTATTATTATTATTATTATTTTTAAAAAAAATACAATTTACTATATCCCACTTCTTTCAATTTTTTATATTTTCATTTACAAAAGGTTGTCACGTGATTTGTGACTCCTGCTGTCAAATGAACTGGGCACCATACCCCACAAATAGGTTAAAGCATTTGTTCATGTCTTTATAATTTATTTATTTATTATATTAAACTTTTCTAATCTTTATTTCTTTTTCCTTTCCTTTCTTTTGTTTGGTAGGTAACATACTACCCAATATTTGTCTCTCTTTCTTACTTTCCCTTTCTTCCCATTTTTGCTTTTGCGGGAGATTAGGGCTTCAAGGCTATGGTGGTGATGAAGACCAACTCTTAGCACTGGTACTAGGCCGAAACATGCTCAGGATGAATCTTAATTAAGAATAGTCGGCGATGGAGTCAGACGTAAGATGAGCAGGAGAGACGAAGCTGAAGAAACGAGAGGCTCGAAAGTTCAAACACCGCTCGACTTTAAACGAGAATCGACCGAGGAAAACGCCAACAAGTATTTCCTGGTAAATTTAGCTATCAATTTTTTTACTATCATCTCCATAAACTTCAAGCACAACTCACTCTCAAATCCTCTTTTACGATTCCATTCTCAACCTTAGTTCACCATACAAATTCGAATCGTACGCCGACTCGAATCAATGGAGAGAAAAAAAAAACTCTATTTGGATCCACCTGAAATTTGAACTGCGGACAAGGCTTTGCGGGGTTGATCTTGCTGTAAATTTGTGAACATGAATTTTATTTGAGAATAAATGTTTGTACATATATGGGATAATGTTGACTTTTGAAATAAACCCATTTTGAATTCTGTTGTATCAAATCTAGGGAATATATTTTTTTGTTAGACAAAAGATATTCTATCATCTAACAAAACCCCTTTTCTTTATTATGTGAAAATAAATTGTGAACAGGAGGAGGGAACATCAAAATACGATTGCGGGACCTTTCTTCTCCAAGTCCGAAAACAACATTCAAGGTCATGAGCAAGGTAATAAAATTCTATCTTTTCTTTATACTCTCCATATATGACTTTTCATGCTTAATTTATTAAGCAGACTCCTCGTTCAGTCACAAAAACTTTTCCCTACGAAGTACATATCAACTTCAATAGGATGATCCATTTTGTCTCTAGTTTCTTTTATAATAGTTTTGACATCACTGTAAGATAGTGACATTGATTAGGCTTCGAGTACAGTGAAGAAATGAGTATTTTTGTTGTTGCAGCGGAGGAATCCATTGATTCCTACCGACTGCGAGTTCTTGCAGTGGAGGAATCCATCGATTCCTGCCGACTGCGGGTTTTTGCAGTGGAGGAATCCATCGATTGCTGCCGACCGCGAATTTTTTGCAGTGAAGGAATCCATCGATTCCTGCCGACCGCGAGTTTTTTGCAGTGGAGGAATCCATCGATTCCTACCGACTGCGGGTCTTTTTGTTCCTTTTACTCTTAATTTCCTGTGTCATATCTGGGAGCCCCTTTTCTTTTATTTTATTTGAGTTAGAGAAGAACAAAACAGCAGATGACAAAATACAAAAGCCATTGACATTGTTTTAAAAAGAAATTGTACTCAGATTTTGATTTAATTTGAAGGAAAATAGAATGTGAAAAACTCACTAGACGTGAAGACATAACATAGAAAGCAGAATGAACAATCTGCATTCTTTTTAAGTTTAATCCCCCCTCTTCTTTTTACCTTGGTACGTTCAAATGTTCAATCTCCCTTCTTTGATTTTTTTTTTCTTTTCTGCAATTGTTTGACTACTATTTCCAGGCCTTTTCTCCCTTCTTCAAATTTGTACGTGTTTTTTTTTTCTGGTTTTCTTTGGTCTCTGTTTCTTTGATGGCTTTTTTTTAATCTCGATCTTATTGTTTCTCTCTCTCTTTTTTTTTGCAGTCCCTTGTCCCAATCCGTTTCAGGGCTTAAATACCAGTAAATAATTGACGGTTACGAGTTGGATAAGGCTCAACTGCAACATCACTCAAACTGCCAAACTTCTAACTGCAACAAACTGATATATTTTTCTTTTCTTTACTTTAATTGCAGAATGTCAGAAAAAAATAGTACACAGACTTGATGTGTGTATATATGTTGGAACCCTATTTTTTTTTTTTTTGCATATGTATATCTAATAATTTC
>BSUD01000006.1:67150990-67229167 GCA_033239045.1 Fagopyrum esculentum | reverse complement strand
ATTTCGATCCTACAGATGGTTAAAATTATAAAATTTTATGGTGAAACATATATATATATATATATATATATATATTAATATAAATGAAGTTTACCGCAAAAGAAAACCTGCTGTTGTAACCCGGAAATTCTTATAAAAAGAAACGTAAGTATTTTGTTTTACGTTAAAAAAGAAAAAAAAAAACGAAAAAAGAGGGGTGCAACACGAGGACTTCCCAGGAGGTCACAAATCCTAGTACTACTCTCTCACAAGCACACTTAACTTCGGAGTTCTGATGGGATCCGGTGCATTAGTGCTGGTATGATCGTACCCGTCTACTTATGCCACCTTCCCGTACTTGTGTAGGTGCTTCCGTTGTCCCCTTAGCCTTCCTTGACGGGCAAAACCGAACCGTTTGCTTTTTCCAGGATCCGTTAATTAAATTCGACTAAACAGTCTTAAACCCTCTTACCTAGCACATTAGGAAACTCGGAAGAAGTTCTATTATAAGCGTTTATTTTGTAATTTTTTTTAATCTAAATGAAGTTTACCTCAAAAGAAAACCCCTTGTTGTAACCCGTAAATTCTTATAAAAAGAAACCGTAAGTATTTTGTTTTACGTTGAAAAAAAAAAGACGAAAATAGAGGGGTGCAACACGAGGACTTCCCAAGGAGGTCACCCAACCAAGTACTACTCTCGCCCAAGCACGCTAAACTTCGGAGTTCTCATGGGATCCGGTTCATTAGTGATGGTATGATCACACCCGTCTACTTAGGCCACCTTCCCGTTCTTGTGTAGGTGCTTCCGTGGTCCCCTTAGCCTTCCTAGACGAGCAAAACCGAACCGTTTGCTTTTTCCAGGACCCGTTAATTAAATTCGACTGAACAGTCTTAAACCCTCCTACCTACCATAATAGGAAACTCGGAAGAAGTTCTATTATAAGAGTTTATTTTATATATTTTTTTAATATAAATGAAGTTTATCGCAAAATAAAATAGATTGTTGTAACCCGGAAATTCCTATAAAAAGAAACCGTAAGTATTTTGTTTTATGTTGAAAAAAAAACGAAAAAAGAGGGGTGCAACACGAGGACTTCCCACGAGGTCACAAATCCTATTACTACTCTTGTCTATGCACGCTTAACTTCAGAGTTCTCATGGGATCCGGTGCATTAGTGGTGGTAAGATCGCACCCATCTACTTATGTCACCTTCCTGTACTTGTGTAGGTGCTTCCGTGGTCCCCTTAGCCTTCCTTGACGGGCAAAACCGAACCGTTTGCTTTTTCCGGGACCCGTTAATTAAATTTGACCGAACAGTCTTAAACCCTCTTACCTACCACATTAGGAAACTCGGAAGAAGTTCTATTATAAGCGTTTATTATATATATTTTATTATATAAATGAAGTTTACCGCAAAAGAAAACCGTTGTTGTAACCCGGAAATTCTTATAAAAAGAAATAGTAAGTATTTTATTTTACGTTGATAAAAATAAAAGCGAAAATAGAAGGGTTCAACACTATGACTTTTCAACACGTCACCCATCCTAGTACTACTCTGCCCAAGCACGCTTAACTTCGGAGTACAAATGGGATCTGGTGCATTAGTGCTAGTATGATCGCACACGTCTACTTAGGACACCTTCCTGTACTTGTGTAGGTGCTTCCGTGGTCCCCTTAGCCTTCCTTGACAGGGAAAAACCAAACTGTTTGCTTTTTTCGGGACCCGTTGATTAAATTCGACCGAACAATCTTAAACCCTCTTACCCACCACATTAGGAAACTCGGAAGAAGTTCAATTATAAGCGTTTATTTTATATATTTTTTTAATATAGTTGAAGTTTATCGCAAAAGAAAACCTGTTGTTGTAACCTGAAAATTCTTATAAAAAGAAACCGTAAGTAGTTTATTTTACATTGAAAAAAAACGAAAAAAGAGGGGTGCAACACTTGGGCTTCCGAGGAGGTCACCCATCCTAGTACTACTCTCGCCCAAGCACGCTTATCTTCGGAGTTGTGATGGGATCCGGTGCATTAGTGCTGGTACGATCGCACCCGTCTACTGAGGCCACCTTCCCGTACTTGTGTAGGTGCTTCCTTGGTCCCATTAGCCTTCCTTGACGGGCAAAACCGAACCGATTGATTTTTCCGGGACCCATTATTTACATTCGATCGAACAGTCTTAAACCCTCTTACCTACCACATGAGAAAACTCGGAAGAAGTTCAATTATAGGCGTTTATTTTATATATTTTATTAATATAATTGAAGTTTATCGCAAAAGAAAACCTGTTGTTGTAACCCGGAAATTCTTATAAAAAGAAACCGTAAGTATTTTGTTTTACGTTGAAAAAAGAGGGGTGCAACACGAGGACTTCCCAAGGAGGTCACCCATCCTAGTACTACTCTCGCACAGGCACGCTTAACTTCGGAGTTCTCATAGGATCTGGTGCATTAGTGCTGGTATGATCGCATCCGTCTACTTATGCCACTTTCCCGTACTTGTGTATGTGCTTCCGTGGTCCCCTTAGCCTTCCTTGACGGGCAAAACCGAACCGTTTGCTTTTTCCGGAACCCATTAGTTAAATTCGACCGAACAGTCTTAAACCCTCTGACCTACCACATTAAGAAACTCCGAAGAAGTTCTATTATAAGCGTTTATTTTGTATATTTTTTTTGATAAAAATTGAAGTTTACCGCAAAAGAAAAACCGTTGTTGTAACTCAGAAATTCTTATAAAAAGAAACAGTAAGTATTTTGTTTTACGTTGAAAAAAAAATAAAAACGAAAAAAGAAGGGTTCAACACGAGGACTTTCCAGGAGGTCACAATTCCTAGTACTACTCTCGCCCAAGCGCCCTTAACTTCGGAGTTCTGATGGGATCCGGTGCATTAGTGCTAGTACGATCGCACCCGTCTGCTTATGCCACCTTCCCGTACTTGTGTAGGTGCTTCCGTGGTCCCCTTAGCCTTCCTTGACGAGAAAAACCAAACCGTTTGCTTTTTCCGGGACCCATTAATTAAATTCGACCGAATAGTTTTAAGCCTTCTTACCTACCACATTAGGAAACTCGGAAGAAGTTCTATTATAAGCGTTTTTTTTATATTTTTTTAATATAAATGAAATTTACCGCAAAAAAAAACCCGTTGTTGTAACCCGGAAATTCTTATAAAAAGAAAGCGTAAGTATTTTGTTTTACATTGAAAAAAACGAAAAAAGAGGGGTGCAATACGAGGACTTCCCAGGAGGTCACCCATCCTAGTACTACTCTCGACCTAGCACGCTAAACTTCGGAGTTTTGATGGGATCCGGTGCATTAGTGCTGGTACGATCGCACCCGTCTGCTTATTCCTCCTACCCGTACTTGTGTAGGTGCTTCCGTCGTCCCCTTAGCCTTCCTTGACGGGAAAAACCGAACCGTTTACTTTTTCCGGGACCCGATAATTAAATTCGACCGAACAATCTTAAACTCTCTTACCTACCACAATAGGAAACTGGGAAGAAGTTCTATCATAAGCTTTTATTTTATATATATTTTTTAATATAAATGAAGTTTATCGCAAAAGAAAACCTGTTGTTATAACCCGGAAATTCTTATAAAATTCCTTCGCTGGTATTACCGACAATATTGCCTTCATGAAACTCCGTTGTTTCCGCTACAGGGCTTCAACTCTCTGATACCAACATTGCGATTTCTTTCAAATTCCTAAATCTTTGAGGAGGTCAAAACCTCTCTACACTTGTAAAGTCTACATTTTGCTTCTACACTCCATTGTAGGTATCCCTTCCATGCACCTTAGACCCTCATATCCGGGTCGACATTTTATCTCTTTTGGTCTCTCAAGCTTGTCTTGTGAACTATTCTACTAGATGACTCGTCTTATATCATTTTCCTCCCCTGAATCGGTTTCAATTTTCAGTTGATCATTACTGCTCATTTCATGTTGGAACCGTAGTTACGTTATACTCTTGCATAGATTCTACAAAGGCATCCTCATCTCAACACTTTATTCCAATTTAGCAAGACCCGCCTTTTGATACATGACTTTCTTTCTTACTGGTTAAGTTATTCTTTTGGTTTACATTTTATCCATCCTAGCGTTATCGGTCCGATATGTATGACTTTTATTAAACACCTATCGGTACCATTTGCATAAGAAATCTCATTTGTATATGATTTTCTCAATGATCAAAGTTCTGGACTCGCATTTATTATGTTGTCCTTATGCTCGTGTCACTTTACCTTCTTTAAATCTTTACCCCCAGTAGGATAGTTACCCCTTTGAGTTTTCTCGTACTCGCTTTACGAACCACATTGGTTGGTCTTATTACTTTCATCAACTCTTATGTCATCAGTCCAGCTTGAATTTTCAATGGAGTACCTCCATTTCTCATTAAACTTTTATATTTACACTTTTCGGTGATCATCTTATTGGTGTAATACCGGATCCATATAAAAGCCTTTAGTCATTCAACTTTATTCCTTCTCATGTCTGTTCTAGCCAACTTGTAGATTCCATGTACAATCACCTCAGAACTCGACCACACATTTCACCAAGACTTTAAATCATACTCTCTGTGTTTGTGCCGCCTCTGAAATTCCAATTATTATGTATCACATCTTTAATCACAAGGGTTTCCCCTATCAATCTAGACAATTTGACCCCACCTTTTCTCGGAGGAGCTCCATCAGTCCTACTTGTGTGGAATGCTAAGACATAGGACATATTCACAATCATCTACTTCTTCTTAGTCTTCTAGTTCTTCTTACAAGGATCCCTTCATACTAACTTTGATATGTATCTTTCTTTAGTCAGTAGTAAGTAACTACTCATAACAATTCCCTTTACACCATTACTATCATCAATGGTCATTACCAACCGTCAAGAGCTGCTCTTTAATTTCTTTATTAGAGTTATCGTATTGGATTCCTTCAATGTTACCATCAAGGCTATTAGTACTTGTATTGATTTAACTTCAACATTGTCGTCGTTGATCTCTGGAAGAAATTCACCAGATGTCGATGAAATTCCTTTATAACCTTGTGGTTATTATTCTTATCTGTCAACCAACCATCACTAGTTGGCCAACACGTGTAAGTTCTCTGTTGTAACCAATTAGTCTGTAGTTGACCTATTGTAAGATCGTAGACTTACTTTTCTTCTATCTCTTTTGAGGTTTAATATACCAGTGAAAATACATCTCTTCCATTTATACTCCTTTAGCTCCTTCTACAAACTACACTCCTATAAGAGCACTATACTCTTACGAGTCTATTTGTATATTCATCTTCCGTCAACGGACTTGTCAATGCTGCTACGGTAACTTGTAGGTATTTCCCATGATTCTTTTTACCCGAGTTACCGTCCAATTGCGGTTCTCTGGTATGACCCGCTAGTGTTATTAACTTAACTCCCTTCGTGAAGGAGAAGTTATTAGAGATCCTCTTTTTCCCCGAGACCGTTCTCCTACACCCTCCTTCCTTGGGGTGTTGCTTGTACTTCCGCCTTTATAGAAACCCGGTCTTTGTTGCATCCCGATCCTTGTTGAAATTCTTGTGTGTTCTTGGAGGTCACACCGCTTCCATGCTGGTGAAATCGGCCTTCCCCTTTCTAGCAACCTGTAAGCTTTCATTTTGCGGCTCTTTAATTCTTTGTATCGGGATGAACATTGTATCTTATCTTGACTTCTACGCTTATGATTGTCTCGGTTTCCCATCTTGATTGTGGCGGCAAGTAGCTTGTCAAGAGTGATCATATTCCGCTCTGCTTCTAGCCTCAAACTTTAACCTTCTGGTCCGTTAGTAAGCTTAGATTCAATGCCTCTTGTCTGGATCGCTACTATATTTCACCTTGAGCTTCATGCCTATGTGTGTTTCTGAAGACATCCCATTTGTTTGCAACGTTACTTTACACCATCTTGAAAGAACCTATGGGTTGTCTCTCCTAATTTGTATACTTGCCGGTCATCCAACGCGTTGTTGGAACTGCTCTCATGTATATTCTTCATTTGATCTTATTGAGTTGACTCAGGATTCCCTTCTTGTCATCGTAGTTGGTGTTGTCTTTTAGGCTTCACTTTTCTGTCTCGACGTTCTTCCACAAACTCGAAGGAGTTGTCCGTCGTTCGTCTACCCTAATGCACATAAGATGTGCATACTAATCCTCACGTTGACACCCTTCAAAATCTACTTAGATGTGTCAATGGGGTGAGAAACTCCTTATGCTATCTCCGTTAAGGACATAATGTAATTAAAATTTCTACTAATCTTGTGCATATACTTATCTATATCACATATCTTTATAATCAAGTTAATAAGTCCAACTAAAGTAAAACCTAAATTCCATACAAAGCCTACTGAGATCTGCGGTAGTAGTGGTGGTCAGCCGTACTTTTCTATCCCCAACCAGACTATGCATGCATTTGGAAACCAAAAGTCCTTTTTAAAACTTAGATCCCTTTTCGGGTTCTGCTTAAGTACCTATTCGGTCTTTCGGAAGATTTCAAGTGCCATTGTTGCCAACCTAGAGCTCTGATACCATGTTGTAACACCCCAAATTCTAAGAACTCGGGACATTACTGGTTAGGACCTCACAATGGGTCCCGACCTTAGATTGACAACAATTTTACTAGGATCTTGCAACAAGACACCAATAAGAAAAATCGAAATTCATAAAAATTAGTATTTTAAAGAGATGAATGCAACAACGTCTAACAACCCACTGTAATACCCGAAAATTTTAAATTCCGTTTAAAACCGATCAAACCGGATTTCGATCCGCTAACCTATCCTCATTCTAGAGAATGTTTTACCTTATAAAATTTTTATCAAAGTTCTAGCATTTAATGTACCAAATTCACATAAAATAATAAATATGTAAACTGAGTAACAATTTCGTATGATTGAAAGACGAAGAGTAGTTCCGAACATTTTAACCACTCATTTAATAGCTATCTAGATGAGCAGGCCCATCGGTTTAAGCCTAGTATTTCAGCCCAGCCCATAACCTACCTTAACCCTAATTATCTAACCTAATCCAATGTTAATCTAATCTAACCCTAACCTAATCAAACGTACGCTACACCTACGAGTTTCGCTGCAAAACAGAAGTCACTCCAAGGACCACTGCCGGGCTTCCACACGTAACTGCATCAGACCGGCCGGACTCCAGTAGCGTCGACGCCGCAGCCAACTGCAACCCTTGCAACAGCAAACGCCCGGGACCTTGCTCGACCTGCTGCAGTTGACGCTGAAGATCCTCGCTTCTGCACCCAAGAGGTTGCACGCCTCCAGCGGGAACGAGATGGGAGCAGATCGTGCTCAGCCTGCTGCAGACGGAAATCTGGTAAGCCCTGGCCTCTGCTGTCCATTCTCCTCTCCTCTCGATCGAAGCTGCAAACCCTTCCTTGCTCCAGTGCAGCCCTCTGTGACACTCGGAAGGCGATCCTGCACAGCAAGCGCCAGGATCCCGATCAATCTTCTGCACTGGACGCTCAACTTGCTGCACTCGGTCTTCTGCACTGAACACTGGAACCCCAGCGCTGAGCCCAAATCACTGCCGACTCCATCGAAAACAAGACTAGGACAGGGCTGCGCTTTCTTCATCGCTACAGACGACGGTTAAGCACAACAAGGATCACCTTCAGCACGGGAACGAGACCTCCTAGCCGCCTGCCTTGAGCAGTACCCTAGGACCTCTCCTCGCGTAGTCACCGGGTAAGTAAACCTTCTACTTGTTACAATGGTTCCACGCATGCTAAGATAGAGAGGAGGAGTTAGCTGTAGATGTGTAGGTTGCTGAGTTGAATTAGGGAACCCTTGTTCTTTAGTTTTGGAAAATCTCAGTTGTGCAACTAGCTAGTTTTGAACTGAGGACCTGCTGAACCTGTTAAATAGGAAGTACTGTTGGAAGGGGGACTCGAACTCAGGACCTTCTGCACGCCTTAGCATTTAACTTCGACCTGCTGACTTTAGAACTTAATTTTTATAACTTAAATCGAGAACCACCGTTGAATTTTTGATACGTCGTAGATGAATACATATAGTTTAATGTATTAAAATTTGGGAGATAGTTAACGGTCGGATTAGGTTTTATAAGGTCCCGAAGTAGAGAACTTGAGCTGTTTTTGAAACAGGAAAATATTTGACTAAGTATAGAATTTTAGCTTCTAGTCCAACCTTAGAGTTATATAAGAGTTATGGTTGAGTTTTAGAGAGACCTTTGCCCTATGTTTAGCCTACATATTTTTAGAGGAACTAAAGAGTGTTTCCGAAATTTTTATCAATTAATCTAAGTCTTGGATCTTAACTCTAATCGGACCTTAATGACCGTTTAAAGAAAATCTAGACTCTGGTATAACTCTTGTAATTCTTTACTAAACTTTACTGTAAGTACTAGAGTGTGGAAATAGGCTCCAAAAAGGAGAGTTGTAAATAAGTATAGGAAAATCCTTTGATTTTCGGAACCAGCGGTAAAATAGTCTTTTGCCGTAAGAGAGCTGTATGTTCATATTTTTTTCTCTTTAAGAGATTTCACCTCTTAGAAGTTTATAAATTCTAAGAGTATGGGATGTGATTTTTGATCCACATGCCTTATTTGACAAGCGTTTAAGTTACCACGAGTACGAACCGAGTTGAGATTGTTAGAGTGTGATTTGGTTCAGGTAAGTCCTTGCGACTTACTTAGCTGGTTTCTGGATATTTGTTGGGTGTTAATGGTAGTGTGTGTGCAATGTGTGTTATAATAACAACTTGCTAGGACAACCGTTGTTGTTATGCTTTAAGGCCCAAGTGTATGTATAACGGGCCGTGACATCACTGCCCAGCTCTGCCAGGAGACTGGGAGGTTCTCTATACCCAGACCATACAGGTACAAGGTGAGATGCATCGGATCCATTCCTGATGGTTACATGGGGGCGGCGGCGAGGTTTGGGAATCTCTCGTATCACAAAATAAGTATCATTAGTAAGAGTGAATGACTTAAATGAAGATAATAAATGGATTGTTTGAAAGGATGATGAGTGTTTACTTTTGCTATGTGTGTGTCTGCTATTATTATTTTTCTAATGTTTAGATAGCTAGCTAATGGTTATTCTGTTGTATTTTTAGATTTACCGCATGTTAGAGCAGCAACTGAGTGATCCGGAAGTAGTGGTCAGCCGGGTCTCCGTACTCCTTAGAGTGGGGTTGGGTGTTATCTTGTTGTTTCTTTCTTCTTGTTAAAGACAGTTAGACCCTTCTGTTGTTTAAGTACTATAGGTTGTTAGACGTTGTTGCTTTCACCTCTTTAAAATACTATTTTATGAATTTCGGTTTTTCTTATTGTGTCTTGTTGCAAGATCCTAGTAAAATTGTTGTCAAACTGAGGTCGGGACCCATTGTGAGGTCTAACCAGTAATGTCCCAAGTTCTGAGAATTCGGGGTGTTACAACATGGTATCAGAGCTCTAGGTTGGCAACAATGGCACTTGAAATCTTCTGAAAGACCAAATAAGTACTTAAGCAGAACCCGAAAAGGGATCTGAGTTTAAAAAAGACTTTTGGTTTTCAAATGCATGCATAGTCTGGTTGGGGATAGAAAAGTACGGCTGACCACCACTACTACCGCGGATCTCAGTATGCTTAGTATGGACTTTAGGTTTTACTTTAGTTTGACGTTTTAGCTTGATTATAAAGATATGCGATATAGATAATTATATGCCGAAGATTAGTAGAAATTATAGTTATGTTATGTCCTTAACGGAGATAACATAATGAGTTTCTCACCCCTTGACACATCTAAGTAGATTTTGAAGGGTGTCAACGTGAGGATTAGTATGCACACCTTAGGTGCATTAGGGTAGACGAACACCCGGACAACTCCTTCGAACTTGTTAAGGAATGTCGAGACGGAAAAGTGAAGACTAAAATACAACACCAACGACGATGACAAGAAGGGAACCCCGAGTCAACTTAATGGGACCAAATGAAGAAAATACATGAGAGTAGTTCCGGAAAAGCGTTTGATGACCGACAAATATACAAATTGGAAGAGACGACCCATAGGTTCTTTCAAGTGTAGTGTAAAGCAACGTTACAAACAAAGCGGATACCTTCAAAAACACAAATGGCATGAAAGTCAAGGTGAAATATAGTAGCGAGCCAAACAAGAGGCATTGAATATAAGCTTACTGGCGGACCAGAAGGTGAAAGTTTGAGGTTAGAAGCAGAACGGAAGATGATCACTCTCGACAAGCCACTTGCCACCACAATCAAGATGGGAAACCGAGACAATCATAAGCGTAGGAGTCAAGATGAGATACACTGTCCATCTTGATACAAAGAATCAAAGAGCCGCAAAAGGAAAGCTTACAGGTTGCTAGAAAGGGGAGCAAATTTCACCAACATGAAAGTGGTGTGATCTCCTAGAACACACAAGAATTTCAACAAGGATCGGGATACAACAAGGACCGGATTTCTATAAAGGCGGAAGTACAAGCAACATCCCAAGGAAGGAGGGTGTAGGAGAATAGTCTTGGAAAAAAAGGGTCTCTAATAACTTCGTACTCACGAGGGGATTTAAGTTAATAACACTGGCGGGTCATAATAGGGAACCGCAAGTGGAAAATAACTCGGGCAAAAAGAATCATGGAGAAATGCCTACAAGTTATCGTAGAAGAATTTATAAGTCCGTTGACGGAAGACTAAGATACAACTAGACTCGTAAGAGTGTAGTACCCTTATAGGAGTGTAATTTGTAGAAGGAGCTAAAAGAGTATATATGGAAGAGATATATTCTCACCTTGTATATCAAACCTCAAAAGAGATAGAAGAAAAGTAACTCTACGATCTTATAGAAGGTCAACTACAGACTAATTGGTAACATTAGAGAATTTACACGTACTAGCTAACTAGCGATGGTTGGTTGATAGATAAGAAAAATAACCACAAGGTTATAAAGGAATTTTACCGACATCTGGTGAATTTCTTCCAGAGATCAACGGCGACAATGGTGAAGTTAAATCAATACAAGTACTAGTAGCCTTGATGGTAACATTGAATGAGTCCAATATGATAACTCTAATAAAGAAACTAAAGAGCAGCTCTTGACGGTCGATAATGACCATTGATGATAGAAATGGTGTAAAGGGAATTGTTGTGAGTAGTTACTTACTACTGACTAAGGAAAGATACATATCAAAGTTAGTATGAAAGGATCCCTGTAAGGAGAACTAAAAGAGTAAGAAGAAACAGATGATTGTGAACATGTTCTATGTCTTAGCATTCCACACAAGTATGACTGATGGTGCTCCTCCGAGAAAAGGTGAGGTCAAACTGTCTAGATTGACAGGGGAAACCCTTGTGATTTAAGATGTGACATAGAATAATTGGAATTACAGAGGAGGCACAAACATAGGGAGTATTATTCAAAGCCTTGGTGAAATGTGTGGTCGAGTTGTGAGGTGATTGCAGATGGAATCTACAGGATGACTAGAACAGACATGAGAAGGAGTAAAGTTGAATGACTAAAGGCTGATATGGATCCGGTATTACCCCAATAAGATGATTACCGAAAGGTATATATATAAAAGTTTAATAAGAAATGGAGGTACTCCATTGAAAATTCAAGCTGGACTGATGACATAAGAGTTGATGAAAATAATAAGACCAACCAACGTGGTTCGTAAAACGAGTACGAGAAAACTCAAAGGGGGAACTATCCTATTGGGGGGGGTAAAGATTTATAGAAGGTAAAGCAACACGAGCATAAGGACAACATAATAAATGCGAATCAAGAACTTTGATTTTTGAGGAAATCATATACAGCTGAGGTTTCTTATGCAAATGGTACTGATAGGTGTTTGATAAAAGTCATACACATCGGACCGATAACGCTAGGATGGATAAGGTGTAAATCAAAAGAATAACTTAACCAGTAAGAAGGAAAGTCATGTATCAAATGGCGGGTCATGCTAAATTGGAATAAAGTGTTGAGATGAGGATGCCTTTGTAGAATCTATGCAAGAGTACAACGTAACTGAGGTTCCAACATGAAATGGGCAGTAATGATCAACTGAAAGTTGAGACCGATTCAGGGGAGGAAATTTTTATAAAACGAGTCACCTAGTAGAAGAGTTCACAAGATAAGCTTGAGAGACCAAAAGAAATAAAATGTCGACCCGGATATGAGGGTCTAAGGTGCATGGAAGGGATACCTACAATGGAGTGTAGAAGCATAATGTAGACTTTACAAGTGTTGAGAGGTTTTGACCTCCTCAAAGATATAGGAATTTGAAAGAAATCACAATGCCGGTATCAAAGAGTTGAAGCCTTGTAGCGGAAGCAACGGAGTTTCATGAAAGCAATATTGCCGGTAACACCAGCGAAGGAATGTATATATGAGAATGGCCTTGGTGGACTCGAATGTCCAAGGTAACCCCAATTATCACAGGATCTAAGTCATCAACACCGACAGTCCATGCAAGGGGATGATAAGTAAAGTCATCAGAACTGCAAAGACACTTACCAACTATCGTTGAAGACTTGGAATGACTATTTATGTCAAGATGAATGACCCAGTTGGGTTTGAGAAGTAGATTTAGCCTAAGGAAAACAGAAGTGTGGAAGATAAAACGAATTAGCAAAGCATGAAAGGATTAATCGAGCAGATAATGCTCACTAAGAATATAACGCCAGTATAGGTATGAGAAGAGTAAGTCCGGGATATTGAGATAAGTCAATTATAGACTGACTGACGTCAACTGAGGACGTGTAAGTGTTGGTTGATATTGACGAGTAGGTACCGTTAAGAAGAGACATTAACGACTGCGGATTTAAGAGGTAACCTTACCGATGCCTTGGAGGATTTCCCAAGTAGGCAACGACAACCTTCTGCGGATATGGAGAGAATCGGGTTAGAGGTTGCTTACTGGTTTGTTAAGAACAGACTACGGTTGAGTAAGAGTGTAAGGGTCTATTTGAAGAGGATCTTACTAGTATTAGAAGGGGAGTATAGGCGGGAGTTGGGTAAATCATGTTGACCCTCAGAAAGACCCCATTGTGACAAATGGGTATTACAACAGAAGCGTGGTAGGCCCATAACCCACAGATGAAGAAAATCAATGTTAGGTTAACTTGGGTGTGTGATTTGTTTTGAGTTATATAAATTTGAACGCTTGACAAAAAGTAGGTGAAAACCCATTAATTAAGGAATGATCCGATTAGGTCACATTGAGGAAACCGGGCCAAGCGGTTTGTATTACAAAGAGCATTAGGCACTTAGTATAGTGCCGACAAAAGTTTAAGATCATTATTTCAGAATCGATAGTCGGGAACTTTTGAAAGGAAAAAGCAAGTGGGCCCAATGGAAGGAAAAGTTTTTTTTTTATGGTTTGGTAGAGGCATCAAAAGAGCTGGAAGTAAGTTTAGAAAACCAAACCGTTGAGAGAGTACCTACCGAATCGGAGACACGTCATCAGCTATGAAGATAAGAAAATTTAGCCGGTTCATGCTTTTGTAGAGTTTCAGTGGTCTAGACGAGGAATCGTGGAGGCTACTTAGGAAACGGAGGAGAGCATTAGAAATGGTTACCTTGAGTACCTTGCGGAGTTAGCCGCTACTTATGTATCGACGAGTTAGTACTCGGATGTTGCTTGTTTCACTTTTCATGTTTTTACTTTGGTTTGAGTATTTGTGTTTTATGTTATGTGTGCCTAAATATGATGATTGAGTAAAGCATGTTAGAAAATGAGATTTAATAAAACCAAGTTATACCAAGAAAGTCGTTTGACTAGATACTTTATTCTTAGTTTCGGGACGAAACTTATTTTAAGGGGGCACTGATGTAATACCCGGAAAATTTAAATTCCGTTTAAAACCGATCAAACCGGATTTCGATCCGCTAACCTCTCCTCATTCTAGAGAATGTTTTACCTTATAAAAATTTTATCAATGTTCTATCATTTAATGTACCAAATTCACATAAAATAATAAATATGTAAACTGAGTAATAATCCCGTATGTTGAAAGACGAAGAGTAGTTCCGAACATTTTAACCACTCATTTCATAGTTATCAAGATGAGCAGGCCCATCGGTTTAAACCCAGTATTTCAGGCCAGCCCATAACCTACCTTAACCCTAATTATCTAACCTAATCCAATGTTAATCTAATCTAACACTAACCTAATCAAACGTACGCTACACCTACGAGTTTCGCTGCAAAACAGAAGTCACTCCAAGGACCACCGCCGGGCTTCCACATGTAACTGCATCAGACCGGCCGGACTCCAGTAGCGCCGACGCCGCAGCCAACTGCAACCCTTGCAACAGCAAATGCCCGGGACCTTGCTCGACCTGCTGCAGTTGACGCTGAAGATCCTCGCTTCTGCACCCAAGCGGTTGCACGCCTCTAGCGGGAACGAGATAGGAGCAGATCGTGCTCAGCCTGCTGCAGACGGAAATCTGGTAAGCCTTGGCCTCTGCTGTCCATTTTCCTCTCCTCTCGATCGAAGCTGCAAACCCCTCTTTGCTCCAGTGCAGCCCTCTGTGACACTCGGAAGTCGATCCTGCACAGCAAGCGCCGGGATCCCGATCAATCTTCTACACTTGACGCTCAACCTTCTACACTCGGTCTTCTACACTGGACGCTCAACCTTCTGCACTCGGTCTTCTGCACTGGACGCTAGAAACCCAGCGCTGAGCCCAAATCACTACCGAGTCCATCGAAAACAAGTCCAGGACAGGGCTGCGCTTTCTTCATCACTGCAGACGACGGTTAAACACAACAAGGATCACCTTCAGCACGGGAACGAGACCTCCTAACCGCCTGTCTTGAGCAGTACCCTAGGACCTCTCCTCGCGTAGTCACCGGGTAAGTAAACCTTCTGCTTGTTGCAATGGTTCCACGCATGCTAAGATAGAGAGGAGGAGTTAGCTGTAGATGTGTAGGCTGCTGAGTTGAATTAGGGAACCCTTGTTCTTTAGTTTTGGAAAATCTCAGTTGTGCAACTAGCTAGTTTTGAACTGAGGACCTGCTGAACCTGTTAAATAGGAAGTACTGCTGGAAGGGGGACTCGAACTCAGGACCTTCTGCACGCCTTAGCATTTAACTTCGACCTACTGACTTTAGGAATTAATTTTTATAACTTAAATCGAGAACCACCTTTGAATTTTTGATACGTCGTAGATGAATACATATAGTTTAATGTATTAAAATTTGGGAGAAAGTTAACGGTCGGATTAGGTTTTATAAGGTCCCGAAGTAGAGCACTTGAGCTGTTTTTGAAACAGGAAAATATTTGACTAAGTATAGAATTTTAGCTTCTACTCCAACCTTAGAGTTATATAAGAGTTATGGTTGAGTTTTGGAGAGACCTTTGCCCTATGTTTAGCCTACATATTTTTCAAGGAACTAAAGAGTGTTTCCGAAATTTTTATTAGTTAATCTAAGTCTTGGATCTTAACTCTAATCGGACCTTAATGACCGTTTAAAGAAAATCTAGAATCTGGTATAACTCTTGTAATTCTTTACTAAACTTTACTGTAAGTACTAGAGTGTGGAAATAGGCTCCAAAAAGGAGAGTTGTAAATAAGTATAGGAAAATCCTAGGATTTTCGGAACCAGCGGTAAAATAGTCTTTTGCCGTAAGAGAGCTGTATGTTCATATTTTTTTTCTCTTTAAGAGATTTCACCTCTTAGAAGTTTATAAATTCTAAGAGTATGGGATGTGATTTTTGATCCACGTGCCTTATTTGACAAGCGTTTGAGTTACCACGAGTACGAACCGAGTTGAGATTGTGTTAGCATGAAATATTGTGATATTTTAGGCACGTTTTCTAATCGTATTTGATTCATATTGATAGTCTTTGATTGAGCTTTATGCATATATGAGCTAGTATTGCCTATATTGTCGATATGGATGTCTACACGAGTTCTATGTTGATTATAGGTGATTTGGAGCTATTTCCGAACGAAATCGAGCAAAGGAAAGTTGAGTTGATGTACCTCTAGATCAAGGACACCTTTTGGAAGAAATTTGGAGTATTAGATTGAGGAATGCACGAATGAAGGCAAGAATCACGGTTTTACCCTAAATTACGGCCGTGGATTGTGAGTCAGAATTCGATGTTCATTCCAGGAGATATTACGGCCGTGGAAGCTATCCGTGTTTGTTTCCACGCCTCAAAATTACGGTCGTGGAATCTTCCACGACCGTGATCTTGGCGAATCCTTTCGCCACGTTTCGAAGCCATGATCTTTTGAAGATTGGACCGGGCCGACATTTTGCCCTGCATTATAAAAAGGACGGATGAAGCAAGATTCCGTCACCTCGCTTACGACCCTTCAACCCTAAGTTTAGCGGCAAAAACGCAAGCTTAGCAACACAAACCCTCATTCTTGGAAGGGATTTTGGAGATCTCATTGAAGATCAAAGTTCGGAATTGAAGAATTGCTGTTAGCGATCTTCGCGTTTGTGGAAGATCGAAGTTCTTGGAGGATTTTGCAAGAAGATTTCTCTTCTTGCTTAGGTTTGATTTAGGATCGGATTGACATCCCGTTTCCTTTCTTTCCTAAGATTGTGATTGTTTATTCCGATTTGAATCTTTTGATAAACACTTGTTCTTGATTGTGATTCTGAGATTCGTTTGAAGATTATTGATAGTTCTTGAAAGTTCCCATCTTTTATCTTTTAAATCTTGAATTGAAATCAATATGACTGTTATTGGCTAAAAACCCTTAACAATTCTAAGGTGAAGGGTTGATAGTTGTGGCTTAGATGATGATAGATCGTTCGCAAACAGATTAGACCCTGAGAGTTAGAGAATTGTCGCCGACAACCCTAAATTACGGGCTGTTCTTGAGTTCCACGGCCGTGGAATCTCAAGATCCAACCGTAATTTCCTTAAGTCTACGAGCTTGCTTTTACCTTAATCCAAAGTTAAAGATTTGCTTTAGCTTAGTTTAGACTTGTCTTTTCTAGGTGGTAGTGAAGCCTCAACAACCTCTACCTCGATTGTGAGTCTCAACAACCTCAATCGGATAGGTTAGTCTTAATCTTTAGATTATAGGTTTGGGTATTTGATGCTAATCCTTGTCTTTAGAACCTTTCTATATTGAGCCTCAACAACCTGTATAGGGAGTGTCTTTTAGGTGAGTTACATAAGGTTTTTGGAACCTCAACCGTACGATTACCTTACATTAGTATACCTTTGCATATCTCAACTCTGTCTTTATATCATTTAGTATATCTTGAATCGATTGCCACAGCTGGATACCTGGATCTTTAGGATTGTTGTTTTCCCAATATTTGCAAAACTCTCATATTCACCGCTTGATAACCTGCAATCGAGTTCGTTCCACCCAAATCCCTGTGTTCGATACTCTGGAATTCTTGCTTAACTATATCGATCCGTACACTGCGGGTTCGCTTGCTTGATTCTAGTTTTATAAATTTAAAGCTTATTTGCACACACCTCTAGGGGCGAACATAAGTCTCAGGCTAACTCACAAAGATGGGATGGAAGCACACTCAAACCCCAATAAAGGATAAACCTTTATTACCTACACTTATGATCGTTGGTATACAAACTAAGGAATTACCGGGTAAGTCTCATCCTAAGCTTGCTTTGAACCAGAAAGGTATAATAAGAATAGGATTTGGCAAACTCTAACACTTAACTCTCAGTTAAGGATCGGATAAGCCACCTCGGTCAGCCAGTTTCCACCCCGGCCGAGATGTTCATCGACTGAACGAGATGCTTAGGGTTAAGGTTAAAGACTCGAACTTTCAGGATCCTACTGTGATTAAGATCATTCTATCATTGTTTTTCCCACAACCTTCAGCCAATCACCCTAGAATCACACAAGGAAATTAGCCACTCATCATCATAATGAAAGTATTAAATATATGGGAAGAAGGTGAATATTTGAATAAAGAAGAATTTAATGAAAACACTTCAATAACTGAATCAAATTTCACACAAAATCGTTCCTTGGATAATGATCCAACAAGACAAGACAATCAAGGAAAGGAATTGAAGACAATCTTACAAAACCCTCCAAAAAGCTATAAAGCTATAGTCTTCAATCTTCCTTCAACCTTCAAAAAGGTTCTTCAACTCTCTCCCAAATTGGAGTAGGATGCGGCTGCTGCGCTGATAGCGGATGTTCCGGTGTGTAAGCACGATCGGATTTGTGGAAAATCCAATCCTTTTTATAGGAAAAATAAACCTCCAAAAATAATAAATCTTAAGAAGATATTATCCCATAAATATAGGTAAAATATATATTCTGCATATCTCCTTCCTTCTAGAAGCTCAGCCCAAAAATATAAGATCACTTTCCAATTTTAAAAGATCTCAGCCAAGAATAAAATATTCTCGCCGCGTCCTAGGTGTTCGCCTCGGTCGAGTCGGCGTCTCTGGATCGCCTCGGTCGAGATGAATCTCTGGGCAACCGAGGTGATTCATAACTGAGTGTAGAATCTCTCAAAACTGGTCCAAAGTAAATCTTTAATCCATGGCTATGCTTCCTGAATGTAGCTCCAAATGACTCTTGACTCCTTTTGCTCCTTTTTGATGCAAAACGTACCATATTACCTGCAATTACAACGAAACTAGGTGTAGACCTCGATTCTCGCAAAGGTAGATGAAATGGTAGTAAAATCACATAATGTACATACAAACATGCAGATTATGAAAGATAAAACGTCCAAACAAACCCCAAAATATAGACTATAATTCATGCTATCATCTTTGATTGAGCTTTATGCATATATGAGCTAGTATTGCCTATATTGTCGATATGGATGTCTACACGAGTTCTATGTTGATTATAGGTGATTTGGAGCTATTTCCGAACGAAATCGAGCAAAGGAAAGTTGAGTTGATGTACCTCTAGATCAAGGACACCTTTTGGAAGCAATTTGGAGTATTGAATTGAGGAATGCACGAATGAAGGCAAGAATCACGGTTTTACCCTAAATTACGGCCGTGGATTGTGAGTCAGAATTCGATGTTCATTCCAGGAGATATTACGGCCGTGGAAGCTATCCGTGTTTGTTTCCACGCCTCAAAATTACGGTCGTGGAATCTTCCACGACCGTGATCTTGGCGAATCCTTTCGCCACGTTTCGAAGCCATGATCTCTTGAAGATCGGGCCGGGCCGACATTTTGCCCTGCATTATAAAAAGGACGGATGAAGCAAGATTCCGTCACCTCGCCTCACCTCGCTCACGACCCTTCAACCCTAAGTTTAGCGGCAAAAACGCAAGCTTAGCAACACACAAACCCTCATTCTTGGAGGCGATTTTGGAGATCTCATTGAAGATCAAAGTTCGGAATTGAAGAATTGCTGTTAGCGATCTTCGCGTTTGTGGAAGATCGAAGTTCTTGGAGGATTTTGCAAGAAGATTTCTCTTCTTGCTTAGGTTTGATTTAGGATCGGATTGACATCCCGTTTCCTTTCTTTCCTAAGATTGTGATTGTTTATTCCGATTTGAATCTTTTGATAAACACTTGTTCTTGATTGTGATTCTGAGATTCGTTTGAAGATTATTGATAGTTCTTGAAAGTTCCCATCTTTTATCTTTTAAATCTTGAATTGAAATCAATATGACTGTTATTGGCTAAAAACCCTTAACAATTCTAAGGTGAAGGGTTGATAGTTGTGGCTTAGATGATGATAGATCGTTCGCAAACAGATTAGACCCTGAGAGTTAGAGAATTGTCGCCGACAACCCTAAATTACGGGCTGTTCTTGAGTTCCACGGCCGTGGAATCTCAAGATCCAACCGTAATTTCCTTAAGTCTACGAGCTTGCTTTTACCTTAATCCAAAGTTAAAGATTTGCTTTAGCTTAGTTTAGACTTGTCTTTTCTAGGTGGTAGTGAAGCCTCAACAACCTCTACCTCGATTGTGAGTCTCAACAACCTCAATCGGATAGGTTAGTCTTAATCTTTAGATTATAGGTTTGGGTATTTGATGCTAATCCTTGTCTTTAGAACCTTTCTATATTGAGCCTCAACAACCTGTATAGGGAGTGTCTTTTAGGTGAGTTACATAAGGTTTTTGGAACCTCAACCGTACGATTACCTTACATTAGTATACCTTTGCATATCTCAACTCTGTCTTTATATCATTTAGTATATCTTGAATCGATTGCCACAGCTGGATACCTGGATCTTTAGGATTGTTGTTTTCCCAATATTTGCAAAACTCTCATATTCACCGCTTGATAACCTGCAATCGAGTTCGTTCCACCCAAATCCCTGTGTTCGATACTCTGGAATTCTTGCTTAACTATATCGATCCGTACACTGCGGGTTCGCTTGCTTGATTCTAGTTTTATAAATTTAAAGCTTATTTGCACACACCTCTAGGGGCGAACAAGTTTTTGGCGCCGTTGCCGGGGATTTGGCTTTGTCCGAATCCGGTAGCCGGTTGTCAAGCTTGGGAGCTTGCTCTCGTTATTTGATTTTTCTTTGAGTGCATGCGCAGGTCTAGGAACACCGAAGACCTCTTACCTCTTGATCAAGAGCTAGAGAAAACCTTGAGGCAAAAGCGCAAGGAAAGGAAGATGGCTCAAGAGAACGAAAACGATCTTCAAACTAAGTTGGCGGAGAAGGAAGCTCAACTCCGATGGAATGAGACTCTCCTCCAAGATGAGATGGATCGTCATCAAACTCAAGTTAACGGTCTGCAAGACATGATCGTCCAAATGAAGATAAAGATGAGCGATCTTGAAAATAAGGTGGGGAAGAAGTCCTCGAGAAGGAGGACAAGGTCTAGAAGAAGAAACTACTCATCCACCGATGATAGTGATTCTTCCATGCCTCCGCTAGAAGAGATTGATCCCACAATCAATATAAATCCTTTCAATCAACAAGGAGCTGCTAACCGCCGCATTCCACCTAGGAATGCGAGGGTCGAACGTGTGGATAATGAGCCGAGAACTCTTGGCCAGCGGATGGATCCAACACAACAACCACGCCGCTTAGGTGTGAACTTTGATGCTGAAGATGTACAAGGGTTTAGCTTCAACCCTCAAGTTCACTCTTGTTCGCCAAAGCCAGTTTGGCGGTACAAGCACTGAATCTCCGCACCAACACTTGCAAAACTTTGAGTGTATGATGGAGACAATGAGACCAAAGAGCGCTACTACCAACAGCTATAAGCTCAAACCTTTCTTTTTCTCTTTGAAAGGGAAAGCGCTATCTTGGTACCAAGCTCTTCCTAGTGGGAAACTAGAGACGTGGGAAGATCTTTCCGCGGAATTTCTCACCAAATTCTTTCCGCCTTCCAAAACGGCGGAACTTAGAGGTAAGATCAATGCTTTTTCTATGAGACCTAACGAAAGTTTGTTTCAATCTTGGGAAAGGTTTCAGGATTTGCTCTTGGATTGCCCTCATCATGGCATATCCAAGCTTGCCTTGCTGGAGATTTACTACAAGGGGCTGGATGCGGGAACGCAATTCAACCTCCAATCCCTCTCATGTGGAACGTTCATGGACATGAGAGAAGATGACGCTTGGGACTTCATTGAGAAGCAAGCAAGAGTCATAGAGAAGTATTCCCACCGGAAAGTGGAGGGAAATCGTGTGGAGCAAGGAGCAAAGCTCACACATGAAGTTCAAAATCAGATTTTCTCCCTCAACAATGAGATCAAAGAGTTGAAGGAGACTATCAAGACCAACTTCCCAAAGCAACAAGAGAAGGATGTTGGCTATTTGGGCAACAACAACGGCGGTGATAACACCAACCGCAACAACAATAACCGGAACAATAACCGGAACAACAATTGGAATGGGAACAACAACAACCGGAATAACAACAATTGGAACAACAATCGGGGTTCGAACAACAACAATTGGCGCTCCAATCAACAAAATTCCGGTAACTCCTATCCTTCCAATTCCAATTCACTAACTCCACCCTCTTCTTCCTCTACTCCTTTGAAAAGCCAGGGGCAATCATCAAATGGAGGAAACAATACGGGAAAGGAAAAGCCGGATCCCATGTTGGAAACGATCTTGGGAAAGCTTCAAGGGTTGGAGAACCGCATCATCAAGGTTGATGATCAAATTTCTAAGGTTGACAAAGCTCAAAAGGTTTTGGAAAATCAAATGTTCAACCATGCGGAGGAAGTTCCTAGAAATCAAGGGAAACTTCCAGGAAAGACGGAGGACAACCCTAAGGGAAGGGTAATGGCGATTACAACTAGGAGCGGAGTGACTACCACCGATCCGCAGCCTACGTTTGTTGAAGTCCCCGTAGAGAAAAGCAAAGAAAAGGGGAAGGAGAAGGAGGACGTCTATGTTCCCCCTCCAGCTTTCAAACCTCCCCTACCGTTCCCTCAATCTAGAGCGCGAGCGCGCCTAGACAAGCAATTCGGTAAGTTCATAGAACTCATGAGCAAACTGCATATTAATATACCTTTCATTGATGCTATTGTAGGTATGCCGGCTTATGGCAAGTTATTGAAGGAGCTCCTCTCTAACAAGAGGAAGCTAGAAGATTTTGGAGAGGTCAAGATGAGTTCGGATTCTTCGGACCTCATCAAGACTATGAAGGAGAAAATGCCCCCAAAGCTGAAAGATCCGGGGTCATTTTGCATTCCCATTGGAGTGGGAGAGGTCACATATGACGCTTTATGTGACTTGGGAGCAAGTGTGAGCATCATACCACTTGCATTGTGCAGGAAGATCGGTTTAGGCGACCCTAAACCAGTGAAGATGACGTTATACATGGCGGATCGATCCATTACTCGTCCCGTCGGCATTGTAGAAGACGTCCCGGTCAAGCTAGGCAAGTTCTTTGTCCCCATCGATTTTGTTGTACTTGACATTCCTGCAGATAGTCCGGTCCCGATCATACTCGGAAGACCGTTTCTTGCAACTTCCGGCTGCATGGTCGATTGCAAGAATGGGAGACTCGCTTTTGACATTGGGGAAGAGAAAGTAGAGTTCGTTCTCTCCACTCTAGTGAAGGAGCCAATCTTTGATGAGGATATTTACAATGTCCAAGACGAAGAAGGTTTATCTAGGGAGGAGGTAAGTGCGATTCTCTTTAACGATCCTTTGCAAAAGGTCATTACTATGAGTCTAACCGATGTAGGAGAAGAAGAAGAGTGCAAAGAGGAAATTGAAGCCTTAGAAGCACAAGAAGAGATGCATGAAGTGGAGTTTGAGAAACTCCACGATGAGGCTGAGAATACAAGATTCCACGGTCATACTCTGTATTCCACGACCGTGGATTCCACGACCAAAATCAACCTCCATTCCAGAGGATATTACGGCCGTGGAACACCAGAGGAGGCCGTAATTTTGACCGTGGAAAAGGACGATCGGCACACTTCTTCAACCTCTTCTAATTCTTCTCCAAACCATTCAACATCCTTAGAAACTTCTAAGGAAACATCGGAAGCTCCTCAAGGATCATTGGAAGCTCCGAAAGCAATGGAACTTAAACCACTTCCTACTCATCTAAGGTACGCTTTTCTTGGATCTAATTCCACCTTCCCGGTTATCGTTAGTTCCGAATTAAGCATAGATGAACATGAACAGCTCATGATTGTCCTTAGGAAACATAGAAAAGCTATAGGCTATACTATTGAGGACTTAGTAGGAATTAAACCCTCCCTATGCATGCATAAAATACTAATGGAGGAGGACTTTAGAACTTCAAGACAACCTCAAAGGCGGTTGAATCCGACCATGAAGGAGGTTGTCAAGAAGGAAATTCTTAAACTTCTTGATGCAGGTATCATCTATCCTATCTCCGATAGCAAGTGGGTGAGTCCAGTTCAAGTAGTTCCGAAGAAGGGAGGAATGACGGTCATCACCAATAAGAACAACGAACTCATTCCTACCCGAACCGTGACTGGATGGCGAATGTGTATAGACTACCGCAAGCTCAACAACGCAACGCGGAAGGATCACTTTCCATTGCCATTCATCGATCAAATGCTTGAAAGGTTAGCACAACATTCATACTTTTGCTACCTTGACGGTTATAGTGGTTTCTTTCAGATCCCGATACATCCGGATGATCAAGAGAAGACCACATTCACGTGCCCTTGGGGTACATTCGCTTATAGGAGAATGCCGTTCGGGCTTTGCAACGCCCCAGCCACCTTTCAACGGTGCATGATGGCCATCTTCTCCGAATATGTAGAGGAAATCATGGAAGTCTTCATGGACGACTTCTCCGTTTACGGTTCCTCTTTTAACGATTGTCTTTCTAACCTTTCTCTTGTTTTGCAAAGATGTGAAGACACTAACCTAGTTCTTAATTGGGAGAAGTGTCAATTCATGGTTAAGGAAGGAATCGTTTTAGGTCACTTAGTCTCTAGTAGAGGGATAGAGGTAGACAAAGCTAAGATAGAGACCATAGAGAAACTTCCTCCCCCAATTTCGGTGAAGGGAATAAGAAGTTTCCTAGGACATGCTGGATTCTATAGACGTTTCATTCAGGATTTTTCTAAGATATCAAAACCTCTCACTAATCTATTGATGAAGGATGCGGTTTTTGAGTTTTCACAGGAATGTCTAGATGCGTTCAACACCATCCGGCAAGCTCTAATTTCAGCACCCATTATCCAACCACCGGATTGGACTCTCCCTTTCGAGATTATGTGTGATGCTAGTGACGTAGCCATTGGAGCTGTTCTTGGGCAACGAAAAGAAGGACGAACCCACGCCATATACTACGCTAGCAAGACGCTAGACGAAGCCCAGCTCAACTACGCCACTACGGAAAAAGAGTTTCTAGCTATTGTCTACGCTATTGACAAGTTTTGCTCTTACCTTGTAGGTGCAAAGGTGATTGTCTACACGGATCATGCTGCGATCCGATATCTCCTTGCAAAGAAAGATGCGAAGCCAAGGCTGATTAGATGGATTCTTCTCCTACAAGAATTCGATCTAGAAATCCGCGACAAGAAAGGCTCGGAAAATTCTGTTGCGGATCATTTGAGTCGTCTAACACATCTAGAGGACGACCACTTGCCCATTGATGACTCCTTTCCAGACGAACACCTCCATATCATAGAGGAGTGCATCAAGGTAGTCTCCAAGGGTAACGAACCATGGTTTGCTGATTTTGTTAACTATTTGGTTTGCCAGGAGATACCACCCGGACTGTCATACGCACAAAGAAAGAAGTTCTTCAAGGACGTCCGGGAATACCATTGGAACGAGCCTCTCCTCTTCAAGAGAGGTCCGGATGGCATCATTCGGCGATGTGTGCCGGAAGACGAGATGCAAAGTGTCATCCGTCATTGTCATTCCCTACCTTGTGGAGGACACGCTAGTTCAAACAAAACTAGCGCAAAGGTATTGCAATCCGGATTCTATTGGCCTACTTTATTTAAAGATGTGCAATCCTTTGTCTCTTGTTGCGATGCTTGTCAAAGAACAGGTAATATCTCTAGAAGGAACGAGATGCCCCTCAACAACATCCAAGAGGTGGAGATTTTCGACGTTTGGGGAGTCGATTTCATGGGACCATTTCCTTCTTCTTGTGGAAACCAATACATACTATTGGCGGTAGACTACGTTTCTAGATGGGTGGAAGCAATTGCCTCTCCCACAAATGATGCCATGGTGGTGGTTAAGTTCTTCAACAAGACCATCTTTCCGCGATTCGGGACGCCAAGGACGATCATTAGTGATGGAGGTTCTCACTTCATAGCCCGTCGCTTTGAAGCTCTTCTATCCAAGTATGGGGTTACTCACAAGATCGCCACCCCTTACCATCCACAAACGAGTGGACAAGTTGAGATCTCAAATAGGGAGATCAAGGGAATTCTAGAGAAGACGGTTTCGAGGACTAGGAAGGATTGGTCCTTGAAACTAGATGATGCATTATGGGCATACCGGACTGCATACAAGACTCCCATAGGAACCACACCATACAACCTTGTGTATGGGAAGTCTTGCCATTTGCCGGTAGAGCTAGAGCACAAAGCGTTTTGGGCTATCAAATGGCTGAATTTCAGCATGAAGGAAGCGGGAGAAAAGCGTCTCCTAGACATCAACGAGCTGGATGAACTCCGTTTGAGCGCCTATGAAAACGCTAAGATCTACAAGGAAAGAGCAAAGCGTTGGCATGATAAGCATATCATCCCAAAGGACTTCCAAGAAGGAGATCAAGTTCTCCTCTTCAATTCGAGACTTCGCCTCTTTCCAGGTAAGTTAAAATCTCGTTGGACTGGACCTTTTCTAATTAAGCGTATTTTCCCCCATGGTGCAGTTGAAGTATGGGGTGAAGCTAGCGGAAGTTTTAAGGTGAACGGCCAACGGCTCAAGAAGTACTCACCGGAACTCCAAGCTGAGGAGTTTGCACCTACCGCACTCGAATAAGTGCGAGATTGGTCTAGCTACGGACCTTAAACAAAGCGCTTCTTGGGAGGCAACCCAAGGTATTGCATTTTCGTTTTTGTTTTCGATTCATAGTTTAGCTTAGAATAGAAGTTTTTGCTTTATTTTTGCCTCGATTTCTCCCGGTATGTTCGTGTTTTTGGTTGTAGGATCGATGGAAAAGGAGAAAGGGAGGATAATGTCAAAGAAAAGTGACGAAAATTTGGACTTTGAAGCTTTACAGAGAGTTCCACGGTCTAAATTACGGTCGTCATAGCTACAGTGGCCGTAATTCTCAAAGGCCTGTGAAAAATCACCAAAATTACGGGTCCGTACATTTCTACGGCCGTGGAATGCCCCGATAGACCGTGATTTTTGAAATTTTGCCTGCGAGTATAAAAGCCACACTTCACCACAAAAACACCACAAAACCCCCAATTTCCACGCCCTAAATACCGAAAACCCGCAGCTTCTCCCAAATCTTCGTTCTTTAATCGTTTTTAACAATTCTTCTTCCTAAACTGAAGCAAATCCAACCAAGAACAAGATCCAAGCAACAAATCGCGTGGAAAACGATCAACAAACCCGCATTTTGGATTTCTCAATCCGAAAAAGAGGTTTTTGCTCTCTTCTTGATTCTAGTCGTTTTTGTTCGTTCTTGTTAGAGATTTTTAGGAAGAACTGATTGAGATTGGAAGAAATTAGATTAGGACTGCTTGTTGTGGAGTTTGATTGCTGATTTGCTGAGAATTGAGAATTTCTGTGTCGAATTACGGTCTACAGAGGTTCCACGGCCGTGGTTTTGGAAGAACAGACCGTAATTCTCAACAGAATGGACTTTGTGAGGAGAGTTTCGGGAAGGATTAAGGAAAAGAAAGGGGAACAGAATAAGAAGAGAAAGGGCAACCCTTCCACATCTAGAGCACCACCACCCTCATCTCCCTCACCCCCATCCTCACCTTCACCTCCATCTTCACCCCCTCCTCCTAGCATCCCGATCATACACGAAAACTACATAGCCGCACTTGAGAAAATCGAGAAGAGGACAGTGATAGGTCCTAGATATTTGTTGTTGGAGGATCTACATCCTCTCAACATAGTAGACGACCTTACATGGCTCTTGGATAGAGCCGGTTTGCTTGTCTTCACGAACATTCGTGAAGACGCTTATGAGGAGATCACCCGAGAGGTTGTGACATCTTTCGAGCACAGCCATGTTGATAGGACCGTCTCCTTCCGTCTCATGAATAGAGACTACCATCTTAGCATTGTTGAGTTCGGGACCATCTTCGGGTTCCATGAGACCTACAACGGTCGACTCCCTAGGAACGTGTCCGCCAAGGACTTTTGGGAGGATGTGGCTATGATCTATGCCGACGAGGACCGTTGGCATCCAGCTGATACCAAGGCCAAATTGATGTACCATTTGGCCTTGAAGATAGCTCACCGTGTTCTCTCGGAGTGTCTCTTTCCTAGGACGGAGACGCCCCAAAAGATCAAGACGGATGAGCTATTCCTTCTCTACGCTATGCTCCATGGATGCCGCGCAGATTGTGCTACTCTTTTGGCGGCAACAATGAGCAAGCTCAAGAACAAATCGAGAGGGAACATTGGATACGGTGGGATAGTGACCCACATAGCTAGGACTTTTGGAGTGGACTTCTCGGCTTGCACACGTATACCGGCAGTTCCATTAGGGCTACACGCTTTCATGGTTAGGGGACTCATCTTCCCCACACATAGAGGTCCGCCTTATGCGGGCATGCCCTGGGAGAGTAGGACAGGCAGGGGTATTGAGTGGCTGCCGGAGTATTCCATTGTGGCGGGACGCCACAACTGGAAGGAGACGTTCGCTGCGATGCATGCGAACAGGCTTGTAGCTCCCCCTTACGTTCCACCGCCGGTTGTAGATGAGGAGGATATGGGAGAGCCGTATGAGAGTGGTGGAGGAGCAGAGCAGGAGTTCGGCACGTTTCCGGATCAGCCGGATCAGCAGGATGTACCTAGACGCTCTCCGCGTCCGACTAGAGCTTCAGGCTCGTCATCTCGCCGCGCTAGCGTGAGCGAGAGACCCACGTGGATGACTACACCTCCCACCTGGTACGAGACACCCCCTCCTTGGTCCACGACGCAGCCAGCAGCACCACCACCACCACCACCACAGCCAGCACCAGCAGATGCTCCCGGATGGTATGATCGCGCTCCGGGATGGTACGAGAGGATGCCGGATTGGGCTACCGGACTTTCAGAGAGAGTCGGAGCATTAGAGATCCGGGCGGACGCTAGAGATGGACGTTTAGACGACCTCGACCACATGATGAGGGACGTCTACCGCCAGCAGTTTGGGCGGTACTACGATCCGAGTTTCTCTCCATTTCCACCTCCACCGGCACCGCAGTGATCGATGACCGGACTGCTCGTTTTTAGACATTCCCGCCACCATTTGTGAGTTTTCTTTTTCTTTTCTTTCTTTTGTTCTTTCTTGTGAACATTAGGGACAATGTTCGTCCTAAGTATGGGGTGGGATGTACTAAATGTTTGTAATAACTCTACTCTATATGTTGCTTCTATTCCGAGACTATCATTGCATGTTCATTGTATGTTTCACGTTTCACTCTTGCATTGCATGAAAAAGAACTTTAAAAACCCACAAAAATTGAAAAATTTTGAAAATTTGATGCTTCTAATGAATTGAGATGATTTCCATGATAATCACTACTTGTGAATTGAATTTGATGACAATTGCATGCTTGAAAGGATGGTAATTCGAAAAGAAATTGAATGAATGAATTTTACCTCTTTTGCAAGTTGTATAATGTGAAAATGTTACCTAAATCATGTAAGAAGTTGAAGTTGAAATCACATTATAAGTTCCTATACTTCTTGTTGAAATGATTAAGGCAATTCGATATTTTCTTTCTTCTTCCTTTGATCATCTAACTCCTCATTGAAATATTAGCCTCCCTTACCCATCCGGGAACTTGGAAAGTGAATGAGAAAAAAGGCATGTTTGATGTGGGAGGGCCATGAGAGCATATATTTGCAATCAATTGAATAGAAAGAAATTATAGGTTTGGGGAAGTCAATCATGACGATGAGTAACTCGGCACCATTCACATAGCCGGGTGTTTGTGTCTTGCCAAAGTCGGATTGAGCGATATTCCTAGCGGATTATGGTATGTGCGCTAAGGGTTTGAGGCATCTCGCAAAAATGAGAAACGCCAATCTCCTAGGCTTCGGTTTTTGTGCACCTCTATCCATAACTCCAAAAGTAAAGTCAAAAATGAAAAGTAAGAGCGAAGCTCTAAGTGAAGTGTTGTGTTGCGGAAACCGCAAAAGAAGAAGAAGGTAGTTGTCCACTTTCCCGGATTTATGCACCACTCTCCCTTAAAGTTTCCCTTCCCTTCCATACTCTAGACCTTTTCTTTGAAAGTCCTTAAGATCAAAAGAATGTTATATGGCTTGGTGATCTAAATTGAAGTTCTTATGATTGATTTTGATAATGTTTGAAGGTTATAACGCTTGTTTGGAAGCTAAATTGATTCATGATTTTTCTTCGCCTCTTACTCTCTAATTAAGTGTGTGGAAGTTTGAAAACGATTGAAGCAAGGTTTGAGAATGATCTATTCTTTAGAAGCCACTTTCATCCAAAAGAAGGTACACATATTTCATCCTAACTCTTGTTTAAAGCTTTTTGAAAGACCTTGCTTAGGGACAAGCAAGTGCTAAGTATGGGGTTATTTGTTAGCATGAAATATTGTGATATTTTAGGCACGTTTTCTAATCGTATTTGATTCATATTGATAGTCTTTGATTGAGCTTTATGCATATATGAGCTAGTATTGCCTATATTGTCGATATGGATGTCTACACGAGTTCTATGTTGATTATAGGTGATTTGGAGCTATTTCCGAACGAAATCGAGCAAAGGAAAGTTGAGTTGATGTACCTCTAGATCAAGGACACCTTTTGGAAGCAATTTGGAGTAATAGATTGAGGAATGCACGAATGAAGGCAAGAATCACGGTTTTACCCTAAATTACGGCCGTGGATTGTGAGTCAGAATTCGATGTTCATTCCAGGAGATATTACGGCCGTGGAAGCTATCCGTGTTTGTTTCCACGCCTCAAAATTACGGTCGTGGAATCTTCCACGACCGTGATCTTGGCGAATCCTTTCGCCACGTTTCGAAGCCATGATCTTTTGAAGATTGGGCCGGGCCGACATTTTGCCCTGCGTTATAAAAAGGACGGATGAAGCAAGATTCCGTCACCTCGCTTACAACCCTTCAACCCTAAGTTTAGCGGCAAAAACGCAAGCTTAGCAACACACAAACCCTCATTCTTGGAGGCGATTTTGGAGATCTCATTGAAGATCAAAGTTCGGAATTGAAGAATTGCTGTTAGCGATCTTCGCGTTTGTGGAAGATCGAAGTTCTTGGAGGATTTTGCAAGAAGATTTCTCTTCTTGCTTAGGTTTGATTTAGGATCGGATTGACATCCCGTTTCCTTTCTTTCCTAAGATTGTGATTGTTTATTCCGATTTGAATCTTTTGATAAACACTTGTTCTTGATTGTGATTCTGAGATTCGTTTGAAGATTATTGATAGTTCTTGAAAGTTCCCATCTTTTATCTTTTAAATCTTGAATTGAAATCAATATGACTGTTATTGGCTAAAAACCCTTAACAATTCTAAGGTGAAGGGTTGATAGTTGTGGCTTAGATGATGATAGATCGATCGCAAACAGATTAGACCCTGAGAGTTAGAGAATTGTCGCCGACAACCCTAAATTACGGGCTGTTCTTGAGTTCCACGGCCGTGGAATCTCAAGATCCAACCGTAATTTCCTTAAGTCTACGAGCTTGCTTTTACCTTAATCCAAAGTTAAAGATTTGCTTTAGCTTAGTTTAGACTTGTCTTTTCTAGGTGGTAGTGAAGCCTCAACAACCTCTACCTCGATTGTGAGTCTCAACAACCTCAATCGGATAGGTTAGTCTTAATCTTTAGATTATAGGTTTGGGTATTTGATGCTAATCCTTGTCTTTAGAACCTTTCTATATTGAGCCTCAACAACCTGTATAGGGAGTATCTTTTAGGTGAGTCACATAAGGTTTTTGGAACCTCAACCGTACGATTACCTTACACTAGTATACCTTTGCATATCTCTACAAAAACACCACAAAAACACCACAAAACCCCCAATTTCCACGCCCTAAATACCGAAAACCCGCAGCTTCTCCCAAATCTTCGTTCTTTAATCGTTTTTAACAATTCTTCTTCCTAAACTGAAGCAAATCCAACCAAGAACAAGATCCAAGCAACAAATCGCGTGGAAAACGATCAACAAACCCGCATTTTGGATTTCTCAATCCGAAAAAGAGGTTTTTGCTCTCTTCTTGATTCTAGTCGTTTTTGTTCGTTCTTGTTAGAGATTTTTAGGAAGAACTGATTGAGATTGGAAGAAATTAGATTAGGACTGCTTGTTGTGGAGTTTGATTGCTGATTTGCTGAGAATTGAGAATTTCTGTGTCGAATTACGGTCTACAGAGGTTCCACGGCCGTGGTTTTGGAAGAACAGACCGTAATTCTCAACAGAATGGACTTTGTGAGGAGAGTTTCGGGAAGGATTAAGGAAAAGAAAGGGGAACAGAATAAGAAGAGAAAGGGCAACCCTTCCACATCTAGAGCACCACCACCCTCATCTCCCTCACCCCCATCCTCACCTTCACCTCCATCTTCACCCCCTCCTCCTAGCATCCCGATCATACACGAAAACTACATAGCCGCACTTGAGAAAATCGAGAAGAGGACAGTGATAGGTCCTAGATATTTGTTGTTGGAGGATCTACATCCTCTCAACATAGTAGACGACCTTACATGGCTCTTGGATAGAGCCGGTTTGCTTGTCTTCACGAACATTCGTGAAGACGCTTATGAGGAGATCACCCGAGAGGTTGTGACATCTTTCGAGCACAGCCATGTTGATAGGACCGTCTCCTTCCGTCTCATGAATAGAGACTACCATCTTAGCATTGTCGAGTTCGGGACCATCTTTGGGTTCCATGAGACCTACAACGGTCGACTCCCTAGGAACGTATCCGCCAAGGACTTTTGGGAGGAAGTGGCTATGATCTATGCCGACGAGGACCGTTGGCATCCAGCTGATACCAAGGCCAAATTGATGTACCATTTGGCCTTGAAGATAGCTCACCGTGTTCTCTCGGAGTGTCTCTTTCCTAGGACGGAGACGCCCCAAAAGATCAAGACGGATGAGCTATTCCTTCTCTACGCTATGCTTCATGGATGCCGCGCAGATTGTGCTACTCTTTTGGCGGCGACAATGAGCAAGCTCAAGAACAAATCAAGAGGGAACATTGGATATGGTGGGATAGTGACCCACATAGCTAGGACATTTGGTGTTGACTTCTCAGCCTGCACCCGCATACCCGCCGTACCTCTAGGACTTCATGCATTCATGGTTAGGGGACTCATCTTCCCCACACATAGAGGTCCGCCTTATGCGGGCATGCCATGGGAGAGTAGGACAGGCAGGGGAATTGAGTGGCTGCCAGAGTATTCCATTGTGGCGGGACGCCACAGCTGGAAGGAGACGTTCGCTGCGATGCATGCGAACAGACTTGTAGCTCCTCCTTACGTTCCACCGCCGGTAGTAGATGAGGAGGACATGGGAGAGCATTATGAGAGTGGTGGAGGAGCAGAGCAGGAGTTCGGCACGTTTCCGGATCAGCCGGATGCGGCCCAGGATGTACCTAGGCGCTCTCCACGCCCAGCTAGAGCTTCAGGCTCGTCATCTCGCCGCGCTAGCGTGAGCGAGAGGCCCACGTGGATGACTACACCTCCCACCTGGTACGACACACCCCCTCCTTGGTCCACTACGCAGTCAGCAGCACCACCACCACCACCACCACCAGCACCAGCCGATGCTCCCGGATGGTATGATCACCCCCCGGGGTGGTATGAGAGGATGCCGGATTGGGCTACCGGACTTTCAGAGAGAGTCGGAGCATTAGAGATCCGGGCGGACGCTAGAGATGGACGTTTAGACGACCTCGACCACATGATGAGGGACGTCTACCGCCAGCAGTTTGGGCGGTACTACGATCCGAGTTTCTCTCCATTTCCACCTCCACCGGCACCGCAGTGATCGATGACCGGACTGCTCGTTTTTAGACATTCCTGCCACCATTTGTGAGTTTTCTTTTTCTTTTCTTTCTTTTGTTCTTTCTTGTGAACATTAGGGACAATGTTCGTCCTAAGTATGGGGTGGGATGTACTAAATGTTTGTAATAACTCTACTCTATATGTTGCTTCTATTCCGAGACTATCATTGCATGTTCATTGTATGTTTCACGTTTCACTCTTGCATTGCATGAAAAAGAACTTTAAAAACCCATAAAAATTGAAAATTTTTAAAAATTTGATGCTTCTAACGAATCGATATGATTTCCATGATAATCGCTACTTGCGAATTGAGTTGATAACAATTGCATGTTTGAAAGGATAGTAATTCGAAAAGAAATTGAATGAATAAATTTTACCTCTTTTGCAAGTTGTATAATGTGAAAATGTTACCTAAATCATGTAAGAAGTTGAAGTTGAAATCACATTATAAGTTCCTATACTTCTTGTTGAAATGATTAAGGCAATTCGATATTTTCTTTCTTCTTCCTTTGATCATCTAACTCCTCATTGAAATATTAGCCTCCCTTACCCATCCGGGAACTTGGAAAGTGAATGAGAAAAAGGCATGTTTGATGTGGGAGGGCCATGAGAGCATATATTTGCAATCAATTGAATAGAAAGAAATTATAGGTTTGGGGAAGTCAATCATGACGATGAGTAGCTCGGCACCATTCACATAGCCGGGTGTTTGTGTCTTGCCAAAGTCGGATTGAGCGATATTCCTAGCGGATTATGGTATGTGCGCTAAGGGTTTGAGGCATCTCGCAAAAATGAGAAACGCCAATCTCCTAGGCTTCGGTTTTTGTGCACCTCTATCCATAACTCCAAAAGTAAAGTCAAAAATGAAAAGTAAGAGCGAAGCTCTAAGTGAAGAGTTGCGGAAACCGCAAAAGAAGAAGAAGGTAGTTGTCCACTTTCCCGGATTTATGCACCACTCTCCCTTAAAGTTTCCCTTCCCTTCCATACTCTAGACCTTTTCTTTGAAAGTCCTTAAGATCAAAAGAATGTTATATGGCTTGGTGATCTAAATTGAAGTTCTTATGATTGATTTTGATAATGTTTGAAGGTTATAACGCTTGTTTGGAAGCTAAATTGATTCATGATTTTTCTTCGCCTCTTACTCTCTAATTAAGTGTGTGAAAGTTTGAAAACGATTGAAGCAAGGTTTGAGAATGATCTATTCTTTAGAAGCCACTTTCATCCAAAAGAAGGTACACATATTTCATCCTAACTCTTGTTTAAAGCTTTTTGAAAGACCTTGCTTAGGGACAAGCAAGTGCTAAGTATGGGGTTATTTGTTAGCATGAAATATTGTGATATTTTAGGCACGTTTTCTAATCGTATTTGATTCATATTGATAGTCTTTGATTGAGCTTTATGCATATATGAGCTAGTATTGCCTATATTGTCGATATGGATGTCTACACGAGTTCTATGTTGATTATAGGTGATTTGGAGCTATTTCCGAACGAAATCGAGCAAAGGAAAGTTGAGTTGATGTACCTCTAGATCAAGGACACCTTTTGGAAGCAATTTGGAGTATTAGATTGAGGAATGCACGAATGAAGGCAAGAATCACGGTTTTACCCTAAATTACGGCCGTGGATTGTGAGTCAGAATTCGATGTTCATTCCAGGAGATATTACGGCCGTGGAAGCTATCCGTGTTTGTTTCCACGCCTCAAAATTACGGTCGTGGAATCTTCCACGACCGTGATCTTGGCGAATCCTTTCGCCACGTTTCGAAGCCATGATCTTTTGAAGATTGGGCCGGGCCGACATTTTGCCCTGCATTATAAAAAGGACGGATGAAGCAAGATTCCGTCACCTCGCTTACGACCCTTCAACCCTAAGTTTAGCGGCAAAAACGCAAGCTTAGCAACACAAACCCTCATTCTTGGAAGGGATTTTGGAGATCTCATTGAAGATCAAAGTTCGGAATTGAAGAATTGCTGTTAGCGATCTTCGCGTTTGTGGAAGATCGAAGTTCTTGGAGGATTTTGCAAGAAGATTTCTCTTCTTGCTTAGGTTTGATTTAGGATCGGATTGACATCCCGTTTCCTTTCTTTCCTAAGATTGTGATTGTTTATTCCGATTTGAATCTTTTGATAAACACTTGTTCTTGATTGTGATTCTGAGATTCGTTTGAAGATTATTGATAGTTCTTGAAAGTTCCCATCTTTTATCTTTTAAATCTTGAATTGAAATCAATATGACTGTTATTGGCTAAAAACCCTTAACAATTCTAAGGTGAAGGGTTGATAGTTGTGGCTTAGATGATGATAGATCGTTCGCAAACAGATTAGACCCTGAGAGTTAGAGAATTGTCGCCGACAACCCTAAATTACGGGCTGTTCTTGAGTTCCACGGCCGTGGAATCTCAAGATCCAACCGTAATTTCCTTAAGTCTACGAGCTTGCTTTTACCTTAATCCAAAGTTAAAGATTTGCTTTAGCTTAGTTTAGACTTGTCTTTTCTAGGTGGTAGTGAAGCCTCAACAACCTCTACCTCGATTGTGAGTCTCAACAACCTCAATCGGATAGGTTAGTCTTAATCTTTAGATTATAGGTTTGGGTATTTGATGCTAATCCTTGTCTTTAGAACCTTTCTATATTGAGCCTCAACAACCTGTATAGGGAGTGTCTTTTAGGTGAGTTACATAAGGTTTTTGGAACCTCAACCGTACGATTACCTTACATTAGTATACCTTTGCATATCTCAACTCTGTCTTTATATCATTTAGTATATCTTGAATCGATTGCCACAGCTGGATACCTGGATCTTTAGGATTGTTGTTTTCCCAATATTTGCAAAACTCTCATATTCACCGCTTGATAACCTACAATCGAGTTCGTTCCACCCAAATCCCTGTGTTCGATACTCTGGAATTCTTGCTTAACTATATCGATCCGTACACTGCGGGTTCGCTTGCTTGATTCTAGTTTTATAAATTTAAAGCTTATTTGCACACACCTCTAGGGGCGAACAGATTGTTAGAGTGTGATTAGGTTCAGGTAAGTCCGTGCGACTTACTTAGCTGGTTTCTGGATATTTGTTGGGTGTTAATGGTAGTGTGTGCAATGTGTGTTATAATAACAACTTGCTAGGACAACCGTTGTTGTTATGCTTTAAGGCCCAACTGTATGTATAACGGGCCGTGACATCACTGCCCAGCTCTGCCAGGAGACTGGGAGGTTCTCTATACCCAGACCATACAGGTACAAGGTGAGATGCATCGGATCCATTCTTGATGGTTACACGGGGGCGGAGGGAAGATTTGGGAATCCCTCGTATCACAAAATATGTATCATTAGTAAGAGTGAATGACTTAAATGAAGATAATAAATGGATTGTTTGAAAGGATGATGAGTGTTTACTTTTGCTATTTGTGTGTGTGCTATTATTATTCTTCTAATGTTTAGATAGCTAGCTAATGGTTATTCTGTTGTATTGTTAGAGCAGCAGCTGAGTGATCCGGAAGTAGTGGTCAGCCGGGTCTCCGTACTCCTTAGAGTGGGGTTCGGTGTTATCTTGTTGTTTCTTTCTTCTTGTTAAAGACAGTTAGACCCTTCTGTTGTTTAAGTACTATAGACTGTTAGACGTTGTTGCTTTCACCTCTTAAAATACTATTTTATGAATTTCGGTTTTGCTTATTGTGTCTTGTTGCAAGATCCTAGTAAAATTGTTGTCAAACTGAGGTCGGGACCCATTGTGAGGTCCTAACCAGTAATGTCCCAAGTTCTGAGAATTTGGGGTGTTACACCCACAATACCTAAACAACGTAAAAGTCTAAATATCGTAAAACGAAGAAAGAAACGACAATCAAACACCCAACCCCACTCTAAGGAGTACGGAGACCCGACTGACGACTACTTCCGGATCACTCAGCTGCTGCTCTAACCTGAGGTAAATCTAAACAACACAACAGAACAACCATTAGCTAGTTATCTAAACGTTAGGTAAATGAGAATAGCACACACACAAACATCATAGCAAAAGTAAAACACACATCATGCTTTTCAAACAATCCATTTATTATCTTTACTTAGGTCATTCACTCTTACTAATGATACTTATTTTGTGACACGAGGGATTCCCAAACCTCGCCTCCGCCCTCGTGTAACCATCAGGAATGGATCCGATGCATCTCACCTTGTACTTGTATGGTCTGGGTATAGAGAACCTCCCAGTCTCTTGGCAGAGCTGGGCAGTGATGTCACGGCCCGTTATACGTACACTTGAGCCTTAACATGTAATAATAACAGTCGTCCTAACAAGTTATTATTATAACCCACATTGTACACAAGCCACTATTATCACCCAACTAACATCCAGAAACTAGCTAAGTAAGTCGCAAGGACTTACCTGAAGGAGTGCTTGAAATGTCACATGTGACAAAGGTGGGTGATCGAATTATAGCAGTACTGAGGAGGATCGAAACTCACCTTCAGCACCCTCGACAAGCCTTTGCAGGGAGGAAAGCTGTGGCCGGGGTCGATCGAAGCAGTCCAAGATAGAGTGTCGTCGAGTCTACACTGCACCAACCAACCGGGGTCGACAATCCTGTTCACAGCAGGTTAGACGCACAACGGTTCAGTGACTAAAAGAAAGAGACAGGCATTCGGGTCGGCTTACCGGAATCGTATGCAGAAAGTCGATGATGGTTGCATGCTAGCGGTACTCTGAATGACGAGACGAGACCTCGTCTTAACGGCTGGTTGCGTCGCGAAGGGGAGCCAACGCCCAGTCTCTTGTTAGGGGGTTGCGGTTCGTCCGTGACTCGGTCCACAGGAGGGCAACGAGAAGGGAAAGCACTGGCCCTTCGGTTGTTATCCGCTGCAGCACTCCAACGGCGCTGGCGGTGCAGTGACAGATCGGTGGAGGAGCGTCTTCCGCTGGCTGTGCAACACCACCCTTCAGCATCATTTCAATTCATGGGAGGGAAGAGCGAGCAATACTTACCGGTCCGGAACGCTGAAGCAGGCTCCGGCGGGAGGTGGTCGTCTTCACCACTCCCTGCGTGCAGTCCCGGTGGAGGCGTCGGTGGTGTTCTGGTGCGTCTCGACTGGCGTCTCTCTGTCCTGGCGTAACAACGTGCAGCAGCGGGTATCGTCTTACGTCTGTTTAGGTGAGGTTAGGATTAGGTTAAATTTTTGATTAAGGAGTGGATTAGGGTTTAGATTAGTGAGAGCATGAGTTGGGCCGGCAGGAATTGGGTTGGTTTGTTGGGCCAGAACTGGGCCTGCTCTTCAATTAACACAAGAGGACTGAAAGAATACTCGTTATTTGCCCGGAACCGTTAAAAGTACAGAAATTAATTACGGATTATTTACGGAATTATTTATTGAATTATATGAGTTATCATTTTATGTGAATCCAGGTCACATAAAATGATAAAATTTAATATCGTTTTATTTTTAATGATAAGAATTTAGGTTGGCGGATCGAAATCCGGTATTAAACCGAGTTTAAATTTTTCGGGTATTACATCTAGGTCCTCCCTTTCACTCCATAGCCACCATGTCTCTTCCATGTGAGTTTGAAGCATCTATCTCATATTTTGCACACGGAAATATACCCTCCATTTCATTAGCACAAGCATACTGTGCATCATTTTGTTATACTCCTGTCTACGCGCCACAAACAATGAAACCTTCCTTCCTCTTGATCTACTAGTTCCCCTTACCATGATCAAACCTTAAAACTTCTAATCTGGGTCGTTCTCCCATATGCCGTTCTCATGACTCTAGTAATGTTGACACTTGACATATTGGTACTTCGTAAGCTTAAATTACGGTATCTTAAATCTTTCGCAATTGGTTCGATCACTCTTCTCATCTTGACTCCAAGGCTTAGGAGTGTCTAAAGAAAACTTCACATCTTAATAGAATACCACCATCAACCTTGCTAGAACGTACCCATCTCCTCCTCAATTCGCATCTTTAGTTGTCCACGTGTCCTCTTAAAGAATTTAAACTCGTTATTTCTATTGGTCGCGTTGTCGTTCAATCATGGTTTCTTTGAACCTCTTCTATACCTTAATGTTTCTCCCTTACTTGCATTGCTTCCATCTCGATTTCTTTTTAAGTTGTTTTGAGTTTTTCCTTCCACTTGTTTGTCCGTCGTTTATGTTGTCTCTAATACTTCTCTTTGACACCCTTTTAAAAGAATCGAAGAAATGTCATGGTGCTCGTTAGCACGAAAAGTTCGACTCGATACTTGAGCTTACTCCTCCAAAAATGAACGCTATCCCACGCCAACGACGTCGTCTTAAAGGTGATGATATCATACAATCACCTTTTATATTAGGTCCCATATCTCTATATGCTACTCTATATAAGAGTCTGTATATAAAACTATATAAGTCCTATGTCCATATAACTACTAGTATAACACATCCGGTAATTCAATACAACAAAACAAGGTCTAACACATATAATAGTCCACATATATAACTATACATATACATCAAGTCCATCATGCAACTACAATCCACATATACTATACATATCTACATATATACCTATATATATCAAAATCCAATAAACTAAGCTGCCGAGATCCGCGGAAGGAGTGGTGGTCCGTACATTCTACCCCGACTCATGCATGTGATTTTGAAAACGAAATCTTAGAACCCGTGGTGTTCTGTTTATTCCTTATTCGGCCTTTAGAAGATTGTGAGTGCCATTGTTGTCAACCTAGGGCTCTGATACCACTTTTGTAACACCCCAAATCCGCGGGACTCGGGGCGCTACGGGTTGGGACCTCACAATGGGTCCCGACCCTTAGCCTGACAACAATTTTACCGGATCTTGCAACAAGACACAAATAAAGGCCAAAATAAAATACATTTGTATGCAATGCAATGAAACCCGAAACCGAACAAACAAAAGACTTCAGCCGAGATACAAAACAAAGACTAAACGCCATACATGCGGCATACAAGACACAATAAGTGAAGAACAAAACACAACCCGACTGCAACCAAAACCCCTCCTAAAATGTACAGAACCCCGGCTGCCCACTCTTCCGGATCTCTCGGTCGCATTCCTAACCTGCAAGGCAATCTACAATATTCGGTATAAAACCGTTAGCTCATATTCGAAGCATTAGAATCAATGGGAAAGGCACAAACACAATTAATTCATCATAAACACACAACATACTCAAAAGCACACCAATCCGGTTTATTATCTTTATTATTATTAAGTCATATCCTATTCTAATTCAACTTCTTTTCTGACACGAGAATCTCCCGAATCTCGCCTCGGTCCCCATTTCTGGCATGGAATGGTACGGATGCCTCCAACCGTCTAACCAGCACGGCTAGTCGCCAAGAACCTCCTAGCTCTACGCAAGAGCTAAGCAGTGATGTCACCGCCCGTTATCATACACTTGGGCCAAATAATATAAGGGTCGATATTCATATTTCCGGTTTAGTTGTTATAAATAATAAAGAATAAACACACACCACCAAACACACATCAATGCTAATACAAGGAATACAAGCTAAGTAAGTCCGGAGACTTACCTCGTCACCACACTCAACTCACGACACTCTCGCTTCCTTAGGGAGGAAGCCTGTAACCTGCTCACAAGAAGATAACTATATCAACAACAACCCACTCACAATAGAAGTCTTAGACTTCTATACAAATGATCTACGCAAGACCATTTGACTCTCAATTCTAGGACCGCATCCTAGAATCCCTCATGCTCACATCACACTCAACACAAGCTAGAAGTCCTAAGACTTCTAAACCCTCGGATCTCGCAAGATCAATAACTCACAACACAACTAGGATAAGTCAAACCTAAACTTCAAAATCCCACAAGATCATACAACCCCACCTCGAGCCTCAAAGCGCTCACAAGATCAACCATATAATTTAAAGCCTTATAACAAACTCACAAGATAACCAACACCTCAAGCTTAGAATCAACATCAATCCATCAAACAATATCAAATCCTCGAAACTCACCTAAGGTTCAAAGCCACTAATTGGCATTAACTCTAAGTTATACTAGATCTATCCTAGGATGATACTACAACTTAATATAACTAGATTGAGGGGAAAGAATACTCACGCGACGTCAAAAGACGGAAGTCGTTCAACGGATGTCGACTTGGACTCGTTAGGCCTTTATCGGGGCGCTTCCGAACCTAGCACCAGACTAAACAAATTTATCTTATGAGCTAAATTTGAACGGAATAAAGAATATATATAATCTACGGAAACCCCACTTATAAAACCCAAGTTAGAAAACCGTAATTATAATATTCCGGGCAAATTGTATAACATCATAAACTCAAGGTAAAACTCGTTTTTAAAGTCAAGGTTAATACCCACAATAAAATATTTGCCATAAATAGAGATTAATCCAACAAAGGCATAATATGTAGTATATACAAATATAAGAATATCCCCCCTAATTGAAACCTGAGTTTAAAATCGACAAATACATTTTTAGGACAAAGATGAACAAATTCATAAATTTGGGTCATATTCTGAAAATGTAAATAAGGGCCCTAATCTGTAATTTTCTAGCAAATGATATAAATGCAAGATTCCAAAATATGGGTAAAATATGTAAATATATAAAGCTAGGTACAATCTGTAATTAAACATAAATAGAGGGGTCCCAATTTTAATTAGGTTAAGGCTCTCTTCAACCTTGAACACGCGCAGAGGAGAGGCAAAGGGAAGGAAGAACGGCGGCAGTGTTGCACAGGTCAGGGCAAGGATGGAAGTGTCGGTAGCAGGATCTTCCGGCGTCCTATGGGGGCTGCTTCTCTTACCGACGGAGGAGAGACGAAAAGGGGAACAGATACGGCGGCGTTACAAAGGGGAGGAGCACATGGTGGTTACCTCCAGGCGGCGAAGCGGTGGGGCAAAGCGTGGCTCGACAGAGGAGCAGACAAAGGGGCGAGGGGAAGGCGAAGGCGAAGGCAGGGCAAGGTTCCTTTTGCGTCGACGGCGTCCCTGCTGGAGGCGTTGCAGAGGGCAAATAGGGCGGTTCCCCGGTCAGCAGTTGCAACAAGGTTGAGATCTGGTTCTAGCAGCACTTCGGGGCGGAGGAGGTGGTTTCTCATTCGTCCAGGTTGCAAATGAGTTCAAGACAGAGAGGCGTCGGGATTGTTTCTCATTCGTCCAGGTTGTAGTTCGATTGAGGCTGTAGAGGAGGTTCAACGGTGAGGAGGGAAGAGCAGATTGTTGGTGGTGCTTGCTAGTGTGGTGATGAAGGGAAGCAGGGGAGAAATGAGGACTTGGTGTGCTAGGGCGTTGGGGTGACAGAGAGAGGTAGGGGTTCCTCAACCAGTGAGGAAATAAGGATGCAGATGAGGGAAGGTGAGATGCGTGATGGAGGGTGTAGCAGATGGGAGTTGCGTGTGAAGTGTACGTGAGGCTAGAAGAACGAGGGGTCGAGCATATCACCAGTGGTAGATGGGATGCGCATAGGCTACATGAGTGGGGCCAATGGCACAAGAAAATAAGAAAAAGAAAGAAATAAAGAGGAAGGGAAAAAGGAATAACTCGATAAAAGTATACGGAACAATATCTTTTTGGATCGGAATTTTTTCCAAACTTTTCCGCAAAAATTTAATTTACGCCATAAAATACTCGTAAAAAGATTTAAGTTATCAATATATCGATAAGAGCCGAAATAAAAAAAATATAGCAAACGCGCCAAAAATTGGGGCGTTACACCTACCACATTAGGAAACTCGGAAGAAGTTCTATTTTAAGTGTTTACTTTGTATTTTTTTTAAATAAAAATGAAATTTACCGCAAAAGAAAACCTGTTGTTGTAACCTGGAAATTCTTATAAAAAGAAACTGTAAGTATTTTGTTTTACGTTGAAAAAAAACGAAAAAAGAGGGGGCCAACACGAGTACTTCCCACGAGGTCACCCATCCTAGTACTACTCTCGCCCAAGCACGCTTAACTTCGGAGTTCTCATGGGATCTGGTGCATTAGTGCTGGTATGACCACACCCATGTACTCATGCCACCTTCCGTACTTGTGTAGGTGCTTCCGTGGTCCCCTAAGCCTTCCTTGATGGGCAAAACCGAACCGTTTTCTTTTTTCGGGACCCGTTAATTAAATTCGACCGAACAGTTTTAAACCCTCTTACCTACCACATTAAGAAACTCGGAAGAAGTTCTATCATACGCGATTATTTTATATATATATTTTAATATAAATGAAGTTCATCGCAAAAGAAAACCTGTTGTTGTAACCTGGAAATTCTTAAAAAGAGAAACCGTAAGTATTTTGTTTTACGTTGGAAAAAAAACGAAAAAACAGGGGTGCAACACGAGGACTTTCCAGGAGGTCACCCATCCTAGTACTACTCTCGCCCAAGCACGCTCAACTTCGGAGTTCTGATGGGATCAGGTGCATTAGTGCTGGTATGATCGCACCCGTCTACTTATGCCACCTTCTCGTACTTGTGTAGGTGCTTCCGTGGTCCCCTTAGCCTTCCTTGATGGGCAAAACTGAACCGTTTGCTTTTTCCGGGACCCGTTAATTAAATTCGACCGAATTGTCTTAAACCCTCTTACCTACCACATTAGGAAACTCGGGAGAAGTTCTATCATATGCGTTTATTTTATATATTTTTCTAATAAATATGGTTTACCGCAAAAGAAAACCCGTTGTTGTAACCCAAAAATTCTTATAAAAGGAAACCGTAAGTATTTTGTTTTACGTTGAAAAAAAACGAAAAAAGAGGGGTACAACACAAGGACTTCACAGGAGGTCACCCATCCTAGTACTATTCTCGCCCAAGCACGCTTAACTTCGGAGTTCTCATGGGATCTTGTTCATTAGTGCTGGTATTATCGCACCCGTCTACTTATGCCACTTTCCCGTACTTGTGTAGGTGCTTCCGTGGTCCCCTTAGCCTTCCTTGACGGGCAAAACCGAACCGTTTGCTCTTTCCGGCACCCGTTAATTAAATTTGACCGAACAGTCTTAAACCCTCTTATGTACCACATTAGGAAACTCGGAAGAAGTTCTATCATAACCATTTATATTATATATTTTTCTAATAAATACGGTTTACCGCAAAAGAAAATCCATTGTTGTAACTCGGAAATTCTTATAAAAAGAAACCGTAAGTATTTTGTTTTACGTTGAAAAAAAAATAAACGAAAAAAGAGGGGTGCAACACGAGGACTTTCCAGGAGGTCACCCATCCTAGTACTACTCTCGGCCAAGCACGCTTAACTTCGGAGTTCTGATGGGATCCGGTGCATTAGTGCTGGTACGATCGCACCCGTCTGCTTATGCCACCTTCCGTACTTTTATAGGTGCTTACGTGGTCCCCTTAGCCATCCTTGATGGGCAAAACCGAACCGTTTACTTTTTCCGGGACCCGTTAATTAAATTCGATTGAATAGTCTTAAACCCTCTTACTTACCACATTAGGAAACTCGGAAGAAGTTATATCATAAGCGTTTATTTTCTATATTTTTTTAATATAAATGAAGTTTATCGCAAAAGAAAACCTGTTGTTGTAACCCGGAAATTCTTATAAAAAGAAACCGTAAGTATTTTGTTTTATGTTGGAAAAAAAAACGAAAAAAGAGGGGTGCAACACGAGGACTTCCCAGTAGGTCACCCATCCTATTACTACTCTTGCCCATGCACGCTTAACTTCGGAGTTCTGGTGGGATCCGGTGCATTAGTGCTGGTATGATCGCAACAGAAAATCCGTTCTTGTAACCGGAAATTCTTATTAAAAGAAACCGTAACTATTTTGTTTAAAGTTGAAAAAAAACGAAAAAAGAGGGGTGCAACACGAGGACTTTCCAAGAGGTCACCCATCCTAGCACTACTTTTGCCCAAGCACGCTTACGTCGGAGTTCTAATGGGATTCGGTGCATTAGTGCAGGTATGATCGCACCGTCTACTTATGCCACCTTACCGTACTTGTGTAGGTGCTTCCGTGGTCCCCTTAGCCTTCCTTGACGGGCAAAACCAAACAGTTTTCTTTTTCCGGCACCCGTTAATTAAATTTGACCGAACAGTCTTAAACCCTCTTACGTACCACATTAGGAAACTCGGAAGAAGTTCTATCATTAGCGTTTATTTTATATACATTTCTAATAAATATAGTGTGTTAGTTTGAGGTTATAGTTCTTTATCTTGATTCCTTGAGACTTACCCGGTAATAGGAGTTACGGTTTTGGATTAGCGTGTAGTGACACTTACCCGGCGATCTATGCCACTTTAGTAACACCTTCCCCATGCAAAAACCTCAGCTTTGTCCGCTTATCTTTAGATCTTGAGTTGGAACCACAACTAGACGCTTTAATCCCTAGAATTGCATGTTTGCTTTATTGACTTCTTATTCATCTTTGATTGTGTTAATTGCTCTTGTGGTTAGTATTTGCGAAGCTTACCGTTGTCGACTTTGTTTCACCGAGTCCCTGTGATCGACCCCTGGAATTCCTTGCTTTTACTACGATTGACCCGTACACTGCGGGTTCGCATCCTTGTTTTAAGCTTAAGTCTAGGGTTATAAATTTAAAGCTTGCACACACCGTTTGGAGCGAACAAGTTTTTGGCGCCGTTGCCGGGGACTTGGTCTAGACCGAGCCGGTACGGTTTGCTCTTGGGGCACTTGCCCCCGTGTCTTCTAACCACTCTACTTGAGTGACTTTTGCAGGTTCTTTCTTAGGTATGTGCGAAGAACCCGCACTGGGAAGGAAATCGTTCCTTACGATCCCGAACCAGAAAAGACATACAAGCGACGCTTAAGGGAAGCGAAGATGGCCCAACAAGACAACCGCGATCTTGAGGCCGAATTGAAAGAGGCGTTAGAGCTGCTACGCCTCAGCAGGGAAGAACTAAGGCGAGAGAAGGAAGAAACTCGCACCAAAACTGAAGCAATCGAAGCAGAAATGGCCGTCATACGAGACGAGATTCTACTTCGACCGAGGGACGACCCAGTTCCCGATGCTGGACCGAGGCAGGTCCCAGTTGCTGACCCTCGACCGAGGCAGGTTCCACCACCTGTCGCCCCGGCCGAGATACTTCCACCTAGGATGCCAGTCCGAGATGTTCTTCTTGCAGGAATTCCACAATCCCTAGGTCAAAGGATGGACCCTAATCAACAACTGAGGCATCCAAGAGTCAACCTAGGAGATCCAGCAGACCATGACTACGAACTTCGACCGCAAGTTCTATCCATGATTCGCCAATGCCAATTCGGAGGGATGGAGAAGAAATCACCACATCAACATCTTCAAAACTATGAGATCTTGATGGAAACCTTGAGACCTCCAAGAATTGAAAACAACAACTACAAGCTAAGACATTTTTACTTTTCTTTAAAGTTGGTGGCGATGAGGTGGAGTTTGCACTACTTGCAGCCATGAAAGGGCAGCAGTTAACTGATGATATCTTCAACATCTACGATGAAGAAGAATCAAGAGAATTGGTGAGCTCTATCCTTATTAACGATCCACTCGAAAGAGTTATTAGCTTCAGTTTAATGGAGGAAGGTATAGATGCTTCTTGTGATGCAGATATACGGAGCTTAAAGCCACTAGAAGAGGATCCAGGAGCAAAAAATGAGAAGCTAATCCAGGAGACGAAGATCTCCAGTTTCGGTTCCAGTTGCAGTACCTCGACCGAGGCACTTCCTAGACTGAGCGAGGCGACTGAAGAACACCACGGTCAACGCCTCTGCGCCTCGACGGAGGTCGATGGCGAAACAACTTCAACTGAGACTTCCGAAAGTCCAGTTTCTGGATCTACTCCACTGGAAGGAGGAAGCAAGGATCCCCCTCAGAGAGCACCCCCAGTTGTGGAGCTTAAACAACTCCCTAGTGACTTAAGGTATGTCTTTCTTGGGCCGGATTCCACTTATCCCGTTATTGTTAGTGCTTCCCTTTCCGAATCTGAATTGTCTAAGTTAATGCATGTCCTGAGAAAGCATCGAAAGGCTATAGGTTATACCACGGATGATCTTATTGGCATTAACCCTTCTTTCTGCATGCATAGAATTCTAATGGAGGATGATCATAAGACTTCACGGGAACCTCAAAGACGGTTAAACCCGATCATGAAAGAGGTTGTGAAGAAGGAAATTCTTAAGTTGTTGGATGCAGGTATTATTTATCCTATCTCGGACAACAAGTGGGTTAGCCCAGTGCATGTAGTTCCGAAGAAAGGAGGGATGACCGTTGTGACGAATAAGAACAACGAGTTGATCCCAACCAGGACCGTTACGGGCTGGAGGGTTTGCATCGATTACAGGAAGCTGAACACGGCCACACGGAAGGACCATTTTCCACTTCCCTTCATCGATCAGATGCTCGAGCGGTTGGCCCAGCATTCACACTTTTGCTACTTAGACGGTTACAGTGGATTCTTCCAGATTCCTATCCATCCGGATGATCAGGAGAAGACCACTTTCACTTGTCCATGGGGGACATTTGCCTATAGGAGGATGCCATTCGGATTGTGCAATGCACCCGCTACCTTCCAACGATGCATGATGGCTATCTTCTCCGAGTACATAGAGGAGATCATGGAGGTATTTATGGATGATTTTTCTGTATATGGTTCCTCTTTTGATGATTGCTTATCTAACCTTTCGCTAGTGCTTAAAAGATGTGAAGACACTAATCTCGTTTTGAATTGGGAGAAGTGTCATTTTATGGTTAGTGAAGGCATTGTGCTAGGACACCCTGTTTCTAATCGAGGCATTGAGGTCGATCGCGCTAAGATTGAGACTATTGAGAAACTCCCTCCCCCTTGTTTTGTTAAAGGTGTGAGGAGTTTTCTCGGGCATCCAGGTTTCTACAGGAGATTCATCAGGGACTTCTCTAAGATTTCTAAACCTTTAACTAACCTCTTGAATAAAGATGTTGTTTTTGAGTTTTCGTAGGACTGTCTTGATGCTTTTTACAGGATTAAGGAAGCGTTGATCTCCGCTCCTATTATCCAACCTCCAGATTGGACCTTGCCCTTTGAGATCATGTGCGATGCTAGTGATGTAGCCGTAGGAGCGGTTCTTGGGCAAAAGAAGGATGGACGGACCACCGCCATCTACTATGCTAGCAAGACGCTAGATGTAGCACAACTCAACTACGCTACCACCGAGAAGGAGTTATTGGCGGTTGTATACGCTTTCGAGAAGTTTCGTTCCTACTTAGTTGGGGCGAAAGTCATTGTCTACACCGACCATGCAGCCATTCGTTACTTGTTGGCTAAGAAAGATGCCAAGCCACGCCTTATTCGATGGATTCTCTTGCTTCAAGAGTTTGACCTAGAGATCCGCGATAAGAAGGGATCCGAGAATTCTGTTGCGGATCACCTCAGCCGGCTACCTGCATCTTCACGTGAGAAGGACGACCCGCCCATAGACGATTCATTCCCCGATGAGCACTTACACTTGTTGGAGCGTTTGATAGATTTACTTACTTCACCCCACGATGGAGGTGAAGTATGGGGTGAGGGCACCTCCCATCACGTTTGAAACGCATCATGGTCCAGCTAGCGACCTTAAATCAAGCGCTTCTTGGGAGGCAACCCAAGGTATTGCTTTCTTTTCCCTTTTTCTAGTTGAGCTTAGATAGTTTGCTTTTGCTTTGTTTTGTTTGTTTTTGGCGTCCTAGACAGATAACAGGTTACAGCTAAGGAAGGAGAACCAATCAGGAGCATAACTGGAAGAACAGAAGTTCGAGAATTTGAGAAGACGAAGTTTGACTGAGACTCCTCGGTCCAGTCGAGGCCACCTCGACCGAGTTGATTCTTGAGCAACCGAGGCGACTAGGGTTTCTGCAGAACCACCTCGGTCCGTACCATCTCGGTCCAGTCGAGACCATCTCGACCGAGGTGACAGCAGTTCCAGAAACAGTACAAAAGGGGGAAAATTTTCTTTTTTTTTTCACTTTTTACCTATTTCGACTCGACCGCGGCGCTCTCTCACCTCGCTTCTTCGATTCTTGCTCGTTTTCGAAGATTTCCGCTTCCAAACTGCGATTAAGGCATAGAGGATCCCTTTGCAAGTACAGATCTGCGAAGAAATCGAACGATTCGGCCGAAACGAGGTAAAAACGAAACCGAACCCTAACTCGTTTATTCGCTTCGATTTGGGCTTTGGTTGCCCTTGCATCTGCTGAGGAAAGGCTTAAGTACCCCATAGGAAGCAATTGTAGTGATTTTTGGGGGAAAAGAACTGAATTTTTTGAGGAAATTAGATCTAGTTCGCCGCCTCGGTCCAGTTGAGCTGCGCCTCGGCCGAGGTGATTCTTGAGAGTTGTCAGTGACCGAGGTGATCTGACAGTAACTGAATTGAAAATGAGTTCTGAACGCCGCCTCACCCTTAGAGATAGATCCTCACCTTCCCCTTCTTCCTCTTCTTCCCGACCTTACCGCCCGGTGATCCATGAGTGACACCGGGTGGATTATGAGCATATTTCTAGCCGTCCAGTGATTGCACCACGTTTCCTGGACGTGTCCGCTTTTGATTGCCTAGGGGTAGATGGAGACCTTAGGAGGATGATTTCTACAGTTGGGCTGGATAAGTTTACTGAGATCCGAGCCCCAGCCTACTTGGAGCCGACCCTAGAGTTCGTTAGCTCCTTCACCTACCTTCCCACAGAGCAGTCTGTGAAGTACCGGTTGATGAACCGGAACTTCTTAGTACCGCTCGAGTATTGGAGAGACATTTTCGGTTTCCCACAGCCCACCGCCATTGACTTCCCCTCCCCATCAGTAGCTAGGGAGTTCTGGGGGCAGATTGCCCATGTTGTTGAGCATGCAGATAGATGGCGCCCTAGAGATTCCAAGGAGAAGGTCATCTTCCAACTAGCTTTTAGGTTAGCCCCCCGGATATTCAGCGAGACACTTCTGGCGCGTACTGAGACGCCCCAGAAGATCCGACAGGGCGAGCTCTTCAGTTTATACTGCATGGTTCCTGGGGGTTTCCCGGACTTTGGCTTGATGTTGGCAGAGGATCTGCACAAAATCAAGGCCAAAGCGAAGAGAGACATCTGCTGCGGAGGGCTTGTCACCCACATAGCTGCTTATCAGGACATGGATCTTAGCGCATGCACGATGGTGGCGGCTGCCAAGCCGCTTGGATTGCAGGAGATGATCACTCGGCGGATTCTAGTTCCCCGAGGTCTGACTACTCCATATGTGGCTATGCCATGGGAGCTGACTGCGCCACAGGGGATCCGATGGTCTGCCCAGTTTACTGTTTATAACCCACACTATTGGCAGACCGCCTGAGCTCCACTTATGGAGGATTTTAGGGAGGCAGCAACTGCCCCAGCTGAGGAGGAGGAGGCTGATGACGAGGATACAGTGGATGAGAGAGAGAGTGGAGTCCCGATGGATACAGGGACGGATACTACAGGGCCGAGTGCACTAGTCATAGACCTTGATGATGATGATGATGATGAGACTGAGCCTGCACCAGCTGATGCACCTGCTACTTCTTCAGTTAGGCCTGCTAGACGCATGAGGCGCAGAGTGAGAGATCGAGATGCTCACAGACGGATCGATGACCTAACGGATCAGGTTATTGATTCATATGCTGCTTTGTCGCTGGATATCCGCGAGATGCAGGAGCGACAGCATTATCAGCATATGATGGCCCAGATCCAGTTCGAGCACATCATGGGCTGTCCGTTCGACCCGAGCCAGTATCCGTACGTGCCACCACAACCACCACCGGATCGCGACTACTGATGAGCTGCAGGATTTTCTCTATTATATTTTTTATACAGTTCAGCTATTTATCCGGTGAGTACTCTTATCTTTAGACTTATTTTGACCCACTGGGACAGTGTGTCCCAAGTATGGGGTATTTGTTGTACTTATTTGATGACGATTTGATGTACTTATTCGATGACTTTGATGTATGACTCACACTTGATCGGATATTTCATGTTTATGCTTCAGTTTGCTTTTATGTGTTTATCTGAGATTGCATGCATATTTACAGGTTATTTGATTGAGAAAAACGTCGAAACTGAAAAAAAAATGGTTTTTTTAAAAAAATTTTTTTTGACCTCGACCGAGTCAGTCTTGGCCAAACGAGGCGTTTCACCTCGGTTGACCCAAGAACACCTCGACCGAGGTGGGTTAACTGAGAGTTTTCGAAAACGATTTTTATGCTTCTTATCTGGATATGATCTCAGTGAAGATCTTGCTTACTGACTGGTTTTAAATTCTTTATGTGATTGAAAGGTTTTATAATATGTTTAAGTTGCTAAATGCTTTGTTTTAAATTATTGGCATGTTTAATACTTCGTTTTTGTCTAAATTATGTTGAATTTGAAGGTTGACACCACATTATGAGTTCTCTCACTTTCTTCCTGGAAAGACCAAGGCAATTCATTCTTCTCTCTTCTTCTTCTTGATCATGCTTAGCACCTCATAAACATTTTGCCTCCCTTTACCTATCCGGGAATTTGGAAGCAAGCGAAGTGGTGAAAGCAAGTGAAGTTAAAGTTGAGAAGTTGGCTGGAAGTGAAAGTGTTAGAAAGTAATTTTAGGTTTGGGGAAGTCAATCATGAAGATGAGTAACTCGGCACCATTCACATATCCGGGTGTTTGTGTCTTGCCAAAGTCGGATTGAGCGATATTCCTAACGGGTCATGACATGTGCATCAAGGGTTTGATGCATCTCAAGAAATTGATGATTGCTGATTTCCTAGGCTTCGGTTATTGTGCACCTCTGTCCATGCATCCCAAAAAGTAAAGTAAAAAGAAAAAAAGTGTGAAATAAGCAAAGCTTATTGGTGGAAGATGTTGCAAGTCAAAGTAGAAGTGAAGTTCATCCTTTTCCCGGATTCTAGCACCACATTACCTTACATACATCCCTACCCTACACATTTCTTGACCTTTCTTTTGGAAGCCCTTGAGACCTTGAGCTTGTTGATTGACTTAGTGGTTTAAACTGGATTATACATGATTAATTTTGATAATTATGACTTATTATGCATTCTATGGTTTATGCAAAGATGAACAACTTTTCTATATTTATAAAATATTTTGATCATACATTGATTTTAAATTCCATGAAGTATTCTCTTAGAGTGATCTATGATTGTAGCATATCATAAAAATGTTTTTGAAAGACTTTTTCATTGATTTTCATGACCTATAATCCATTCTATCTTGTCTTCTATATGCGGAACTTGCTTGGGAACAAGCAAGGGCTAAGTATGGGTTATTTTGATAGCATGAATTATAGTCTATATTTTGGGGTTTGTTTGGACGTTTTATCTTTCATAATCTGCATGTTTGTATGTATATTATGTGATTATATCACCATTTCATCTACCTTTGCGAGAATCGAGGTCTACACCTAGTTTTGTTGTAATTGTAGGTAAAATGGCACGTTTTGCATCAAAAAGGAGCAAAAGGAGCTATGGAGTCATTGGAGCTACATTGAGGAACATAAAGAACCATCCAGGAAGTATAGCCATGGATTAAAGATTCACTTTGGACCAGTTTTGAGAGATTTCACATTCAGTTGTGACTCACCTCGGTTGATCACAGATTCATCTCGACCGAGGTGATCCAGAGACGCCGACTCGACCGAGGCGAATACATAGGACGCGGCGAGAATATTTTATTCTTGGCTGAGATCTTTTATCTTTGGAAAGTGATCTTATATTTTTGGGCTTAGCTCCTGGAAGGAAGAAGATCTTATATTTTACCTATTTTTATGGGGAAAGATCTTTCTAAGATATCTTATCTTTGGAGGGTTATTTTCCTATAAAAAGGGTTGGATTTCCACAAATCCAACATCATGCTATACCATCGATCAGAGTTTATACGCAGCAACAACCATACTCCAGTTGGGAGATTCGAAAAACCTTTTTGAAGGTTGAAGGAAGATTGAAGATTGTAGCTTTTATAGCTTTTGGAGGGTTTTGTAAGATTGTCTTTAATTCCCTTCCTTGTTGTCTTGTCTTGTTGGATTGCTATCCAAGGAACGCTTTTGTTGTGATATTTGATTCAGTTATTGAAGTCTTTTCATTAAATTCTTCTTGTTCAAATATTCACCTTCTTCCCATATATTTGATTAATACTTTCATAATGATGATGAGTGGCTAATTTCCTTGTGTGATTCTAGGGTGATTGGCTGAAGGTCGTGGGAAAAACAATGATAGAATAACCTTAGATTCCAGTAGGACCCTGAAAGTTCGAGTCTTTAACCTTAACCCTAAGCATCTCGCTCAGTCGATGAACATCTCGGCCGGGGTGGAATTTGGCTGACCGAGGTGACTTATCCGATCCTAAACTGAGAGTTAAGTGTTAGAGTTTGCCAAATCCTATTCTTATTACACCTTTCCTGGTTCAATGCAAGCTTAGGATGAGACTTACCCGGTAATTCCTTAGTTTGTGTACTTAAGATCATAAGTGTAGGTAATAAAGGTTTATCCTTTATTGGGGTTTGAGTGTGCTTCCATCCCATCTTTGTGAGTTAGCTTGAGAGTTACCCGGTAAAGGTTGATTCTATCCCCTTAGATGGTGTGTTAGTTTGACGTTATAGTTCTTTATCTTGATTCCTTGAGACTTACCCGGTAATAGGAGTTACGGTTTTGGATTAGCGTGTAGTGAGACTTACCCGGTGATCTACGCCACTTTAGTAACACCTTCCCCATGCAAAAATCTCAGCTTTGTCCGCTTATCTTTAGATCTTGAGTTGGAACCACAACTAGACGCTTTAATCCCTAGAATTGCATGTTTGCTTTATTGACTTCTTATTCATCTTTGATTGTGTTAATTACTCTTGTGGTTAGTATTTACGAAGCTTACCGTTGTCGACTTTGTTTCACCGAGTCCCTGTGATCGACCCCTGGAATTCCTTGCTTTTACTACGATTGACCAGTACACTGCGGGTTCGCATCCTTGTTTTAAGCTTAAGTCTAGGGTTATAAATTTAAAGCTTGCACACACCGTTTGGAGCGAACAAGTTTTTGGCGCCGTTGCCGGGGACTTGGTCTAGACCGAGCCGGTACGGTTTGGTCTTGGGGTACTTGCCCCCGTGTCTTCTAACCACTCTACTTGAGTGACTTTTGCAGGTTCTTTCTTAGGTATATGCGAAGAACCCGCACTGGGAAGGAAATCGTTCCTTACGATCCCGAACCAGAAAAGACATACAAGCGACGCTTAAGGGAAGCGAAGATGGCCCAACAAGACAACCGCGATCTTGAGGCCGAATTGAAAGAGGCGTTAGAGCTGCTACGCCTCAGCAGGGAAGAACTAAGGCGAGAGAAGGAAGAAACTCGCACCAAAACTGAAGCAATTGAAGCAGAAATGGCCGTCATACGAGACCAGATTCTACTTCGACCGAGGGACGACCCAGTTCCCGATGCTAGACCGAGGCAGGTCCCAGTTGCTGACCCTCGACCGAGGCAAGTTCCACCACCTGTCGCCCCGGCCGAGATACTTCCACCTAGGATGCCAGTCCGAGATGTTCTTCTTGCAGCAATTCCACAAACCCTAGGTCAAAGGATGGACCCTAATCAACAACTGAGGCGTCCAGGAGTCAACCTAGGAGATCCAGCGGACCATGACTACGAACTTCGACAGCAAGTTCTATTCATGATTCGCCAATGCCAATTCGGAGGGATGGAGAAGGAATCACCACATCAACATCTTCAAAACTATGATATCTTGATGGAAACCTTGACACCTCCAAGAATTGAAAACAACAACTACAAGCTAAGACCTTTTTACTTTTCTTTAAAAGATAGAGCTTTTACTTGGTATCAATCTCTTCCTCCAGGAAAAATTATCACGTGGGAAGAAATGTCTACGGAATTCTTGACCAAATTCTTTCCCCCCTCAAAGACAGGTGAAATGAGAGGGAATATTAATGCTTTCATTATGAAGGACAAGGAGAGCTTGTCCAAGTCATGGGAGCGGTTCAAGGACATTCTTTTGGATTGCCCACATCATGGGATTCCAAAGTTAGAGTTATTGGAGATTTACTTCAAGGGACTGGACGGAAGCACCCAGTTCAATCTCCAACTACTCTCCGCCGGTACCTTCATGGACATGGCGATTGACGAGGCTTGGGACTTCATCGAGAAGCAAGCCTTGCACATGGAGAAGTACACCCACCAAGGAGCTGAAGGTGGAGTTAAAAGAGTTAACTTCCAAGAAACTCAGCCCAACAACAATCAACTCACGTCTTTGAAGAATGACGTGAAGCAATTGAAGGAACTCTTGGTTGCACAAACCAAGAAGGAAGAGCAAGGGCAAAGGAACAACAACAACGGGTACCGTAACAACAACAACGGTTCCCGGAACAACAACTACAACAACAACAATAGAGGGTCCAATAGCATTAATTGGAGGACGAACAATCAAAACAACCAGAATCCTGGTAATAATTATTCTAACTCCAACTCTAATGATTCCTCTAACCCTTTCCTCTCTTCTCCTTCTTCTTCTTCTACTCCATTAAAGAGCCAGGGGAAAGGATCAAGTTCGTCTCAGCCAGAAAAGAAAGACGCTGTTCTGGAGGCTATCTTGATCAAGCTTAGTGCTATGGAGACTTCTATGACTTCGTTTTCGAGGGCCCAAAAGTCCTTCGAACAACAACTTGCAAGTAGGGCGAATGAAGCGCCAAGAGATCCAGGGAAGCTTCCAAAAAAGACGGAAAGCAACCCTAAGGGCCAGATCATGACCATAACTACAAGGAGTGGACTGAAGACTGTAGATCCAGTGCTCGGTCGGTACTAGTACCGACGAAGATAACCTCGGTCCAGGTGCAGTCGAAGAACACTTCAACCGAGATGCCAACCGAGGTGGAACCACAGAAAGCGGAGGGGAAAACTGAAGTTTATATTTCACTTCCTGCATACAAACCACCACTTCCATTCCCCCAGTCAAGGGCCAGAGCACATCTAGACGAGCACTTTGGTAAGTTCCTTGACTTGATGAATAAGCTGCATATTAACATTCCTTTCCTTGATGCCATTCTAGGAATGCCCGCCTATGGGAAGTTCTTAAAGGAGATCCTTTCAAGGAAGAGGAAACTGGAAGACTTTGGTGAAGTTAGGATGACATCTAAATCCTCGGAGCTTATTCAAATCATGAAGGAGAAGATGCCACCTAAATTGAGAGATCCCGGCTCATTTTGCATTCCCATTCAAGTTGGGGATGTCACTTGTGAAGCCCTTTGTGATCTAGGAGCCAGCGTGAGCATCATCCCGCTGGAGCTATGTATGAAGATCGGACTTGGAGAGCCGAAACCGGTCAAGATTCGACTTTATATGGCTGATCGCTCCATCACCCATCCCGTGGGCATCTTGGAGGACGTTCCGGTCAAGTTAGGTAACTTCTATCTACCTATAGATTTTGTTGTACTTGACATTCCCGCAGATTATCCTGTTCCTATTATTCTCGGGAGGCCATTTCTAGCAACTTCGGGTTGCAACGTGGATTGCAAGAACGCCAAGTTGAAATTCAACGTTGGTGGCGATGAGGTGGAGTTCGCACTACTTACAGCCATGAAAGGGGAGCAGTTAACTGATGATATCTTCAACATCTACGATGAAGAAGAATCAAGAGAATTGGTGAGCTCTATCCTTATTAACGATCCACTCGAAAGAGTTATTAGCTTCAGTTTAATGGAGGAAGGTATAGATTCTTCTTGTGATGCAGATATACGGAGCTTAAAGCCATTGGAAGAGGATCCAGGAGCAAAAACTGAGAAGCTAATCCAGGAGACGAAGATCTCCAGTTTCGGTTCCAGTTGCAGTACCTCGACCGAGGCACTTTCTGGACTGAGCGAGGCGACTGAAGAACACCTCGGTCAACGCCTCTGCGCCTCGACCGAGGTCGATGGGGAAACAACTTCAATTGAGACTTCCAAAAGTCCAGTTTCTGGATCTACTCCACTGGAAGGAGGAAGCAAGGATCCCCCTCAGAGAGCACCCCCAGTTGTGGAGCTTAAACAACTCCCTAGTGACTTGAGGTATGTCTTTCTTGGGCCGGATTCCACTTATCTCGTTATTGTTAGTGCTTCCCTTTCTGAATCTGAATTGTCTAAGTTAATGCATGTCCTGAGAAAGCATCGAAAGGCTATAGGTTATACCACGGATGATCTTATTGGCATTAACCCTTCTTTCTGCATGCATAGAATTCTAATGGAGGATGATCATAAGACTTCACGGGAACCTCAAAGACGGTTAAACCCGATCATGAAAGAGGTTGTGAAGAAGGAAATTCTTAAGTTGTTGGATGCAGGTATTATTTATCCTATCTCGGACAGCAAGTGGGTTAGCCCAGTGCATGTAGTTCCGAAGAAAGGAGGGATGACCGTTGTGACGAATAAGAACAACGAGTTGATCCCAACCAGGACCGTTACGGGCTGGAGGGTTTGCATCGATTACAGGAAGCTGAACACGGCCACACGGAAGGACCATTTTCCACTTCCCTTCATCGATCAGATGCTCGAGCGGTTGGCCCAGCATTCACACTTTTGCTACTTAGATGGTTACAGTGGTTTCTTCCAGATTCCTATCCATCCGGATGATCAGGAGAAGACCACTTTCACTTGTCCATGCGGGACATTTGCCTATAGGAGGATGCCATTCGGATTGTGCAATGCACCCGCTACCTTCCAGCGATGCATGATGGCTATCTTCTCCGAGTACATAGAGGAGATCATGGAGGTATTTATGGATGATTTTTCTGTATATGGTTCCTCTTTTGATGATTGCTTATCTAACCTTTCGCTAGTGCTTAAAAGATGTGAAGACACTAATCTCGTTTTGAATTGGGAGAAGTGTCATTTTATGGTTAGTGAAGGCATTGTGCTAGGACACCTCGTTTCTAATCGAGGCATTGAGGTCGATCGCGCTAAGATCGAGACTATTGAGAAACTCCCTCCCCCTTGTTCTGTTAAAGGTGTGAGGAGTTTTCTCGGGCATGTAGGTTTCTACAGGAGATTCATCAAGGACTTCTCTAAGATTTCTAAGCCTTTAACTAACCTCTTGAATAAAGATTTTGTTTTTGAGTTTTCGCAGGAGTGTCTTGATGCTTTTTACAGGATTAAGGAAGCGTTGATCTCCGCTCCTATTATCCAGCCTCGAGATTGGACCTTGCCCTTTGAGATCATGTGCGATGCTAGTGATGTAGCCGTAGGAGCGGTGCTTGGGCAAAAGAAGGATGGACGGACCACCGCCATCTACTATGCTAGCAAGACGCTAGATGTAGCACAACGCAGCTACGCTACCACCAAGAAGGAGTTATTGGCGGTTGTATATGCTTTCGAGAAGTTTCGTTCCTACTTAGTTGGGGCAAAAGTCATTGTCTACACCGACCATGCAGCCATTCGTTACTTGTTGGCTAAGAAAGATGCCAAGCCACGCCTTATTCGATGGATTCTCTTGCTTCAAGAGTTTGACCTAGAGATCCGCGATAAGAAGGGATCCGAGAATTCTGTTGCGAATCACCTCAGCCGGCTACCTGCATCTTCACGTGAGAAGGACGACCCGCCCATAGACGATTCATTCCCCGATGAGCACTTACACTTGTCGGAGCGTTTGATAGATTTACTTACTTCACCCCACGATGGAGGTGAAGTATGGGGTGAGGGCACCTCCCATCACGTTTGAAACGCATCATGGTCCAGCTAGCGACCTTAAATCAAGCGCTTCTTGGGAGGCAACCCAAGGTATTGCTTTCTTTTCCCTTTTTCTAGTTTAGCTTAGATAGTTTGCTTTTGCTTTGTTTTGTTTGTTTTTGGCGTCCTAGACAGATAACAGGTTACAGCTAAGGAAGGAGAACCAATCAGGAGCATAACTGGAAGAACAGAAGTTCGAGAATTCGAGAAGACGAAGTTTGACTGAGACACCTCGGTCCAGTCGAGGCCATCTCGATCGAGTTGATTCATGAGCAACCGAGGTGATTAGGGTTTCTGCAGAACCACCTCGGTCTGTACCATCTCGGTCCAGTCGAGACCATCTCGACCGAGGTGACAGCAGTTCCAGAAACAGTACAAAAGGGGGAAAATTTTCTTTTTTTTTACTTTTTACCTATTTCGACTCGACCGCGGCGCTCTCTCACCTCGCTTCTTCGATTCTTGCTCGTTTTCGAAGATTTCCGCTTCCAAACTGCGATTAAGGCATAGAGGATCCCATTGCAAGTACAGATCTGCGAAGAAATCGAACGATTCGGCCGAAACGAGGTAAAAACGAAACCAAACCCTAACTCGTTTATTCGCTTCGATTTGGGCTTTGGTTGCCCTTGCATCTGCTGAGGAAAGGCTTAAGTACCCCATAGGAAGCAATTGTAGTGATTTTTGGGGGAAAAGAACTGAATTTTTTGAGGAAATTAGATCCAGTTCGCCGCCTCGGTCCAGTCGAGCTGCGCCTCGGCCGAGGTGATTCTTGAGAGTTGTCAATGACCGAGGTGATCTGACAGTAACTGAATTGAAAATGAGTTCTGAACGCCGCCTCGCCCTTAGAGATAGATCCTCACCTTCCCCTTCTTCCTCTTCTTCCCGAATTACCGCCCGGTGATCCATGAGCGACACCGGGTGGATTATGAGCGTATTTCTGGCCGTCCAGTGATTGCACCACGTTTCCTGGACGTGTCCGCTTTTGATTTCCTAGGGGTAGATGGAGACCTTAGGAGGATGATTTCTACAGTTGGGCTGGATCAGTTTACTGAGATCCGAGCCCAAGCCTACTTGGAGCCGACCCTAGAGTTCGTTAGCTCCTTCACCTACCTTCCCATAGAGAAGTCTGTGAAGTACCGGTTGATGAACCGGAACTTCTTAGTACCGCTCGAGTATTGGAGAGACATTTTTGGCTTCCCACAGCCCACCGCTATTGACTTCCCCTCCCGATCAGTAGCTAGGGAGTTCTGGGGGCAGATTGCCCATGTTGTTGAGCATGCATATAGATGGCGCCCTGGAGATTCCAGGGAGAAGGTCATCTTCCACCTAGCTTTTAGGTTAGCCCACCGGATATTCAGCGAGACACTTCTGGCGCGTATTGAGACGCCCCAGAAGATCCGACAAGGCGAGCTCTTCAGTTTATACTGCATGGTTACTGGGGGTTTCCCGAACTTTGACTTGATGTTGGCAGAGGATCTGCACAAGATCAAGGCCAAAGCGAAGGGAGACATCTGCTGCGGAGGGCTTGTCACCCACATAGCTGCTTATCAGGACATGGATCTCAGCGCATGCACGATGGTGGCGGCTGCCAAGCCGCTTGGATTGCAAGAGATGATCACTCGGCGGATTCTAGTTCCCCGAGTTCTGACTACTCCATATGTGGCTATGCCATGGGAGCTGACTGCGCCACAGGGGATCCGATGGTCTACCCAGTTCACTGTTTATGACCCACACTATTGGCAGACCGCCTGGGCTCTATTGATGGAGGATTTTAGGGAGGCAGCAGCTGCCCCAGCTGAGGAGGAGGAGGCTGATGACAAGGATACAGTGGATGAGAGAGAGGGTGGAGTCCTGATGGATACAGGGACGGATATTGCAGGGCCGAGTGCACTAGTCATAGACCTTGATGATGATGATGATGAGACTGAGCCTGCACCAGCTGATGCACCTGCTACTTCTTTTTTAGGTCTGCTAGACGTAGGAGGCGCAGAGTGAGAGATCCAGATGCTCACAGACGGATCGATGATCTGACGGATAACGTTATTGATTCATATGCTGCTTTGTCGTTGGATATCCGCGAGATGCAGGAGCGGCAGCATTATCAGCATATGATGGCCTAGATCCAGTTCGAGCACGTCATGGGCTATCCGTTCGACCCGACCTAGTATCCGTACGTGCCACCACCACCACCACCGGATCGCGACTACTGATGAGCTGCAGGATTTTCTCTATTATATTTTTATGCAGTTTAGCTATTTATCCGGTGAGTACTCTTATCTTTAGACTTATTTTGACCCACTGGGACAGTGTGTCCCAAGTATGGGGTATTTGTTGTACTTATTTGATGACGATTTGATGTACTTATTCGATGACTTTGATGTATGACTCACACTTGATCGGATATTTCATGTTTATGCTTCAGTTTGCTTTTATGTGTTTATCTGAGATTGCATGCATATTTACAGGTTATTTGATTGAGAAAAACGTCGAAACTGGAAAAAAAATGGTTTTTAAAAAAAAAAATTTTTTGACCTCGACCGAGTCAGTCTTGGCCAAACGAGGCGTTTCACCTCGGTTGACCCAAGAAGACCTCGACCGAGGTGGGTTAACTGAGAGTTTTCGAAAACGATTTTTGTGCTTCTTATCTAGATATGATCTCAGTGAAGATCTTGCTTACTGACTGGTTTTAAATTCTTTATGTCTTTGAAAGGTTTTATAATATGTTTAAGTTGCTAAATGCTTTGTTTGAAATTATTGGCATGTTTAATACTTCGTTTTTGTCTAAATTATGTTGAATTTGAAGGTTGACACCACATATACATTTTCCTGGAAAGACCAAGGCAATTCATTCTTCTCTCTTCTTCTTCTTGATCATGCTTAGCCCCTCATATACATTTTGCCTCCCTTTACCTATCCGGGAATTTGGAAGCAAGCGAAGTGGTGAAAGCAAGTGAAGTTAAAGTTGAGAAGTTGGCTGGAAGTGAAAGTGTTAGAAAGTAATTTTAGGTTTAGGGAAGTCAATCATGAAGATGAGTAACTCGGCACCATTCACATAGCCGGGTGTTTGTGTCTTGCCAAAGTTGGATTGAGCGATATTCCTAACGGGTCATGGCATGTGCATCAAGGGTTTGATGCATCTCAAGAAATTGATGATTGCTGATTTCCTAGGCTTCGGTTATTGTGCACCTCTGTCCATGCATCCCAAAAAGTAAAGTAAAAAGAAAAAAAGTGTGAAATAAGCAAAGCTTATTGGTGGAAGATGTTGCATGTCAAAGTGGAAGTGAAGTTCATCCTTTTTCCGGATTCTAGCACCACATTACCTTACATACATCCCTACCCTACACGTTTCTTGACCTTTCTTTTGGGAAGCCCTTGAGACCTTGAGCTTGTTGATTGACTTAGTGGTTTAAACTGGATTATACATGATTAATTTTGATAATTATGACTTATTATGCATTCTATGGTTTATGCAAAGATGAACAACTTTTCTATATTTATAAAATGTTTTGATCATACATTGATTTTAAATTCCATGAAGTATACTCTTAGAGTGATCTATGATTGTAGCACATCATAAAAATGTTTTTGAAAGACTTTTTCATTGATTTTCATGACCTATAATCCATTCTATCTTGTCTTCTATATGCGGAACTTGCTTGCGGACAAGTAAGGGCTAAGTATGGGGTATTTTGATAGCATGAATTATAGTCTATATTTTGGGATTTGTTTGGACGTTTTATCTTTCATAATCTGCATGTATGTATGTATATTATGTGATTATATCACCATTTCATCTACCTTTGCGAGAATCGTGGTCTACACCTAGTTTTGTTGTAATTGTAGGTAAAATGGCACGTTTTGCATCAAAAAGGAGCAAAAGGAGCTATGGAGTCATTGGAGCTACATTGAGGAACATAAAGAACCATCCAGGAAGCATAGCCATGGATTAAAGATTCACTTTGGACCAGTTTTGAGAGATTTCACATTCAGTTGTGACTCACCTCGGTTGATCACAGATTCATCTCGACCGAGGTGATCCAGAGACGCCGACTCGACCGAGGCGAATACATAGGACGCGGCGAGAATATTTTATTCTTGGCTGAGATCTTTTATCTTTGGAAAGTGATCTTATATTTTTGGGCTTAGCTCCTGGAAGGAAGAAGATCTTATATTTTACCTATTTTTATGGGGAAAGATCTTTCTAAGATATCTTATCTTTGGAGGGTTATTTTCCTATAAAAAGGGTTGGATTTCCACAAATCCAACATCATGCTATACCGTCGATCAAAGTTTATACGCAGCAACAGCCATACTCCAGTTGGGAGATTCGAAGAACCTTTTTGAAGATTGAAGGAAGATTGAAGATTGTAGCTTTTATAGCTTTTGGAGGGTTTTGTAAGATTGTCTTTAATTCCCTTCCTTGTTGTCTTGTCTTGTTGGATTGCTGTCCAAGGAACGCTTTTGTTGTGATATTTGATTCAGTTATTGAAGTCTTTTCATTAAATTCTTCTTGTTCAAATATTCACCTTCTTCCCATACATTTGATTAATACTTTCATAATGATGATGAGTGGCTAATTTCCTTGTGTGATTCTAGGGTGATTGGCTGAAGGTCGTGGGAAAAACAATGATAGAATAACCTTAGATTCCAGTAGGACCCTGAAAGTTCGAGTCTTTAACCTTAACCCTAAGCATCTCGCTCAGTCGATGAACATCTCAGCCAGGGTGTTATTTGGCTGACCGAGGTGACTTATCCGATCCTAAACTGAGAGTTAAGTGTTAGAGTTTGCCAAATCCTATTCTTATTACACCTTTCCTGGTTCAATGCAAGCTTAGGATGAGACTTACCCGGTAATTCCTTAGTTTGTGTACTTAAGATCATAAGTGTAGGTAATAAAGGTTTATCCTTTATTGGGGTTTGAGTGTGCTTCCATCCCATCTTTGTGAGTTAGCTTGAGACTTACCCGGTAAAGGTTGATTCTATCCCCTTAGATGGTGTGTTAGTTTGAGGTTATAGTTCTTTATCTTGATTCCTTGAGACTTACCTGGTAATAGGAGTTACGGTTTTGGATTAGCGTGTAGTGAGACTTACCCGGTGATCTACGCCACTTTAGTAACACCTTCCCCATGCAAAAATCTCAGCTTTGTCCGCTTATCTTTAGATCTTGAGTTGGAACCACAACTAGACGCTTTAATCCCTAGAATTGCATGTTTGCTTTATTGACTTCTTATTCATCTTTGATTGTGTTAATTGCTCTTGTGGTTAGTATTTACGAAGCTTACCGTTGTCGACTTTGTTTCACCGAGTCCCTGTGATCGAACCCTGGAATTCCTTGCTTTTACTACAATTGACCCGTACACTGCGGGTTCGCATCCTTGTTTTAAGCTTAAGTCTAGGGTTATAAATTTAAAGCTTGCACACACCGTTTGGAGCGAACAATCGCACCCGTCTACTTATGCCACTTTCCCGTACTTGTGTGGGTGCTTCCGTGGCCCCCTTAGCCTTCCTTGACGGGCAAAACCGAACCGTTTGCTTTTTCCGAAACCCGTTAATTAAATTCGACCGGGTAGTGTTAAACCCTCTTACCTACCACATTAGGAAACTCGGAAGAAGTTCAATTATAAGCGTTTATTATATATATATTTTATTATATAAATGAAGTTTACCGCAAAAGAAACCCGTTGTTGTAACCCGGAAATTCTTATAAAAAGAAATAGTAAGTATTTTGTTTTACGTAGAAAAAAAAATAAAAGCGATAAAAGAAGGGTTCAACACGAGGACTTTTCATGAGGTCACCCATCCTAGTACTACTCTGCCCAGGCACGCTTAACTTCGGAGTTCTCATGGGATCTGCTGCATTAGTGTTGGTATGATCGCACCCGTCTATTTATTCCACCTTCCCGTACTTGTGCAGGTGCTTCCGTGGTCCTCTTAGCCTTCCTTGACGGGTAAAACCGAACCGTTTGCTTTTTCCAGACCCGTTAATTAAATTTGACCGAACGGTCTTAAACCCTCTTACCTACCACATTAGGAAACTCGGAAGAAGTTCTATTATAAGCGTTTATTTTGTATTTTTTATTAATATAAATGAAGTTACCGCAAAAGAAAACCAAATGTTGCTACCCGGAAATTCTTATAAAAAGGAAACGTAAGTATTTTGTTTTAGGTTGGAATAAAAAGCGAAAAAAGAGGGGTGTAACACGAGGACTTCCAAGGAGGTCACCCATCCTACTACTACTCTCGCCCAAGCACGCTTAACTTCGGAGTTCTGACGGGATCCGGTGAATTAGTGCTGGTATGATCGCACCCGTCTACTTATGCCACCTTCCCGTACTTTTGTATGTGCTTCCATGGCCCCCTTAGCCTTCCTTGACGGGGAAAACCGAACCTTTTGCTTTTTCCGGAACCCGTTAATTAAATTCGACTGAACAATCTTAAACCCTCTTACCAACCACATTAGGAAACTTGAAAGAAGTTCTATTATAAGCATTTATTTTATATATTGTTTTTAATATAATTGAACTTTACCGCAAAAGAAAACCCGTTGTTGTAACCCGAGAATTCTTATAAAAAGAAACCGTAAGTATTTTGTTTTACGTTGAAAAAAAAATAAACGAAAAAAGAGGGGTGCAACACGATGACTTTCCAGGAGGTCACCCATCCTAGTACTACTCTCGCCCAAGCTCGCTTAACTTCGGAGCTTTGATGCGATCCGGTGCATTATTGTGATATGATAGCACCCGTCTACTTAGGCCACCTCCCCGTACTTGTGTAGGTGCTTCCGTTGTCCCCTTCGCCTTCCTTGACGGGTAAAACCGAACCGTTTGCTTTTTACGGCACCCGTAAATTAAATTTGACCGAACAGTCTTAAACCCTCTTACGTACCACATTAGGAAACTCGGAAGAAGTTCTATCATAAGCGTTTATTTTATATATTTTTCTAATAAATATGGTTTACCGCAAAAGAAAACCCGTTGTTCTAACCCGGAAATTCTTATAAAAAGAAACCGTAAGTATTTCGTTTTACGTTGAAAAAAAAATAAAGGAAAAAAAGGGGTGCAACACGAGGACTTTCCAGGAGGTCACCCATCCTAGTACTACTCTCGCCCAAGCACGCTTAGCTTCGGAGTTCGGACGGGATCCGGTGCATTAGTGCTAGTACGATCGCACCCGTCTGCTTATGCCACCTTCCCGTACTTGTGTAGGTGCTTCCGTGGTCTCCTTAGCCTTCCTTGACGGGCAAAACCGAACCGTTTGCTTTTTCCGGGCCCCGTTAATTAAATTCGACCGAACAATCTTAAACCCTCTTACCTACCTCATTAGGAAACTCGGAAGAAGTTCTATCATAAGCGTTTATTTTATATATTTTTTAATATAAATGAATTTTATCGCAAAAGAAAACTTGTTGTTGTAACCCGGAAATTCTTATAAAAAGAAACCGTAAGTATTTTGTTTTACGTTGGAAAAAAAACGAAAAAAGAGGGGTGCAACAGGAGGACTTCCTAGGAGGTCACCCATCCTATTACTACTCTTTCCCATGCATTCTTAACTTCGGAGTTCTAATGGGATCCGGTGCATTTGTACTGGTGTGATCGCACCCGTCTACTTATGTCACCTTCCCGTACTTGTGTAGGTGCTTCCGTGGTCCCCTTAGCCTTCCTTGACGGGCAAAACCGAACCGTTTGCTTTACCCGGGACCCGTTAATTAAATTCGACCGAACAGTCTTAAACCCTCTTACCTACCACATTAGGAAACTCGGAAGAAGTTCTATCATAGGCGTTTATTTTATATAAATTTATTAATATAAATGAAGTTTATCGCAAAAGAAAACCTATTGTTGTAATCCGGAAATTCTTATAAATAGAAACCGTAAGTATTTTGTTTTACGTTGGAAAAAAAAACGAATAAAGAGGGGTTCAACACGAGGACTTCCCAGCAGGTCACCCATCCTAGTACTACTCTTGCCCATGCACGCTTAACATCGGAGTTTTGATGGGATCCGGTGCATTAGTGCTGGTATGATCGCACCCGTCTACTTATGCCACTTTCCCGTACTTGTGTAGGTGCTTCCGTGGCCCCCTTAGCCTTCCTTGACGGGCAAAACCGAACCGTTTGCTTTTTCCGAAACCCGTTAATTAAATTCGACCGGGTAGTGTTAAACCCTCTTACCTACCACATTAGGAAACTCGGAAGAAGTTCTATTATAAGCGTTTATTATATATATTTTTTATTATATAAATGAAGTTTACCGCAAAAAAAACCCGTTGTTGTAACCCGGAAATTCTTATAAAAAGAAATAGTAAGTTTATGTTTTACATAGAAAAAAAATAAAAGCGAAAAAAGAAGGGTTCAACACGAGGACTTTTCATGAGGTCACCCATCCTAGTACTACTCTGCCCAGGCACGCTTAACTTCGGAGTTCTCATGGGATCTGGTGCATTAGTGTTGGTATGATCGCACCCGTCTATTTATGCCACCTTCCCGTACTTGTGCAGGTGCTTCCGTGATCCTCTTAGCCTTCCTTGACGGGTAAAACCGAACCGTTTGCTTTTTCCAGGACACGTTAATTAAATTTGACCGAACGGTCTTAAACTCTCTTACCTACCACATTAGGAAACTCGGAAGAAGTTCTATTATAAGCGTTTATTTTGTATTTTTTATTAATATAAATGAAGTTATCGCAAAAGAAAACCCGATGTTGCTACCCGGAAATTATTATAAAAAGGAAACGTAAATATTTTGTTTTACGTTGGAAAAAAAACGGAAAAAGAGGGGTGTAACACGAGGACTTCCTAGGAGGTCACCCATCCTACTACTCTCGCCCAAGCACGCTTAACTTCGGAGTTCTGACGGGATCCGGTGAATTAGTGTTGGTATGACCCGTCTACTTATGCCACCTTCCCGTACTTGTGTAGGTGTTTTCGTGGTCCCCTTAGCCTTCCTTGACGGGCAAAATCGTACCGTTTGCTTTTTCCGGGACCCGTTAATTAAATTCGACCGAACAGTCTTAAATCCTCTTACGTACCACATTAGGAAACTCGGAGGAAATTCTATCATAAGCGATTATTTTATATATTTTTCTAATAAATATGGTTTACCGCAAAATAAAAGCCGTTGTTGTAACCCGAGAATTCTTATAAAAAGAAACCGTAAGTATTTTGTTTTACGTTGAAAAAAAAATAAACGAAAAAAGAGGGGTGCAACACGAGGACTTTCCAGGAGGTCACCCATCCTAGTACTACTCTCGCCCAAGCTCGCTTAACTTCGGAGCTTTGATGCGATCCGGTGCATTATTGTGATATGATAGCACCCGTCTACTTAGGCCACCTCCCCGTACTTGTGTAGGTGCTTCCGTTGTCCCCTTCGCCTTCCTTGACGGGTAAAACCGAACCGTTTGCTTTTTACGGCACCCGTAAATTAAATTTGACCGAACAGTCTTAAACCCTCTTACGTACCACATTAGGAAACTCGGAAGAAGTTCTATCATAAGCGTTTATTTTATATATTTTTCTAATAAATATGGTTTACCGCAAAAGAAAACCCGTTGTTCTAACCCGGAAATTCTTATAAAAAGAAACCGTAAGTATTTCGTTTTACGTTGAAAAAAAAATAAAGGAAAAAAAGGGGTGCAACACGAGGACTTTCCAGGAGGTCACCCATCCTAGTACTACTCTCGCCCAAGCACGCTTAGCTTCGGAGTTCGGACGGGATCCGGTGCATTAGTGCTAGTACGATCGCACCCGTCTGCTTATGCCACCTTCCCGTACTTGTGTAGGTGCTTCCGTGGTCTCCTTAGCCTTCCTTGACGGGCAAAACCGAACCGTTTGCTTTTTCCGGGCCCCGTTAATTAAATTCGACCGAACAATCTTAAACCCTCTTACCTACCTCATTAGGAAACTCGGAAGAAGTTCTATCATAAGCGTTTATTTTATATATTTTTTAATATAAATGAATTTTATCGCAAAAGAAAACTTGTTGTTGTAACCCGGAAATTCTTATAAAAAGAAACCGTAAGTATTTTGTTTTACGTTGGAAAAAAAACGAAAAAAGAGGGGTGCAACAGGAGGACTTCCTAGGAGGTCACCCATCCTATTACTACTCTTTCCCATGCATGCTTAACTTCGGAGTTCTAATGGGATCCGGTGCATTTGTACTGGTGTGATCGCACCCGTCTACTTATGTCACCTTCCCGTACTTGTGTAGGTGCTTCCGTGGTCCCCTTAGCCTTCCTTGACGGGCAAAACCGAACCGTTTGCTTTACCCGGGACCCGTTAATTAAATTCGACCGAACAGTCTTAAACCCTCTTACCTACCACATTAGGAAACTCGGAAGAAGTTCTATCATAGGCGTTTATTTTATATAAATTTATTAATATAAATGAAGTTTATCGCAAAAGAAAACCTATTGTTGTAATCCGGAAATTCTTATAAATAGAAACCGTAAGTATTTTGTTTTACGTTGGAAAAAAAAAACGAATAAAGAGGGGTTCAACACGAGGACTTCCCAGCAGGTCACCCATCCTAGTACTACTCTTGCCCATGCACGCTTAACATCGGAGTTTTGATGGGATCCGGTGCATTAGTGCTGGTATGATCGCACCCGTCTACTTATGCCACTTTCCCGTACTTGTGTAGGTGCTTCCGTGGCCCCCTTAGCCTTCCTTGACGGGCAAAACCGAACCGTTTGCTTTTTCCGAAACCCGTTAATTAAATTCGACCGGGTAGTGTTAAACCCTCTTACCTACCACATTAGGAAACTCGGAAGAAGTTCTATTATAAGCGTTTATTATATATATTTTTTATTAAATAAATGAAGTTTACCGCAAAAAAAACCCGTTGTTGTAACCCGGAAATTCTTATAAAAAGAAATAGTAAGTTTATGTTTTACATAGAAAAAAAATAAAAGCGAAAAAAGAAGGGTTCAACACGAGGACTTTTCATGAGGTCACCCATCCTAGTACTACTCTGCCCAGGCACGCTTAACTTCGGAGTTCTCATGGGATCTGGTGCATTAGTGTTGGTATGATCGCACCCGTCTATTTATGCCACCTTCCCGTACTTGTGCAGGTGCTTCCGTGATCCTCTTAGCCTTCCTTGACGGGTAAAACCGAACCGTTTGCTTTTTCCAGGACACGTTAATTAAATTTGACCGAACGGTCTTAAACTCTCTTACCTACCACATTAGGAAACTCGGAAGAAGTTCTATTATAAGCGTTTATTTTGTATTTTTTATTAATATAAATGAAGTTATCGCAAAAGAAAACCCGATGTTGCTACCCGGAAATTATTATAAAAAGGAAACGTAAATATTTTGTTTTACGTTGGAAAAAAAACGGAAAAAGAGGGGTGTAACACGAGGACTTCCTAGGAGGTCACCCATCCTACTACTCTCGCCCAAGCACGCTTAACTTCGGAGTTCTGACGGGATCCGGTGAATTAGTGTTGGTATGACCCGTCTACTTATGCCACCTTCCCGTACTTGTGTAGGTGTTTTCGTGGTCCCCTTAGCCTTCCTTGACGGGCAAAATCGTACCGTTTGCTTTTTCCGGGACCCGTTAATTAAATTCGACCGAACAGTCTTAAATCCTCTTACGTACCACATTAGGAAACTCGGAGGAAATTCTATCATAAGCGATTATTTTATATATTTTTCTAATAAATATGGTTTACCGCAAAATAAAAGCCGTTGTTGTAACCCGGAAATTGTTATAAAAAGAAACCGTAAGTATTTTGTTTTACGTTGAAAAAAAAAACAAACGAAAAAAGAGGGGTGCAACACGAGGACTTTCCAGGAGGTCACCCATCCTAGTACTACTCTCGCCCAAGCTCGCTTAACTTCGGAGTTCTGATGCGATCCGGCGCATTATTGTGGTATGATCGCACCCGTTTACTTAGGCCACCTCCCCGTACTTGTGTAGGTGCTTCCGTGGTCCCCTTAGCCTTCCTTGACGGGTAAAACCGAACCGTTTGCTTTTTACGGCACCCGTAAATTAAATTTGACCGAACAGTCTTAAACCCTCTTACGTACCACATTAGGAAACTCGGAAGAAGTTCTATCATAAGCGTTTATTTTATATATTTTTCTAATAAATATGGTTTATCGCAAAAGAAAACCCGTTGTTCTAACCCGGAAATTCTTATAAAAAGAAACCGTAAGTATTTCGTTTTACGTTGAAAAAAAAATAAAGGAAAAAAAGGGGTGCAAAACGAAGACTTTCCATGAGGTCACCCATCCTAGTACTACTCTCGCCCAAGCACGCTTAGCTTCGGAGTTCGGACGGGATCCGGTGCATTAGTGCTAGTACGATCGCACCCGTCTGCTTATGCCACCTTCCCGTACTTGTGAAGGTGCTTCCGTGGTCTCCTTAGCCTTCCTTGACGGGCAAAACCGAACCGTTTGCTTTTTCCGGGCCCCGTTAATTAAATTCGACTGAACAATCTTAAACCCTCTTACCTACCTCATTAGGAAACTCGGAAGAAGTTCTATCATAAGCGTTTATTTTATATATTTTTTAATATAAATGAATTTTATCGCAAAAGAAAACCTGTTGTTGTAACCCGGAAATTCTTATAAAAAGAAACCGTAAGTATTTTGTTTTACGTTGGAAAAAAACGAAAAAAGAGGGGTGCAACAGGAGGACTTCCTAGGAGGTCACCTATCCTATTACTACTCTTTCCCATGCATGCTTAACTTCGGAGTTCTAATGGGATCCGGTGCATTTGTACTGGTATGATCGCACCCGTCTACTTATGTCACCTTCCCGTACTTGTGTAGGTCCTTCCGTGGTCCCCTTAGCCTTCCTTGACGGGCAAAACCGAACCGTTTGCTTTACCCGGGACCCGTTAATTAAATTCGACCGAACAGTCTTAAACCCTCTTACCTACCACATTAGGAAACTCGGAAGAAGTTCTATCATAGGCGTTTATTTTATATAAATTTATTAATATAAATGAAGTTTATCGCAAAAGAAAACCTATTGTTGTAATCCGAAAATTCTTATAAAAAGAAACCGTAAGTATTTTGTTTTACGTTGGAAAAAAAAACGAATAAAGAGGGGTTCAACACGAGGACTTCCTAGCAGGTCACCCATCCTAGTACTACTCTTGCCCATGCACGCTTAACATCGGAGTTTTGATGGGATCCGGTGCATTAGTGCTGGTATGATCGCACCCGTCTACTTATGCCACTTTCCCGTACTTGTGTAGGTGCTTTCGTGGTCCCCTTAGCCTTCCTTGACGGGCAAAACCGAACCGTTTTCTTTTTCCGGGACCCGTTAATTAAATTCGACTGAATAGTCTTAAACCCTCTTACGTACCACATCACGAAACTCGGAAGAAATTCTATCATAAGCGATTATTTTATATATTTTTCTAATAAATATGGTTTACCGCAAAATAAAAGCCGTTGTTGTAACCCGGAAATTGTTATAAAAAGAAACCGTAAGAATTTTGTTTTACGTTGAAAAAAAATAAACGAAAAAAGAGGGGTGCAACACGAGGACTTTCCAGGAGGTCACCCATCCTAGTACTACTCTCGCCCAAGCTCGCTTAACTTCGGAGTTCTGATGCGATCCGGCGCATTATTGTGGTATGAACGCACCCGTCTACTTAGGCCTCCTCCCCGTACTTGTGTAGGTGCTTCCGTGGTCCCCTTAGCCTTCCTTGAGGGGCAAAACCGAACCGTTTGCTTTTTACGGCACCCGTAAATTAAATTTGACCGAACAGTCTTAAACCCTCTTACGTACCACATTAGGAAACTCGGAAGAAGTTCTATCATAAGCGTTTATTTTATATATTTTTCTAATAAATATGGTTTACCGCAAAAGAAAACCCGTTGTTCTAACCCGGAAATTCTTATAAAAAGAAACCGTAAGTATTTCGTTTTACGTTGAAAAAAAAAATAAATGAAAAAAAGGGGTGCAACACGAGGACTTTCCAGGAGGTCACCCATCCTAGTACTTCTCTCGCCCAAGCACGCTTAGCTTCGGAGTTCGGACGGGATCCGGTGCATTAGTGCTAGTACGATCGCACCCGTCTGCTTATGCCACCTTCCCGTACTTGTGTAGGTGCTTCCGTGGTCTCCTTAGCCTTCCTTGACGGGCAAAACCGAACCGTTTGCTTTTTCCGGGCCCCGTTAATTAAATTCGACCGAACAATCTTAAACCCTCTTACCTACCTCATTAGGAAACTCGGAAGAAGTTCTATCATAAGCGTTTATTTTATATATTTTTTAATATAAATGAATTTTATCGCAAAAGAAAACCTGTTGTTGTAACCCGGAAATTCTTATAAAAAGAAACCGTAAGTATTTTGTTTTACGTTGGAAAAAAAACGAAAAAAGAGGGGTGCAACAGGAGGACTTCCTAGGAGGTCACCTATCCTATTACTACTCTTTCCCATGCATGCTTAACTTCGGAGTTCTAATGGGATCCGGTGCATTTGTACTGGTGTGATCGCACCCGTCTACTTATGTCACCTTCCCGTACTTGTGTAGGTCCTTCCGTGGTCCCCTTAGCCTTCCTTGACGGGCAAAACCGAACCGTTTGCTTTACCCGGGACCCGTTAATTAAATTCGACCGAACAGTCTTAAACCCTCTTACCTACCACATTAGGAAACTCGGAAGAAGTTCTATCATAGGCGTTTATTTTATATAAATTTATTAATATAAATGAAGTTTATCGCAAAAGAAAACCTATTGTTGTAATCCAAAAATTCTTATAAAAAGAAACCGTAAGTATTTTGTTTCACGTTGGAAAAAAAAACGAATAAAGAGGGGTTCAACACGAGGACTTCCTAGCAGGTCACCCATCCTAGTACTACTCTTGCCCATGCACGCTTAACATCGGAGTTTTGATGGGATCCGGTGCATTAGTGCTGGTATGATCGCACCCGTCTACTTATGCCACTTTCCCGTACTTGTGTAGGTGCTTTCGTGGTCCCCTTAGCCTTCCTTGACGGGCAAAACCGAACCGTTTTCTTTTTCCGGGACCCGTTAATTAAATTCGACTGAATAGTCTTAAACCCTCTTACGTACCACATTACGAAACTCGGAAGAAATTCTATCATAAGCGATTATTTTATATATTTTTCTAATAAATATGGTTTACCGCAAAATAAAAGCCGTTGTTGTAACCCGGAAATTGTTATAAAAAGAAACCGTAAGAATTTTGTTTTACGTTGAAAAAAAAATAAACGAAAAAAGAGGGGTGAAACACGAGGACTTTCCAGGAGGTCACCCATCCTAGTACTACTCTCGCCCAAGCTCGCTTAACTTCGGAGTTCTGATGCGATCCGGCGCATTATTGTGGTATGAACGCACCCGTCTACTTAGGCCTCCTCCCCGTACTTGTGTAGGTGCTTCCGTGGTCCCCTTAGCCTTCCTTGAGGGGCAAAACCGAACCGTTTGCTTTTTACGGCACCCGTAAATTAAATTTGACCGAACAGTCTTAAACCCTCTTACGTACCACATTAGGAAACTCGGAAGAAGTTCTATCATAAGCGTTTATTTTATATATTTTTCTAATAAATATGGTTTACCGCAAAAGAAAACCCGTTGTTCTAACCCGGAAATTCTTATAAAAAGAAACCGTAAGTATTTCGTTTTACGTTGAAAAAAAAAATAAATGAAAAAAAGGGGTGCAACACGAGGACTTTCCAGGAGGTCACCCATCCTAGTACTACTCTCGCCCAAGCACACTTAGCTTCGGAGTTCGGACGGGATCCGGTGCATTAGTGCTAGTACGATCGCACCCGTCTGCTTATGCCACCTTCCCGTACTTGTGTAGGTGCTTCCGTGGTCTCCTTAGCCTTCCTTGACGGGCAAAACCGAACCGTTTGCTTTTTCCGGGCCCCGTTAATTAAATTCGACCAAACAATCTTAAACCCTCTTACCTACCTCATTAGGAAACTCGGAAGAAGTTCTATCATAAGCGTTTATTTTATATATTTTTTAATATAAATGAATTTTATCGCAAAAGAAAACCTGTTGTTGTAACCCGGAAATTCTTATAAAAAGAAACCGTAAGTATTTTGTATTACGTTGGAAAAAAAACGAAAAAAGAGGGGTGTAACAGGAGGACTTCCTAGGAGGTCACCTATCCTATTACTACTCTTTCCCATGCATGCTTAACTTCGGAGTTCTAATGGGATCCGGTGCATTTGTACTGGTATGATCGCACCCGTCTACTTATGTCACCTTCCCGTACTTGTGTAGGTGCTTCCGTGGTCCCCTTAGCCTTCCTTGACGGGCAAAACCGAACCGTTTGCTTTACCCGGGACCCGTTAATTAAATTCGACCGAACAGTCTTAAACCCTCTTAGGTACAACATTACGAAACTCGGAAGAAATTCTATCATAAGCGATTATTTTATATAAATTTATTAATATAAATGAAGTTTATCGCAAAAGAAAACCTATTGTTGTAATCCGGAAATTCTTATAAAAAGAAACCGTTAGTATTTTGTTTTACGTTGGAAAAAAAAAACGAATAAAGAGGGGTTCAACACGAGGACTTCCTAGCAGGTCAATCATCCTAGTACTACTCTTGCCCATGCACGCTTAACATCGGAGTTTTGATGGGATCCGGTGCATTAGTGCTGGTATGATCGCACCCGTCTACTTATGCCACTTTCCCGTACTTGTGTAGGTGCTTTCGTGGTCCCCTTAGCCTTCCTTGACGGGCAAAACCGAACCGTTTTCTTTTTCCGGGACCCGTTAATTAAATTCGACTGAATAGTCTTAAACCCTCTTACGTACCACATCACGAAACTCGGAAGAAATTCTATCATAAGCGATTATTTTATATATTTTTCTAATAAATATGGTTTACCGCAAAATAAAAGCCGTTGTTGTAACCCGGAAATTGTTATAAAAAGAAACCGTAAGAATTTTGTTTTACGTTGAAAAAAAAATAAACGAAAAAAGAGGGGTGCAACACGAGGACTTTCCAGGAGGTCACCCATCCTAGTACTACTCTCGCCCAAGCTCGCTTAACTTCGGAGTTCTGATGCGATCCGGCGCATTATTGTGGTATGAACGCACCCGTCTACTTAGGCCTCCTCCCCGTACTTGTGTAGGTGCTTCCGTGGTCCCCTTAGCCTTCCTTGAGGGGCAAAACCGAACCGTTTGCTTTTTACGGCACCCGTAAATTAAATTTGACCGAACAGTCTTAAACCCTCTTACGTACCACATTAGGAAACTCGGAAGAAGTTCTATCATAAGCGTTTATTTTATATATTTTTCTAATAAATATGGTTTACCGCAAAAGAAAACCCGTTGTTCTAACCCGGAAATTCTTATAAAAAGAAACCGTAAGTATTTCGTTTTACGTTGAAAAAAAAAATAAATGAAAAAAAGGGGTGCAACACGAGGACTTTCCAGGAGGTCACCCATCCTAGTACTACTCTCGCCCAAGCACGCTTAGCTTCGGAGTTCGGACGGGATCCGGTGCATTAGTGCTAGTACGATCGCACCCGTCTGCTTATGCCACCTTCCCGTACTTGTGTAGGTGCTTCCGTGGTCTCCTTAGCCTTCCTTGACGGGCAAAACCGAACCGTTTGCTTTTTCCGGGCCCCGTTAATTAAATTCGACCGAACAATCTTAAACCCTCTTACCTACCTCATTAGGAAACTCGGAAGAAGTTCTATCATAAGCGTTTATTTTATATATTTTTTAATATAAATGAATTTTATCGCAAAAGAAAACCTGTTGTTGTAACCCGGAAATTCTTATAAAAAGAAACCGTAAGTATTTTGTTTTACGTTGGAAAAAAAACGAAAAAAGAGGGGTGCAACAGGAGGACTTCCTAGGAGGTCACCTATCCTATTACTACTCTTTCCCATGCATGCTTAACTTCGGAGTTCTAATGGGATCCGGTGCATTTGTACTGGTGTGATCGCACCCGTCTACTTATGTCACCTTCCCGTACTTGTGTAGGTCCTTCCGTGGACACCTTAGCCTTCCTTGACGGGCAAAACCGAACCGTTTGCTTTACCCGGGACCCGTTAATTAAATTCGACCGAACAGTCTTAAACCCTCTTACCTACCACATTAGGAAACTCGGAAGAAGTTCTATCATAGGCGTTTATTTTATATAAATTTATTAATATAAATGAAGTTTATCGCAAAAGAAAACCTATTGTTGTAATCCGAAAATTCTTATAAAAAGAAACCGTAAGTATTTTGTTTTACGTTGGAAAAAAAAACGAATAAAGAGGGGTTCAACACGAGGACTTCCTAGCAGGTCACCCATCCTAGTACTACTCTTGCCCATGCACGCTTAACATCGGAGTTTTGATGGGATCCGGTGCATTAGTGCTGGTATGATCGCACCCGTCTACTTATGCCACTTTCCCGTACTTGTGTAGGTGCTTTCGTGGTCCCCTTAGCCTTCCTTGACGGGCAAAACCGAACCGTTTTCTTTTTCCGGGACCCGTTAATTAAATTCGATTGAATAGTCTTAAACCCTCTTACGTACCACATCACGAAACTCGGAAGAAATTCTATCATAAGCGATTATTTTATATATTTTTCTAATAAATATGGTTTACCGCAAAATAAAAGCCGTTGTTGTAACCCGGAAATTGTTATAAAAAGAAACCGTAAGAATTTTGTTTTACGTTGAAAAAAAAATAAACGAAAAAAGAGGGGTGCAACACGAGGACTTTCCATGAGGTCACCCATCCTAGTACTACTCTCGCCCAAGCTCGCTTAACTTCGGAGTTCTGATGCGATCCGGCGCATTATTGTGGTATGAACGCACCCGTCTACTTAGGCCTCCTCCCCGTACTTGTGTAGGTGCTTCCGTGGTCCCCTTAGCCTTCCTTGAGGGGCAAAACCGAACCGTTTGCTTTTTACGGCACCCGTAAATTAAATTTGACCGAACAGTCTTAAACCCTCTTACGTACCACATTAGGAAACTCGGAAGAAGTTCTATCATAAGCGTTTATTTTATATATTTTTCTAATAAATATGGTTTACCGCAAAAGAAAACCCGTTGTTCTAACCCGGAAATTCTTATAAAAAGAAACCGTAA
>BSUD01000006.1:67115933-67142164 GCA_033239045.1 Fagopyrum esculentum | reverse complement strand
CTTTACCCGGGACCCGTTAATTAAATTCGACCGAACAGTCTTAAACCCTCTTACCTACCACATTAGGAAACTCGGAAGAAGTTCTATCATAGGCGTTTATTTTATATAAATTTATTAATATAAATGAAGTTTATCGCAAAAGAAAACCTATTGTTGTAATCCGAAAATTCTTATAAAAAGAAACCGTAAGTATTTTGTTTTACGTTGGAAAAAAAAACGAATAAAGAGGGGTTCAACACGAGGACTTCCTAGCAGGTCACCCATCCTAGTACTACTCTTGCCCATGCACGCTTAACATCGGAGTTTTGATGGGATCCGGTGCATTAGTGCTGGTATGATCGCACCCGTCTACTTATGCCACTTTCCCGTACTTGTGTAGGTGCTTTCGTGGTCCCCTTAGCCTTCCTTGACGGGCAAAACCGAACCGTTTTCTTTTTCCGGGACCCGTTAATTAAATTCGACTGAATAGTCTTAAACCCTCTTACGTACCACATCACGAAACTCGGAAGAAATTCTATCATAAGCGATTATTTTATATATTTTTCTAATAAATATGGTTTACCGCAAAATAAAAGCCGTTGTTGTAACCCGGAAATTGTTATAAAAAGAAACCGTAAGAATTTTGTTTTACGTTGAAAAAAAAATAAACGAAAAAAGAGGGGTGCAACACGAGGACTTTCCATGAGGTCACCCATCCTAGTACTACTCTCGCCCAAGCTCGCTTAACTTCGGAGTTCTGATGCGATCCGGCGCATTATTGTGGTATGATCGCACCCGTCTACTTAGGCCACCTCCCCGTACTTGTGTAGGTGCTTCCGTGGTCCCCTTAGCCTTCCTTGACGGGTAAAACCGAACCGTTTGCTTTTTACGGCACCCGTAAATTAAATTTGACCGAACAGTCTTAAACCCTCTTACGTACCACATTAGGAAACTCGGAAGAAGTTCTATCATAAGCGTTTATTTTATATATTTTTCTAATAAATATGGTTTACCGCAAAAGAAAACCCGTTGTTCTAACCCGGAAATTCTTATAAAAAGAAACCGTAAGTATTTCGTTTTACGTTGAAAAAAAAAATAAATGAAAAAAAGGGGTGCAACACGAGGACTTTCCAGGAGGTCACCCATCCTAGTACTACTCTCGCCCAAGCACGCTTAGCTTCGGAGTTCGGACGGGATCCGGTGCATTAGTGCTAGTACGATCGCACCCGTCTGCTTATGCCACCTTCCCGTACTTGTGTAGGTGCTTCCGTGGTCTCCTTAGCCTTCCTTGACGGGCAAAACCGAACCGTTTGCTTTTTCCGGGCCCCGTTAATTAAATTCGACCGAACAATCTTAAACCCTCTTACCTACCTCATTAGGAAACTCGGAAGAAGTTCTATCATAAGCGTTTATTTTATATATTTTTTAATATAAATGAATTTTATCGCAAAAGAAAACCTGTTGTTGTAACCCGGAAATTCTTATAAAAAGAAACCGTAAGTATTTTGTTTTACGTTGGAAAAAAAACGAAAAAAGAGGGGTGCAACAGGAGGACTTCCTAGGAGGTCACCCATCCTATTACTACTCTTTCCCATGCATGCTTAACTTCGGAGTTCTAATGGGATCCGGTGCATTTGTACTGGTATGATCGCACCCGTCTACTTATGTCACCTTCCCGTACTTGTGTAGGTGCTTCCGTGGTCCCCTTAGCCTTCCTTGACGGGCAAAACCGAACCGTTTGCTTTACCCGGGACCCGTTAATTAAATTCGACCGAACAGTCTTAAACCCTCTTACCTACCACATTAGGAAACTCGGAAGAAGTTCTATCATAGGCGTTTATTTTATATAAATTTATTAATATAAATGAAGTTTATCGCAAAAGAAAACCTATTGTTGTAATCCGGAAATTCTTATAAAAAGAAACCGTAAGTATTTTGTTTTACGTTGGAAAAAAAAACGAATAAAGAGGGGTTCAACACGAGGACTTCCCAGCAGGTCACCCATCCTAGTACTACTCTTGCCCATGCACGCTTAACATCGGAATTTTGATGGGTTCAGGTGCATTAGTACTGGTATGATCGCACCCGTCTACTTATGCCACCTTCCCGTACTTGTGTAGGTCCTTCCGTGGTCCCCTTAGCCTTCCTTGACGGACAAAACTGAACCGTTTGCTTTTTCCGAATCCCATTAATTAAATTTGACCGGGTAGTGTTAAACCCTCTTACCTACGACATTAGGAAACTCGGAAGAAGTTCTATTATATGCGTTTATTATATATATTTTTTATTATATAAATGAAGTTTACCGGAAAAGAAAACCCGTTGTTGTAACCCGAGAATTCTTATATAAAGAAATAGTAAGTATTTTGTTTTACGTAGAAAAAAAAATAAAAGCGAAAAAAGAAGGGTTCAACACGAGGACTTTTCCTGAGGTGACCCATCCTAGTACTACTCTGCCCAGGCACGCTTAACTTCGGAGTTCTCATGGGATCTGCTGCATTAGTGTTGGTATGATCGCACCCGTCTATTTATGCCACCTTCCCGTACTTGTGCATGTGCTTCCGTGGTCCTCTTAGCCTTCCTTGATGGGTAAAACCGAACCGTTTGCTTTTTCCAAGACCCGTTAATTAAATTTGACCGAACGGTCTTAAACCCTCTTACCTACCACATTAGGAAACTCGGAAGAAGTTCTATTATAAGCGTTTATTTTGTATTTTTTTATTAATATAAATGAAGTTACCGCAAAAGAAAACCCGATGTTGCTACCCGGAAATTCTTATAAAAAGGAAACGTAAGTATTTTGTTTTAGGTTGGAATAAAAAACGGAAAAAGAGGGGTGTAACACGAGGACTTCCTAGGAGGTCACCCATCCTACTACTACTCTCGCCCAAGCACGCTTAACTTCGGAGTTCTGATGGGATCCGGTGAATTAGTGCAGGTATGATCGCACCCGTCTACTTATGCCACCTTCCCGTACTTGTGTAGGTGCTTTCGTGGTCCCCTTAGCCTTCCTTGACGGGCAAAACCGAACCGTTTGCTTTTTCCGGGACCCGTCAATTAAATTCGACCGAACAGTCTTAAACCCTCTTACGTACCACATTAGGAAACTCGGAAGAAATTCTATCATAAGCGATTATTTTATATATTTTTCTAATAAATATGGTTTACCGCAAAATAAAAGCCTTTGTTGTAACCCGGAAATTGTTATAAAAAGAAACCGTAAGTATTTTGTTTTATGTTGAAAAAAAAATAAAGGAAAAAAAGGGTGCAACACGAGGACTTTCCAAGAGGTGACCCATCCTAGTACTACTGTCGCCCAAGCACGCTTAGCTTCGGAGTTCGGACGGGATCCGGTGCATTAGTGCTAGTACGATCGCACCTGTAACACCCCAAATTTTACAACTTAGGGAGTTACTGGTTAGGACCGCACAGTGGGTCCCGACCTTAGTTTGACAACAACTTAACAAGATCTTACAACAAGGCACAGATAAGGAAAAACCAGAAATCATAAAGTAGTTCTTAATAATGCATGAATGTGACCAGATCAACTACAGCCGGAAAACGTAATATAACAAAGTACGAAAGGAAACAAGGTTCAACTGTAAAACCCACATATGTAGAAACTGTAAAACGTCCTAAAGTACGACACCCCGGCTGACCACTACCGTCTGGATCACTCGGCATCTGCTCTAACCTGTGTCAAATCTAAACAACATATCAACAGTTAGCTAACTATCCAAATATAAGCAAAATGATAACAGCACAAACACACGCAGAAACAAAAATAAACAAACATCATGCTGGCACTCAACTGTTTATTATCTATTATTTAAATGATTCACATTATTCAATTTAAGTTGTGGAACGAGAATTATTATTAGTTCTCGCCTCCGTTCCTTATCCAACTGGTGTAGGTCTAGCTGACTTCCACTGGTAGCATCACTACAAACCAAGTATGGACTAGTCCCGAAAGAAACCCCCAGCGCCCGCCAGCTACTGAGCAGAATGCCACCGCCCGTTACTCTTAGGCCAAAATATAGGTCGGTAATTATATATCACAACCTATCTCTCTACACATTTCAATCACACACCACCATCATCATTTATACTCATATTTAGAAGTCAGCTAAGTAAGCCCAAAGGACTTACCTGTTATAACGCTCGACTCTTTGTAAACCACTCGTTCTGTAAACTGTAGCAACTCAGTTGCCTGCCAAAGGCGATAAGTGTATTAGCACACTCTCACGTAGATAGAAGTCTAAAACTTCTAAGATCGAATAAGGTATTAAGACATACTAGTTACAGTATTAGTTTAGGGTAAAATGACCATTTTACCCTTGGTTCCGATTTTTTCGAAAACCCTAAAATTCATGTCTAAACTCCTATTTGAGGTTCTAAATTTATATTCTAACTCCTAAAATTTTATTTGGTTCCAAACTGACATTTTTCCTATGTTTCTATTTTCTGGAAGAATCGTAAAGGTCTAACTTCGGTTCTAAATATAAAATTCTTAACAGCTTATAATAATTCCGAATTAAATTTCTAGATCATCTATGAGGTTCTATCTAACCTTAGGAGGAAGAATTCCTCAAAACTGTTCAGCCGATATTTTTATAAAATTTCACAAATTTTAATATGCTAAACTACATATATCCATCTACAACATATCCAAAATTCAACGGTGGATCTTAATTCAAACTCTCAAACATAAATCCTCAACATTGACCATTATTCACTTACAAAGCTGAGTTCTACAAAGAGTTATTTTCATTTCTATTTCTAAGGCAATCTAATCTACTCTCATTATCATCTAGTTACCCTCAAATGGAACTACAGGAGACTTCAACAACACTCATTTACTATCCCTCCAATACCTTGGCTTGATTTATATTCATTACAAAACCGAAACATATATATATATATAATTTATACATTTCTAACATCTAGAGGCTAGCATTGGACTGCAGAAGAGAGCTCACCTCTTCAACAGCTGCTGGACTGAGGCTTTATCGGTCGGATCGTCCTCACCGGGTGCAAGGAGTCGGAGGCTGGGCTAGCACGTCTTCCGACAGAGGCGGTTGCAGCGGTGGTTGGTGATCGGAAGGGATTCTCCGCCCGCCTGGTTCAGCTGCCTGCAGCCTCGGTCGAGCGCGACATTCGTTGGGTCTGTGTTTGCGGGAATTAGCAACAACGGCAGAAGGTAGAAGGTTCGATAGGGAGGAGGACTTACCAGTGCACCGGTCCGGCGAGACGAGGTGGCTCCTGCGGCTGTCCTGGCTTCGGCGTCGGGAGGACGGTGGTCCGGTTGCAAACTCAGCGTGACTCTCTGCTGTGCGAAGCCCAGTAAGTAGCTGCTGCACTCGCGAACAGAGAGGAAGGGGAGAGACAGACCGAGGAGAAGACGGCTCACCTGGACGGCACGAGCGAAGGGTCCCGTCTGCTGCATTAGTGTTGGTATGATCGCACCCGTCTATTTATGTCACCTTCCCGTACTTGTGTAGGTCCTTCCGTGGTCCCCTTAGCCTTCCTTGACGGGCAAAACCGAACCGTTTGCTTTACCCGGGACCCGTTAATTAAATTCGACCGAACAGTCTTAAACCCTCTTACCTACCACATTAGGAAACTCGGAAGAAGTTCTATCATAGGCGTTTATTTTATATAAATTTATTAATATAAATGAAGTTTATCGCAAAAGAAAACCTATTGTTGTAATCCGAAAATTCTTATAAAAAGAAACCGTAAGTATTTTGTTTTACGTTGGAAAAAAAAACGAATAAAGAGGGGTTCAACACGAGGACTTCCTAGCAGGTCACCCATCCTAGTACTACTCTTGCCCATGCACGCTTAACATCGGAGTTTTGATGGGATCCGGTGCATTAGTGCTGGTATGATCGCACCCGTCTACTTATGCCACTTTCCCGTACTTGTGTAGGTGCTTTCGTGGTCCCCTTAGCCTTCCTTGACGGGCAAAACCGAACCGTTTTCTTTTTCCGGGACCCGTTAATTAAATTCGACTGAATAGTCTTAAACCCTCTTACGTACCACATCACGAAACTCGGAAGAAATTCTATCATAAGCGATTATTTTATATATTTTTCTAATAAATATGGTTTACCGCAAAATAAAAGCCGTTGTTGTAACCCGGAAATTGTTATAAAAAGAAACCGTAAGAATTTTGTTTTACGTTGAAAAAAAAATAAACGAAAAAAGAGGGGTGCAACACGAGGACTTTCCAGGAGGTCACCCATCCTAGTACTACTCTCGCCCAAGCTCGCTTAACTTCGGAGTTCTGATGCGATCCGGCGCATTATTGTGGTATGAACGCACCCGTCTACTTAGGCCTCCTCCCCGTACTTGTGTAGGTGCTTCCGTGGTCCCCTTAGCCTTCCTTGAGGGGCAAAACCGAACCGTTTGCTTTTTACGGCACCCGTAAATTAAATTTGACCGAACAGTCTTAAACCCTCTTACGTACCACATTAGGAAACTCGGAAGAAGTTCTATCATAAGCGTTTATTTTATATATTTTTCTAATAAATATGGTTTACCGCAAAAGAAAACCCGTTGTTCTAACCCGGAAATTCTTATAAAAAGAAACCGTAAGTATTTCGTTTTACGTTGAAAAAAAAAATAAATGAAAAAAAGGGGTGCAACACAAGGACTTTCCAGGAGGTCACCCATCCTAGTACTACTCTCGCCCAAGCACGCTTAGCTTCGGAGTTCGGACGGGATCCGGTGCATTAGTGCTAGTACGATCGCACCCGTCTGCTTATGCCACCTTCCCGTACTTGTGTAGGTGCTTCCGTGGTCTCCTTAGCCTTCCTTGACGGGCAAAACCGAACCGTTTGCTTTTTCCGGGCCCCGTTAATTAAATTCGACCGAACAATCTTAAACCCTCTTACCTACCTCATTAGGAAACTCGGAAGAAGTTCTATCATAAGCGTTTATTTTATATATTTTTTAATATAAATGAATTTTATCGCAAAAGAAAACCTGTTGTTGTAACCCGGAAATTCTTATAAAAAGAAACCGTAAGTATTTTGTTTTACGTTGGAAAAAAAACGAAAAAAGAGGGGTGCAACAGGAGGACTTCCTAGGAGGTCACCTATCCTATTACTACTCTTTCCCATGCATGCTTAACTTCGGAGTTCTAATGGGATCCGGTGCATTTGTACTGGTATGATCACACCCGTCTACTTATGTCACCTTCCCGTACTTGTGTAGGTGCTTCCGTGGTCCCCTTAGCCTTCCTTGACGGGCAAAACCGAACCGTTTGCTTTACCCGTGACCCGTTAATTAAATTCGACCGAACAGTCTTAAACCCTCTTACCTACCACATTAGGAAACTCGGAAGAAGTTCTATCATAAGCGTTTATTTTATATATTTTTTAATATAAATGAATTTTATCGCAAAAGAAAACCTGTTGTTGTAACCCGGAAATTCTTATAAAAAGAAACCGTAAGTATTTTGTTTTACGTTGGAAAAAAAAACGAAAAAAGAGGGGTGCAACAGGAGGACTTCCTAGGAGGTCACCCATCCTATTATTACTCTTTCCCATGCATGCTTAACTTCGGAGTTCTAATGGGATCCGGTGCATTTGTACTGGTATGATCGCACCCGTCTACTTATGTCACCTTCCCGTACTTGTGTAGGTGCTTCCGTGGTCCCCTTAGCCTTCCTTGACGGGCAAAACCGAACCGTTTGCTTTACCCGGGACCAGTTAATTAGATTCGACCGAACAGTCTTAAACCCTCTTACCTACCACATTAGGAAACTCGGAAGAAGTTCTATCATAGGCGTTTATTTTATATAAATTTATTAATATAAATGAAGTTTATCGCAAAAGAAAACCTATTGTTGTAATCCGGAAATTCTTATAAAAAGAAACCGTAAGTATTTTGTTTTACGTTGGAAAAAAAAAACGAATAAAGAGGGGTTCAACACGAGAGCTTCCTAGCAGGTCACCCATCCTAGTACTACTCTTGCCCATGCACGCTTAACATCGGAGTTTTAATGGGATCCGGTGCATTAGTGCTGGTATGATCGCACCCGTCTACTTATGCCACTTTCCCGTACTTGTGTAGGTGCTTCTGTTGTCTCCTTAGCCTTCCTTGACGGGCAAAACCAAACCGTTTGCTTTTTCCGAAACCCGTTAATTAAATTCGACCGGGTAGTGTTAAACCCTCTTACCTACCACATTAGGAAACTCGGAAGAAGTTCTATTATAAGTGTTTATTATATATATTTTTTATTATATAAATGAAGTTTATCGCAAAAGAAAACCTATTGTTGTAATCCGGAAATTCTTATAAAAAGAAACCGTAAGTATTTTGTTTTACGTTGGAAAAAAAAACGAATAAAGAGGGGTTCAACACGAGGACTTCCCAGCAGGTCACCCATCCTAGTACTACTTTTGCCCATGCACGCTTAACATCGGAATTTTGATGGGATCCGGTGCATTAGTACTGGTATGATCGCACCCGTCTACTTATGCCACCTTCCCGTACTTGTGTAGGTCCTTCCGTGGTCCCCTTAACCTTCCTTGACGGGCAAAACTGAACCGTTTGCTTTTTCCGAAACCCGTTAATTAAATTTGACCGGGTAGTGTTAAACCCTCTTACCTACCACATTAGGAAACTCGGAAGAAGTTCTATTATATGTGTTTATTAAATATATTTTTTATTATATAAATGAAGTTTACCGGAAAAGAAACCCATTGTTGTAACTCGGAAATTCTTATAAAAAGAAATAGTAAGTATTTTGTTTTACGTAGAAAAAAAAATAAAAGCGAAAAAAGAAGGGTTCAACACGAGGAATTTTCATGAGGTCACCCATCCTAGTACTACTCTGCCCAGGCACGCTTAACTTCGGAGTTCTGATGGGATCTGGTGCATTAGTGTTGGTATGATCGCACCCGTCTATTTATGCCACCTTCCCGTACTTGTGCAGGTGCTTCCGTGGTCCTCTTAGCCTTTCTTGACGGGTAAAACTGAACCGTTTGCTTTTTCCAGGACCCGTTAATTAAATTTGACCGAACGGTCTTAAACCCTCTTACCTACCACATTAGGAAACTCGGAAGAAGTTCTATTATAAGCGTTTATTTTGTATTTTTTATTAATATAAATAAAGTTACCGCAAAAGAAAACCCGATGTTGCTACCCCGAAATTCTTATAAAAAGGAAACGTAAGTATTTTGTTTTACGTTGGAAAAAAAAACGGAAAAAGAGGGGTGTAACACGAGGACTTCCTAGGAGGTCACCCATCCTACTACTACTCTCGCCCAAGCACGCTTAACTTCGGAGTTCTGACGGGATCCGGTGAATTAGTGCTGGTATGATCGCACCCGTCTACTTATGCCACCTTCCCGTACTTGTGTAGGTGCTTTCGTGGTCCCCTTAGCCTTCCTTGACGGGCAAAACCGAACCGTTTGCTTTTTCCGGGACCCTTTAATTAAATTCGACCGAACAGTCTTAAACCCTCTTACGTACCACATTAGGAAACTCGGAAGAAATTCTATCATAAGCATTTATTTTATATTTTTTTTCTAATAAATATGGTTTACCGCAAAATAAAAGCCGTTGTTGTAACCCGGAAATTGTTATAAAAAGAAACCGTAAGTATTTTGTTTTATGTTGAAAAAAAAAATAAAGGAAAAAAAGGGTGCAACACGAGGACTTTCGAAGAGGTCACCCATCCTAGTACTACTCTCGCCCAAGCACGCTTAGCTTCGGAGTTTGGACGGGATCCGGTGCATTAGTGCTAGTACGATCGCACCCGTCTGCTTATGCCACCTTCCCGTACTTGTGTAGGTGCTTCCGTGGTCTCCTTAGCCTTCGTTGACGGGCAAAACCGAACCGTTTGCTTTTTCCGGGCCCCGTTAATTAAATTCGACCGAACAATCTTAAACCCTCTTACCTACCTCATTAGGAAACTCGGAAGAAGTTCTATCATAAGCGTTTATTTTATATATTTTTTAATATAAATGAATTTTATCGCAAAAGAAAACCTGTTGTTGTTACCCGGAAATTCTTATAAAAAGAAACCGTAAGTATTTTGTTTTACGTTGGAAAAAAATGAAAAAAGAGGGGTGCAACAGGAGGACTTCCTAGGAGGTCACCCATCCTATTACTACTCTTTCCCATGCATGCTTAACTTCGGAGTTCTAATGGGATCCGGTGCATTTGTGTTGGTATGATCGCACCCGTCTACTTATGTCACCTTCCCGTACTTGTGTATGTCTTCCGTGGTCCCCTTAGCCTTCCTTGACGGGCAAAACCGAACCGTTTGCTTTACCCGGGACCCGTTAATTAAATTCGACCGAACAGTCTTAAACCCTCTTACCTACCACATTAGGAAACTCGGAAGAAGTTCTGTCATAGGCGTTTATTTTATATAAATTTATTAATATAAATGAAGTTTATCGCAAAAGAAAACCTATTGTTGTAATCCGGAAATTCTTATAAAAAGAAACCGTAAGTATTTTGTTTTAAGTTGGAAAAAAAACGAATAAAGAGGGGTTCAACACGAGGACTTCCCAGCAGGTCACCCATCCTAGTACTACTCTTGCCCATGCACGCTTAACATCGGAGTTTTGATGGGATCCGGTGCATTAGTGCTGGTATGATCGCACCCGTCTTCTTATTCCACCTTCCCGTACTTGTGTAGGTGCTTCCGTGGTCCCCTTAGCCTTCCTTGACGGGCAAAACCGAACCGTTTGCTTTTTTCGAAACCCGTTAATTAAATTCCGTGGTCCCCTGCAGGAGAAGATCCCTGTTGAGAAGGGGCCCTACCCTGACGGCAGAAAGTAGCTCTGTGTCCCGGCTTCCCACAAGTGAAGCAAGTGATAGGTGGTTTCTGGCAATCTGTCTTGATGTGATCACGACTACCACAGTTAAAGCACTATCGATCTCTACTGGGAGTCTGAACTGTAGAGTGGTAGCTGGACCTCCCCTGAGTCTGTCCTCGACCATAACCTGTTACTACTGCACTGCTACCAGCATGTCCTGTCCTCTGCCGCTTATCCGGCCCACTAGACTGAGCTGCTTTCCTCGAAGCTGGCCTATCTCTCTCATAAGCAGAGGCTCTATCCTGATAATCAAACAAAGTCTCACAGCGGAATCCAGCCAGATAGGATCGGGTACTCTCTCTCAACCTCTTGGAGAAAAGGTAAACATGCTGCTCTTCTGGAGGTGCAGATGGTCCAAGCAAAGTCAACTCTTTCTAAAACTTCTTTATGGCTGCAGCAATCGGGATATCCTCAAATCCCGCCTCAATGAAATCCTGGAATCTCTCCCTCCTCAGCGAAACAGGGCAGTACCTATCCCTAACAATGTTCCTCATCTGCTCCCAGCTGGTGACTCGGCCACAAATGGTACGCCACCATGAATGAGCATCATTTGTGAAACAGGTCTGCACCAAATCCACCTGGCGATCCTCGGGAAAACGTATTGCCTCCAAAGCAGTCTCTATCTTCCCTATCCAGTGCTCCACTTCTAGCCCTATTTCTCCACTGAATGAAGTAACCTTCTGAGAGTTGAAAGCCTTCAACCACTCATCAGGTCTCGGTGCTTTAGACCCAGTAGGCGCTCTATCAGCATTAGCCCTCCGCTCAGATACAGCCGGCACCTGAGACACTCCCTGTGTCACCTGAGCTGACCTAGCCGGTACCACCGGTGGTACCTGGGTACGCCTCTCAACTCTGGCAGCTTCTTTCATGCGCTCGATGTAGGCTCTGTACTCCCTATACTCCGATGCTCCAATAGAAACACGTCCTGACTCAGTAGAACGTGCTCCTTGCGCTCCAGACCTAGCGGCGGTCTCAGGCCTGACCTCGGGGCCTACACTCTCAGCTACTTCTTCTACAGCAGCCTCTGGTATGCTTGCTGCAGGTGGGTCCTCTCGAGGAACTCGTCCTCGACCTCTCCCTAGTGGAGGTCTACCCCCACGACCACGCCCTCTAACATCAGGGGTGCTATCAGCTCGATCCTGTCTGACTGGGGGAAGGGGGGACGACCCCTACCTCGGCCAGTCACTTGTGCAGCCCTAGTACGTGCCATCTGCACGAATAGTAACAACTACAGTTATAAACTAGCTAACCTCTCATAACAGTAAAAGTCTATAATTATTCTAAGAATACCGAGATCCGCAGAGGTAGTGGTGGTCATCCGTACTTTCTATCCCAACCCGACTCTGTATGCATTTTAAAACAAAAATTCTCTTTTGGAAAACTCAGACCCCTTTCGGGTTCTGTTTATTTACTTATATGACCTTTTTGAAGATATCTAGTGTCATTGTTGCCAACCTAGAGCTCTGATACCATGTTGTAACACCCCAAATTTTACAACTTAGGGAGTTACTGGTTAGGACCGCACAGTGGGTCCCGACCTTAGTTTGACAACAACTTAACAAGATCTTACAACAAGGCACAGATAAGGAAAACCAGAAATCATAAAATAGTTCTTAACAATGTATGAATGTGACCAGAACAACTAACAGCCGGAAAACGCAATATAACAAAGTACGAAAAGAACGAAAGGAAACAAGGTCCAACTGTAAATCCCACAAATGAAGAAACTGTAAAACATCCTAAAGTACGACACCCCGGCTGACCACTACCATCTGGATCACTCGGCATCTGCTCTAACCTGTGGCAAATCTACACAACACATCAACCGTTAGCTAATTATCCAAATATAAGTAGAATGATAACAGCACAAACACAAGCATAAACAATAATAAACAAAACATCATGCTGGCACTCAACCGTTTATTATCTATTATTTAAGTGATTCACATTATTCAATTAAGTTGTGGCACGAGAGCTATTACAGCTCTCGCCTCCATTCCTTATCCAACTGGGTGTAGGTCTAGCTGACCTCCGCCGGTAGCATCACTACAAACCGAGTATGGACTAGTCCCTAAAGAAACCCCCAGCGCTCGCAAGCTAACTGAGCAGAATGCCACCGCCCGTTACTCTTAGGCCAAGTATAGGTCGGTAATTATATATCACAACCTATCTCTCTAAACATTTCAATCACACACCACTATCATCATTCATGCTCATATTTAGAAGTTAGCTAAGTAAGCCCAAAGGACTTACCTGATATAAAGCTCGACTCTTTGTACACCACTAGTTCTATAAACTGTAGCAACTCAGTTGCCTGCCAAAGGCGATAAGTGCATTAGCACATTCTCACGTAGTTAGAAGTCTAAGACTTCTAAGATCGAATAATGTATTAAGACATAACTAGTTATAGTATTATTAGGGTAAAATGACCATTTTACCCTTGGTCCCGAAATTCCCGAATATTCTAAAATTCATGTCTAAACTCCTATTTGATATACTAAAATCATATTCTAACTCCTAAAGTTTCGTTTGGTCCCAAACTGACATTTTTCCTATGTTTCTATTTTCCGGAAGATCGTAAAGGTCTAACTTCGATTCCAAATATAAAATTCGTAACCGCTTATAAAAATTCCGACTTAAATCCCTAGGTTATCTATGATGTCCTATCTAACTTTAGGAGAAAGAATTTCTCCAAACTGTTCATCCAACAGTTTTATAAAAATTCCTAAAGTTGATTACTCCCTTTACAAATTCCATACTTAGTCAAAATCTTAAGTTTTAAAAAAAAAACTGCTCAACTACTCAACTTCGAAAGCTTATAACTTCTAATCCGACCGTTCATTTCTTCCCAAATTTTAATACCCTATACTACGTATAACCGTCTACAACATATCCAAAATTCAACGGTGGATCTTTATCCAAACGCCCAAACATCGGTCGGCAATGTAGTCAGTTTCTAACGTAAAAGCTGAAAGGAAACAAAATGAAATTTACAGCAGCCCCTTATTTCTATTGTTCATAATTACAGCAGCAGCCCTTGTCTCTACCCTTCAAGTCATCCTATGATCACTAGTTTGACCCTCAAGAGACATCCACAATTATCAGCTCTCACTATCTAGACTCGAACCCCTTCTACAGCCGCTTCACAACAACTTACATCAGTACATATCCTATGCATCTACACCCTTTTTCTCATTCAGTTACGAAAGGATCAAACAGCAAGAGAGAAGAGATTTTACCTCTTCCAGCGGTGACTAGTCGGAGGTCTCTTTGATCGGTTTCGAAGGAAGGTTCTTCTATTTACCCTAGTTCCGCGCCACTCAGTTACTGTCCTCCCTAGTACGAGAATAGATGGGGCCGGACAAGAACATGAGACAACCGTGGTTGAGTCAACTGTGTAGATGGGTGTTAAGGATTTAAGATGCACTCACTTGTGGAACAAGAAGATGGAGCGAGATGTTTGGATCTTCTGCACTGGTACTCGACAGAAAGGTGATAGGGAGATGTACTGTACTTCCTGTTCGTGCCCAGAACAATCCAGGAAGGTTGATTACACTCAGTCGATAGGAACAAAAGAGGGAAGGTGCTGGTGCTTACCTAGTGGATCAATCGGCCGTTTGTTGTTGCAGCAACAAGAGGAGCGTATGCTACTGCTGTTAGAGCGTTCGATCAGCAAGAGAGGAAGGTAAGGCTGCCTGTTGCTGCTGAAATCCGTAGACAGAAGGGAGGAGTTTTTCGAAGATGAATCTGGACGGAGATCAGGAAGAAACTGGCGTGTATAAACGGCTGCAGAATAAGGCAAGAAGGTTAAACGTATAAGGTAGTTTCTAATCTTCTGTAACAACTGCTGACTAGGACGATTTGCATCCATTCTGGGCTGTTCCTGGGCTGTGAGAGTTGGCAGCAAAGGTCCGTCTTCCACCTGGGCTGAGAGCAGGCGTGGGCTTGCGCTGGGCTGAAGCGGCTGCTTCGTTATCTCCTCCAGTAGCTGGGCTGGCGCTGGGCTGAAGCAGTCAAGGCAGCGGCTGGAATTGCTGTAAGGCTGAGGCAAGCTGGAGTAGTTCACGGACTGGGCTGGATAAGGCAAACAGTGGGCTGCTGGAGCTGGGCTAGCAGGGCTGGATCCGTTGGCTGAAATATGGAGTAATAGATGGGCTGAAACTGGCTGTGGACAAGCTCCTTAAACTGACGAGTTTCTGAGTTGGACAAGATCCTGACCCATGAATATACGGACTAGACGGCTACGGAGTTTGTTATAGTTTAGGATCGGTTGAAAATTCTATCATTTTATGCGGAAGTAAGTTATATAAAATGATAACTTACTTAAAAGATTCTATCATTTTATGTGAAGGTATCTACCTAAAATGATAAATCCTATAATATATATCTAACTAAGTAGACGGATAAGCATCAACTGATCGAGATCGGGTTTATAACAGAATTAGACGGAATAAAAATTCCGGATATTACATCAGTACCCCCTTAAAATAAGTTTCGTCCCGAAACTTAGAATAAGGTACCTACCCCATACATTTCCCTTCGAGAGTTATATTCTAGCATGTAAACTACTCATGTCATCAAGCACATAAACATAAACAGTCATTTAAACATATAATCACAAAAGTCATATAAGGTATCGTCTCAGTACTAACCCGTCGGTACTGAGGTAGCGGCTAACTCCGCAAAGAACTCAGGGTAGTTACGTCTAATACTCTCCTCTGTCTCCCAGGTAGCCTCATCAACTCCTCGTCTAGACCACTGAATCCTCAGCATCGGTATCTCCTTAGAACGCAGGCGCCTAATACTACGATCTAGGACGGCTACTGGATACTCCACAAAAGTGTGGTCTGGCTCGACTATCAGGTCCTCATGACTGATAAAGTGTCTAGGATCCGGTATGTACTCTCTCGGCTGAGATACATGAAAAACTGGGTGTACTCCCTCTAATCTCGATGGCAGTGCTAGTCGGTAGGCAACCTCTCCGACTCTCTCTACGATCTCAAATGGACCAACATATCGGGGACTCAGCTTCCCTTTAATGCCGAACCGTCTAACTCCTCTCGTAGGTGACACTCTCAACCACACCTGTGCACCTACTCTAAACTCCAAAGGTCGACGCCTTTTGTCTGCGTAGGACTTCTGACGACTTTGAACTGCTAACATCCTCTCCCGGACTAAGGCGATCCGGGCGATGTCATCCTGAATCTGATCTGGTACTACTCCATCAGCCTTGCTAGGCTCATCCCAACATAGCGGTGTACGACATCTCCGCCCGTACAAAGCCTCATAAGGTGCCATCCCAATAGACGCGTGCCAAATGTTATTATATGAAAACTCTACTAGTGGGAGATGATCTGGCCATACCTGTCCCCAATCTAGCACACATGCTCGCAACATGTCCTCCAAGTTCTGAATGGTCCTCTCGGACTGACCGTCTGTCTGTGGGTGGTAGGTAGTGGTAAAGTGGAGACTCGTCCCCAAGGCAGTATGTACCTGCTGCCAAAACCTCGAGGTAAAACGTCCATCCCTATCGGAGACGATAGTCCTCGGTACTCCATGGAGTCTCACAATGTGTCTGGTGAACTCCTCTGCTAGACGACTCAGCGGCCACGTTTCCTTAATCGGAATGAAACGTGCGGTCTTCGTCAGACGGTCTACCACTACCCAAATGGCATCAAAACCTCTGTTGAGTCTCAATCCGGTAACAATATCCATAGAAATATCTTCCCACTTCCAATGTGGTACTGGAAGTGGGTGGAGTTCTCCTCCAGATCTACGATGCTCAATCTTGACCTGCTGACAGGTCGCACACTGGGCTACATATCGGGCCACATCAGGTTTCAAACCACCCCACCAGAAGGAACATCTCACGTCCTTATACATCTTACTCGCTCCTGGATGTACGGAGTAAGGGGTAGCATGAGCCTCCCCTAGTATCCTTTGTCTCAGCTCACTGTCTGATGGCACACAGATACGGTCCTGCCGTCTCATCACTCTATCGGCACCGATAGTGAACTGAGGTGCCTCATCTCGTGACATCCGGTCTCGGATCCGGGTCAACGTCGGACAGGTCTCCTGCTTCTGTCGGATCTCACCCAACAGGTCAGGAAGTAACTCTAAGGTGGCTAACTGATGAGCTGTATCGGGGAACTGGATCTCTACCTCCAACCAAGCTAAGTCTCTCTGTAACTGTGGCTGTACTGTCAACCGAGCTATTGCCTTCTCCCGAGGCGTCTTCCGACTCAAAGCGTCAGCAACTACATTCGCCTTTTTGGGGTGGTAGAGAATCTCAAGGTCAAAATCCTTGATCAACTCTAGCCACCGCCTCTGGCGGTTAGTCAACTCCCGCTGAGTGAATATGTACTTCAGACTCTTATGGTCTGTGAAGATCTGACAGGTCGCTCCATAGAGATAATGACGCCAGATCTTAAGAGCATGCACTACCGCTGCTAACTCCAGTTCATGAGTGGGGTAGTTCTCCTCATACGTCTTCGGCTGTCGAGACGCATATGCTATGACCTTACCCCTCTGCATCAAGACACACCCCAAGCCCAACTTGGATGCGTCACTGTACACTACAAAGTCCTCTGTACCCTCAGGCTGTGCTAAGATCGGAGCAGATGTCAATCTCCTCTTCAGCTCCTCAAAACTCTGCTGACACGGCTCAGACCAGACGAACCGAGTAGTCTTCCTTAGGAGAGAAGTAAGTGGTCGGGCGATCAGGGAAAACCCTTCCACAAACCGACGGTAATACCCAGCCAATCCAAGGAAGCTGCGAACCTCCTTAACATTCTTCGGAGGTTGCCAAGAGGACACTGACTCAATCTTCGCTGGGTCGACCTTAACCCCCTCAGCAGTCACTACATGGCCTAGGAAAGCCACCTCTGACATCCAGAATTCACACTTGGATAGCTTAGCATATAACTGGCTATCCTGTAGAATCTGTAACACTGTCCTCAAGTGCCCGGCATGCTCTTCTCGACTTCTAGAATAAACTAGAATGTCGTCAATGAAGACCACTACAAAATGGTCTAGGAAGTCGATGAAAATCCCATTCATCAACCCCATAAATACTGCTGGCGCATTAGTGAGCCCGAATGGCATCACTACAAACTCATAGTGACCATACCTAGTCCGGAATGCCGTCTTAGGTATGTCCTGATCTCTCACCCTCAACTGGTGATAACCCGATCTCAAATCTATCCTCGAGAATACTGACGCTCCATGCAGCTGGTCCAGCAGATCATCTATGCGAGGCAGTGGGTACTTATTCTTGATGGTGACCTTGTTCAACTCCCTGTAGTCGATACACAGCCTCATCGATCCATCCTTCTTCCTCACAAATAACACTGGTGCGCCCCAGGGGGAAACACTAGGGCGTATGAAGCCCTTCTCTGCTAACTCCTCTAACTGCTTCTTCAGCTCAAGCAGCTCTATCGGGGCCATGCGGTACGGGGCCTTCGAGATCGGTCTCGTGCCCGGCTCTAACTCGATGCTAAAGTCAACACTCCTCTGTGGAGGTAGCCCTGGCAAGTCGTCACTGAATACCTCTGCAAACTCGCAGGCAACTGGTATCTCCTCTACTGTCAGGCTCTTGCGCTCCTTCATGGCATAACACCAGAAGGCCTCGCAACCCTGTGCTATCAATCTGGCTGCTCTCACTGCACTGATAACTGTGCCGGACTTTCCGAGGTCCCAACCTCGGAATATCACTCTGTGACCCTATTCCGTGGCGACAGTCACAGTCCTCCTACCAACATCCAAGACGGCTCCATGTCTAGTCATCCAATCTATCCCTAATATCACGTCCTCATGTGCTAAGGGCATGACTAGAAAATTTACTAACCAAATCCGGCCTCCCAGGTGAATAGGGCAGTCATAAATCTCTCGAGATCCTCTAACTTTACCCCCATCTAGTAACCCAACCACAAAAGGTACACCCTCTACTGTATCTAAGGACAACCTATCTACACATGCATCTGATATAAAGGAGTGCGTGGCACCCGTATCAAATAAAACGCGCACAGGTAAGTCATGGATCCAAATAGTACCTGTGGTCGCAGGTGCTGCAGGCTGCTCAGTGTTCCTTAGCTCGAACACTCTCGATGGTCCTCCTCTGGTGTCAGTGGTACTACTACGTCCTCTGCCACGACCTGATCCCTGAGCCGTACTGTATGAAGCAGGATGTCCTGGAGCCCAGTACTGTTGCTGCTGCTGACTCGGGGCTCGGTACTGAGGAGGTCTCTGTACACTCTTCTCAGCACCTGCAGGAGAAGATCCCTGTTGAGAAGGGGCCCTACCCTGACGGCAGAAAGTAGCTCTGTGTCCCGGCTTCCCACAAGTGAAGCAAGTGATAGGTGGTCTCTGGCAATCTATCTTGATGTGATCACGGCTACCACAGTTAAAGCACTATCGATCTCTACTGGGAGTCTAAACTGTAGAGTGGTAGCTGGACCTCCCCTGAGTCTGTCCTCGACCATAACCTGTTACTACTGCACTGCTACCAGCATGTCCTGTCCTCTGCCGCTTATCCGGCCCACTAGACTGAGCTGCTTTCCTCGAAGCTGGCATATCTCTCTCATAAGCAGAGGCCCTATCTTGATAATCAAACAAAGTCTCACAGCGGAATCCAGCCAGATAGGATCGGGTACTCTCTCTCAACCTCCTGGAGAAAAGGTAAACATGCTGCTCTTCTGGAGGTGCAGATGATCCAAGCAAAGTCAACTCTTTCTGAAACTTCTTTATGGCTGCAGCAATCGGGATATCCTCAAATCCCGCCTCAATGAAATCCTGGAATCTCTCCCTCCTCAGCGAAACAGGGCAGTACCTATCCCTAACAATGTTCCTCATCTGCTCCCAGCTGGTGACTCGGCCATGAATGGTACGCCACCATGAATGAGCATCATTTGTGAAACAGGTCTGCACCAAATCCACCTGGCGATCCTCGGGACAACGTATTGCCTCCAAAGCAGTCTTTATCTTCCCTATCCAGTGCTCCACTTCTAGCCCTATTTCTCCACTGAATGAAGGAACCTTCTGAGAGTTGAAAGCCTTCAACCACTCATCAGGTCTCGGTGCTCTAGACCCAGTAGGCGCTCTATCAGCATTAGCCCTCCTCTCGGATACAGCCGGCACCTAAGACACTCCCTGTGTCACTTGAGCTGACCTAGCCGGTACCACCGGTGGTACTTGGGTACGCCTCTCAACTCTGGCAGCTTCTTCCATGCGCTCGATGTAGGCTCTGTACTCCCTATACTCCGATGCTCCAATAGAAACACGTCCGGACTCAGTAGAACGTGCTCCTTGCGCTCCAGACCTAGCGGCGGTCTCAGGCCTGACCTCGGGGCCTACACTCTCAGCTACTTCTTCTACAGCAGCCTCTGGTATGCTTGCTGCAGGTGGGTCCTCTCGAGGAACTCGTCCTCGACCTCTGTTACGCTAGAAAGTGTGCACGCAATAAGTCTTAAATTTATACTTGTTATAATTATCCTAATTCTTAGCGCACCCGCAGTGTACGGGACGTATGTAGAAAGATAAGTACTCCAAGGTCGAACACAAAGACTAAGGTGAAATTGAACTAAGTTGTGATTGAATTTAGCAAGGTCTAAGTCTAAAGAAAAGAGAAAACAAAAGAAGAAAATCTCAATGTAATTGGTTGGTTTTAGGTGATTACTTCAAAGATCAAATGCATGCAAACAATCAATCGAACCAAATTGGAAAATCGGCACAAATAAACAAATCGAACAAGATATTGATCGAGAGAAAAGGGAGGATGGATTCTAGGGGTTAGAAATTCCGGTTATGGCATAAAACTCAAGTTATCTACTCATTCTTTGGATAGATTATGAAATGTTGGGATTAAACGTTTCTAGATTGGGATCAATTACCGGGTAAGTCTCATGATCCAACTAGTCCACACCTAAGGTCTCATTACCGGTTAAGTCTCTAAGAACCTAAGGATAGGAATTTAACACAAACCGGATTGTTCGATTAAGGGTCTAACCTATCCTCACCGGGTAAGTCTCGGAAAGGGAAGTCCTAATCAACATTCCTAGCACGTTTGATCCAATGGCGCCTTATTAGGCTCACCATTACCTAAGACTTTGCTACTTTAGAATCTAAGGGCAAGGATTACCGGGTAAGTTTCTCCTAACACTTATTCGCTACACTAGGACACCCTAGGGTAGGTTAAACTCAGCAAAAACTTAGGGGTTCAACAACTTTATGAACCTAAGGTAAGATCCTTCGAACTGGGAAAAACCACGGTTCGTTCTACAGAAACCACGGCCGTGGTTCTTCAAGAACTACCCGTGATTTCTAACAGTAACTACGTTCATAAACAAGAATCATCCAAGGTAAAATTAGGTCTGTCCTATCACAGTTCTAGCCACAACCATCCTTTCCTTACCCTAGAATCACATCAATCTAGCCTAGAACATTCATAATAGAAATCAAAGCAAACAAGCATAGATTCATAACCTCCATTGCAAGAAAATGAGAGAAAGAAGATGAACAAATGAACCTTAAACACAATCCAAATCTGAAGATGAAATTAGAAACGACTTACAATCCTTCCAAAGGAAGGTTCAAGAGTTCATAAATCCCTAGAAACAAATCCGAAAATACAAGAACTAAGTGTGTCTTCTCCTCTTCAATGGCTCCTTCCTTCTTCTTCTTGCACTTTCCTTCCTAGAAAAAATCTTTCTTCTTCTTGGAATATATTTTGTCAAAGAAAAATGGAGAATGTGTGAGCTGCTCTCAAAACAACCCAAATCCCAGCTGCCTCTAACAACTATCAAGGACCACTTTTATAACCAATTTCTTCATGAGCTGGCCATGAGAGTCGTGGCACAGCTGTCACGAGAATCTGGCAAAAACCACGGTCAGAATCACGGCCGTGGTTCTTCAGGAAACCGTGATTCTGTGCAGAAACTTTGCTTTGGACAATTTGGCTGTGATTTGGTGCATGGCGTGTGTAGGAAGGGTTCCTTGAGTCTCTTCAACCCTTGGCTCGCGTTCCAATGAGTTTGAAAACGTGTCCTCTGGATGAGCGTCCCTCAAACGCATCGTTTAAGCTCGAAACTTCCCGAAATACCTACAAAACGCACACAAGTCCGTGTAGACGTCTATCTCGACAAAATACATGTTTTGAGTGCAAAACGCATTGGACTAGTGCTAGATAATGCATGATTGAGCGAGAATTCTACCTAAATGTGCACCTAAAACTATGCTATAAATCGTGTTATCAAAATACCCCATACTTAAGGTTTTCTCGTCCCCGAGCAAATTCCCAACTATAGATTACGAGATGACATGATTTATGTATGCAGAAAAATGGCAAATTCCCAACTATAGATTACGAGATGACATGATTTATGTATGCAGAATAATGGCAAAATCTTTTTGGTTTTGTGCTTCTACTATTGGATCACCTTCATAGTCATGATCAATGGCAATTGAATAAGCAATTATGTATCAAACAATAAAGTCATGGAAAGACAATTGTACTTAACTCAAAAACATGCATGAGTTAGGAGGACGGAGATGTCAAGAAGATCAAGAGTCTATCCAATCTAGATTACTAAGTCTTACAAACATGCAAGTAGGTCATAAGGGCTTGTGACATAAAAGGCTAAGAAACGTTTCAATTGGGGAGGGGAATTTTCTAGGTATGTGATGCTAATCCGGGAATGGAACTAACTTCACTCCTTGTCCTCGATCAACTTCCCCCAAGTGCATATTTTTCCCTATCTTGCTTTCTTTTCTTTTTCTTTAACTCATTTTTGAGACAATGGCATTGGTGTACAATAGCCGAAACCTCGGTGATTAGCCATCCTCGGGCTTTTTCTCTTTTTTCGAGGTGCATCCACACCGGGCACACATACCAAAGCTCGTTAGGGCTATTGGCTCATTTGACTTTGGCAAGGCACCAACACCCGATTATGTGAAGTGTACCGAGTTACTTGTCATTTAAACCAACGCCCCCAAACCTATTTTGGCTACACTTCCACATTAATTTCAGCATTCCATTCACGACATTCTTTTCATTACATCTTCACCCCGCACTTGCTTTTTACACATTCAAACACACTAGCATGCTCCTATTCCCGGATGGGTTTAAAAGGAGGTCAATTTTTATATCGATTGAGGTGCTCAAGCAATCATGATCAAGATGAGAAGTAGAGAAAGATGAAATGCCTTATTCATTCCTAGATGGTATGTAAGAACTATCATGTAATTTCGACTTTCAATACTCAATCCATTCTAGGCAATCACCATGCTCTCAAACCATTCATGGAATTCAAGAGAAGTATTTCAAGTCCACATATGCATTTATCAATTCAACACATAAGGCCATTCATAGCCAATCACAAGACAAGTTTCATCATTAGGATCATATCCAAGCCTAGAAAGCACAAAAATTTTTAAATTTTCTGATTTTTATGGGATTTTCGATTTAAGTATGTACAATGCAAGACATGTGCAAATATTAACCTATCCTAGATGCTCATCATGCAAAGGGTCATGTGAACCCCACCCCATACTTAGAAACACATTGTCCCCAATGTGATATTCAAGTAAAGAGAGTGAAAGAAGGTTCTCACAATGTAAAATGGTTTTCTTCGGTATTTGGGAATTCTCAAGAGGATTGATGTTGGATGATCCTTTCAACCATGGTAGGGAGCTCTAAACATCCTTCAAGCTTTGAAACCCGCGCTAGGCACCGCTAGCCGTCCAAGTTCCGCGTCCGCTCCACCCATAATTGGTGAGGGTTTCATCATCAACATTTCCAAGAAAGGCTTCCAATGCCACTAATGTTCTAGCACACATAAAATAGACAAAACACACAAAGCACACAAAAACAGAAAAATCTAAGCTAAAATGAAGGAAAAATGTTACCGATGGGTTGCCTCCCACCAAGCGCTTCTTTAAGGTCATTAGCTTGACCAAACTCGGGAGCGTTTATGCAAGGTGAAGCGGGGCAATCATGTCTACCGGGGCTCCCGGAATATATTTCTTCAAGCGATGTCCGTTCACTTTGAAATCTCCACAATGCTCCCCTCCTATCTCAATAGCTCCATGGGGAAAGATCTTCTTCACCACATATGGCCCGGTCCATCTTGATTTGAGCTTTCCGGGGAAGAGTCTTAGCCTTGAGTTGAAGAGAAGGACAAGATCTCCTTCACTCAACTCTTTTGGAATGATCCTCTTATCATGCCACCTTTTGGTTCTCTCCTTGTAAATCCGGGCATTCTCATAAGCTTCCAACCGGAGCTCCTCAAGTTCATTGATATCAAGTAATCTCTTCTCTCCCGCCTCCTTGAGGTCAAAATTCAGCCACTTAATGGCCCAATAAGCTCTATGCTCCATTTCCACCGGGAGATGGCAAGACTTGCCATAGACCAACTTGTAGGGAGTGGTGCCAATAGGTGTCTTGAAGGCGGTTCTATATGCCCATAGTGCGTCATTGAGCTTCATGGCCCAATCCTTCCTTGTCCTAGACACCGTCTTCTCGAGTATGGCTTTGATCTCACGGTTGGAGATCTCCACTTGACCACTAGTTTTGGGGTGGTAGGGTGTTGCCACTTTGTGAGTCACCCCATACTTGGCCAAAAGTGCTCCAAAGTTCCTATTTGTGAAGTGCTTCCCTCCATCACTAATGATCACCCTTGGTGTTCCAAACCTAGGGAAGATCACTCGGTTGAAGAACCGCACCACCACCTTGGCATCATTCGTAGGAGAGGCGATTGCCTCTACCCATCTTGACACATAGTCCACTGCCAATAGGATAAATAGATTGCCACATGAAGAAGGGAATGGTCCCATGAAGTCTACACCCCACACATCAAAAATCTCAACTTCTTGGATGTTGTTCAAGGGCATTTCATTCCTCCTTGAGATGTTCCCCGTTCTTTGACAAGCATCACATGCCGCTACAAAACCTTGCACATCTCTAAACAAGTTAGGCCAATAAAAACCGGATTGCAATACCTTGGCACACGTCTTGTGTGAGCTAGCATGGCCTCCACATGGTAAGGAGTGACAATGCCGGATCACACTCTCCATTTCATCTTCCGGTATGCATCTTCTAAGCACCCCATCCGGGCCTCTCTTGAAAAGGAGTGGCTCGCTCCAATAGTAATGCCTTACATCGTTGAGGAACTTCTTCCTTTGTGCATACGTTAGTCCGGGAGGCACTTCCTCACACACCAAGTAATTTACAATGTCGGCATACCATGGCTCACTTCCTCTAGCCACTTGGAACAAGCATTCCTCCACCAATTGCAATTGTTCATCCCGGAACGAATCATCTATCGGGATGTTGTCTTTCCCAAGCTCCAATGGTGGGAGTCTACTAAGGTGATCCGCCACCGAGTTCTCGGATCCCTTCTTATCTCTTATCTCCAAATCAAACTCTTGAAGAAGAAGTATCCACCGAATCAACCTTGGCTTGGCATCCTTCTTCGTAAGTAGATAACGGATCGCCGCATGATCCGTGTAAACTATGACCTTTGCTCCAACAAGGTACGAGCGGAACTTCTCAAATGCATACACTACCGCCAACAACTCTTTCTCGGTGGTAGCATAGTTGAGTTGGGCATCATCTAGCGTCTTGCTAGCATAATAAATAGCATGAGTGCGCCCTTCTTTCCTTTGCCCCAAAACGGCCCCAACGGCCACATCACTTGCATCGCACATGATCTCAAACGGTAGACTCCAATCCGGAGGTTGCATGATGGGTGTGGAGATCAAGGCGTTCTTCAACCTACAAAACGCTTCAAGACAATCTTTGGAGAAAACAAAATCAACATCTTTCATTAGTAGGTTAGTGAGAGGCTTAGAAATTTTAGAGAAATCTTGGATGAACCTCCGGTAGAAACCGGCATGCCCTAAGAAACTCCTTACCCCCTTCACTGAGGTAGGTGGTGGCAACTTCTCTATCGTTTCAATCTTAGCCCTGTCAACCTCAATGCCACGGTTAGACACCAAGTGTCCTAACACAATTCCTTCACTTACCATGAAGTGGCATTTCTCCCAATTTAAGACAAGATTTGTCTCCTCACATCTTTGCAATACTAATGACAAGTTAGCCAAGCAATTATCAAAAGAAGAACCATAAACAGAGAAATCATCCATGAACACTTCCATGATATTTTCTATGTATTCCGAAAAGATGGCCATCATACACCTTTGGAAGGTGGCGGGTGCATTACACAACCCAAATGGCATTCTCCTATATGCAAATGTACCCCATGGACATGTAAAAGTTGTTTTCTCTTGGTCATCGGGGTGGATAGGGATTTGGAAGAATCCACTATACCCATCTAGATAGCAAAAGTGAGAGTGTTGAGCTAACCTTTCTAGCATTTGGTCAATGAAGGGGAGGGGAAAATGATCTTTCCTAGA
>BSUD01000006.1:67029065-67115923 GCA_033239045.1 Fagopyrum esculentum | reverse complement strand
ACTTGGAACAAGCATTCCTCCACCAATTGCAATTGTTCATCCCGGAACGAATCATCTATCGGGATGTTGTCTTTCCCAAGCTCCAATGGTGGGAGTCTACTAAGGTGATCCGCCACCGAGTTCTCGGATCCCTTCTTATCTCTTATCTCCAAATCAAACTCTTGAAGAAGAAGGATCCACCGAATCAACCTTGGCTTGGCATCCTTCTTCGTAAGTAGATAACGGATCGCCGCATGATCCGTGTAAACTATGACCTTTGCTCCAACAAGGTACGAGCGGAACTTCTCAAATGCATACACTACCGCCAACAACTCTTTCTCGGTGGTAGCATAGTTGAGTTGGGCATCATCTAGCGTCTTGCTAGCATAATAAATAGCATGAGTGCGCCCTTCTTTCCTTTGCCCCAAAACGGCCCCAACGGCCACATCACTTGCATCGCACATGATCTCAAACGGTAGACTCCAATCCGGAGGTTGCATGATGGGTGCGGAGATCAAGGCGTTCTTCAACCTACAAAACGCTTCAAGACAATCTTTGGAGAAAACAAAATCAACATCCTTCATTAGTAGGTTAGTGAGAGGCTTAGAAATTTTAGAGAAATCTTGGATGAACCTCCGGTAGAAACCGGCATGCCCTAAGAAACTCTTTACCCCCTTCACTGAGGTAGGTGGTGGCAACTTCTCTATCGTTTCAATCTTAGCCCTGTCAACCTCAATGCCACGGTTAGACACCAAGTGTCCTAACACAATTCCTTCACTTACCATGAAGTGGCATTTCTCCCAATTTAAGACAAGATTTGTCTCCTCACATCTTTGCAATACTAATGACAAGTTAGCCAAGCAATTATCAAAAGAAGAACCATAAACAGAGAAATCATCCATGAACACTTCCATGATATTTTCTATGTATTCCGAAAAGATGGCCATCATACACCTTTGGAAGGTGGCGGGTGCATTACACAACCCAAATGGCATTCTCCTATATGCAAATGTACCCCATGGACATGTAAAAGTTGTTTTCTCTTGGTCATCGGGGTGGATAGGGATTTGGAAGAATCCACTATACCCATCTAGATAGCAAAAGTGAGAGTGTTGAGCTAACCTTTCTAGCATTTGGTCAATGAAGGGGAGGGGAAAATGATCTTTCCTAGAGGCCATGTTCAATTTCCTATAATCTATACACATTCTCCATCCCGTGACCGTCCTAGTTGGTATTAGTTCATTGTTCTCATTAGTTACTACCGTCATTCCACCCTTCTTAGGTACCACATGAACGGGGCTAACCCACTTACTATCCGAGATAGGGTAGATAATTCCCGCATCTAGCAACTTAATGATTTCCTTTTTGACCACCTCTTTCATTATAGGGTTCAATCTCCTTTGATGTTCAATAGAGGGTTTGTGGTTATCTTCCATCATTATCTTATGCATGCACAAAGATGGCTTAATGCCAACCAATCATCAATAGTATATCCAATGGCCTTCCTATGCAATCTCAATTCATGTAGCAATTTAGCAAGTTCATCATCACTCAAGCATGCATTAACAATCACCGGATATGTAGAATTATCACCAAGGAATGCATACTTTAAATGAGAGGGGAGGGGTTTGAGTTCAAGTGAGGGAGGACCTTTTTCGGTTGAAGACGATCCAAATAAAATTGGATGAGATGAATCCAAAGCAAATGAAGACTCCCCTTGGCTCCTAGAAGCTTGATCATCATTAAGAGCTGATTCAGGGGAAACCACGGTTGGAATCACGGTTAGCTCAGCTTCCACGGCCGTGGTTCCTTCCAGGCTTGTTTCTCGGAGTTGTCCAGAGAGTTTGACGGCCGTGGTTCCTGAATCTCGACCGTGGAACTTGCAGCTGTTCACAATTTCTTCGTGGCTCTCAAATCCAACTCTTGGCTCCTCTTCCAATGCCTCCAAGGCTTTGATCTCTTCATTGCAATTCTCCTCAATGTCCTCCTCCATCATACTCAAGGTAAGAACCTTTTCCAAGGGATCCTTGATCAAAATCGAGCTCACCATTTCTCTAGATTCTTCTTGCTCGACTATGTTGAAGATATCTTCATCAAGGGTTGGCCCTTTCATCATTGTGGATAGCTTGAAAGTGTGCACGCAATAAGTCTTAAATTTATACTTGTTATAATTATCCTAATTCTTAGCGCACCCGCAGTGTACGGGACGTATGTAGAAAGATAAGTACTCCAAGGTCGAACACAAAGACTAAGGTGAAATCGAACTAAGTTGTGATTGAATTTAGCAAGGTCTAAGTCTAAAGAAAAGAGAAAACAAAGGAAGAAAATCTCAATTTAATTGGTTGGTTTTAGGTGATTACTTCAAAGATCAAATGCATGCAAACAATCAATCAAACCAAATCGGAAAATCGGCACAAATAAACAAATCGAACAAGATATTGATCGAGAGAAAAGGGAGGATGGATTCTAGGGGTTGGAAATTCCGGTTATGGCATAAAACTCAAGTTATCTACTCATTCTTTGGATAGATTATGAAATGTTGGGATTAAACGTTTCTAGATTGGGATCAATTACCGGGTAAGTCTCATGATCCAACTAGTCCACACCTAAGGTCTCATTACCGGTTAAGTCTCTAAGAACCTAAGGATAGGAATTTAACACAAACCGGATTGTTCGATTAAGGGTCTAACCTATCCTCACCGGGTAAGTCTCGGAAAGGGAAGTCCTAATCAACATTCCTAGCACGTTTGATCCAATGGCGGCTTATTAGGCTCACCATTACCTAAGACTTTGCTACTTTAGAATCTAAGGGCAAGGATTACCGGGTAAGTTTCTCCTAACACTTAGTCGCTACACTAGGACACCCTAGGGTAGGTTAAACTCAGCAAAAACTTAGGGTTTCAACAACTTTATGAACCTAAGGTAAGATCCTTCGAACTGGGAAAAACCACGGTTCGTTCTACAGAAACCACGGCCGTGGTTCTTTAAGAACTACCCGTGATTTCTAACAGCAACTACGTTCATAAACAAGAATCATCCAAGGTAAAATTAGGTCTGTCCTATCATAGTTCTAGCCACAACCATCCTTTCCTTACCCTAGAATCACATCAATCTAGCCTAGAACATTCATAATAGAAATCAAAGCAAACAAGCATAGATTCATAACCTCCATTGCAAGAAAATGAGAGAAAGAAGATGAACAATGAACCTTAAACACAATCCAAATCTGAAGATGAAATTAGAAACGACTTACAATCCTTCCAAAGGAAGGTTCAAGAGTTCATAAATCCCTAGAAACAAATCCGAAAATACAAGAACTAAGTGTGTCTTCTCCTCTTCAATGGCTCCTTCCTTCTTCTTCTTGCACTTTCCTTCCTAGAAAAAATCTTTCTTCTTCTTGGAATATATTTTGTCAAAGAAAAATGGAGAATGTGTGAGCTGCTCTCAAAACTACCCAAATCCCAGCTGCCTCTAACAACTATCAAGGACCACTTTTATAACCAATTTCTTCATGAGCTGGCCATGAGAGTCGTGGCACAGCTGTCACGAGAATCTGGCAAAAACCACGGTCAGAATCACGGCCGTGGTTCTTCAGGAAACCGTGATTCTGTGCAGAAACTTTGCTTTGGACAATTTGGCTGTGATTTGGTGCATGGCGTGTGTAGGAAGGGTTCCTTGAGTCTCTTCAACCCTTGGCTCGCGTTCCAATGAGTTTGAAAACGTGTCCTCTGGATGAGCGTCCCTCAAACGCATCGTTTAAGCTCGAAACTTCCCGAAATACCTACAAAACGCACACAAGTCCGTGTAGACGTCTATCTCGACAAAATACATGTTTTGAGTGCAAAACGCATTGGACTAGTGCTAGATAATGCATGATTGAGCGAGAATTCTACCTAAATGTGCACCTAAAACTATGCTATAAATCGTGTTATCAAAATACCCCATACTTAAGGTTTTCTCGTCCCCGAGCAAATTCCCAACTATAGATTACGAGATGACATGATTTATGTATGCAGAAAAATGGCAAAATCTTTTTGGTTTTGTGCTTCTACTATTGGATCACCTTCATAGTCATGATCAATGGCAATTGAATAAGCAATTATGTATCAAACAATAAAGTCATGGGAAGACAATTGTACTTAACTCAAAAACATGCATGAGTTGGGAGGACGGAGATGTCAAGAAGATCAAGAGTCTATCCAATCTAGACTACTAAGTCTTACAAACATGCAAGTAGGTCATAAGGGCTTGTGACATAAAAGGCCAAGAAACGTTGTAGTTGGGAGGGGAATATTCTAGGTGTGTGATGCTAATCCGGGAATGGAACTAACTTCACTCCTTGTCCTCGATCAACTTCCCCAAGTGCATATTTTTTTCCTATCTTCCTTTCTTTTCTTTTTCTTTGATTCATTTTTGAGACAATGGCATTGGTGTACAATAGCCGAAACCTCGGTGATTAGCCATCCTCGGGCTTTTTCTCTTTTTCGAGGTGCATCCACACCGGGCACACATACCAAAGCTCGTTAGGGCTATTGGCTCATTTGACTTTGGCAAGGCACCAACACCCGATTATGTGAAGTGTACCGAGTTACTTGTCATTTAAACCAACGCCCCCAAACCTATTTTGGCTACACTTCCACATTAATTTCAGCATTCCATTCACGACATTCTTTTCATTACATCTTCACCCCGCACTTGCTTTTTACACATTCAAACACACTAGCATGCTCCTATTCCCGGATGGGTTTAAAAGGAGGTCAATTTTTATATCGATTGAGGTGCTCAAGCAATCATGATCAAGATGAGAAGTAGAGAAAGATGAAATGCCTTATTCATTCCTAGATGGTATGTAAGAACTATCATGTAATTTCGACTTTCAATACTCAATCCATTCTAGGCAATCACCATGCTCTCAAACCATTCATGGAATTCAAGAGAAGTATTTCAAGTCCACATATGCATTTATCAATTCAACACATAAGGCCATTCATAGCCAATCACAAGACAAGTTTCATCATTAGGATCATATCCAAGCCTAGAAAGCACAAAAATTTTTAAATTTTCTGATTTTTATGGGATTTTCGATTTAAGTATGTACAATGCAAGACATGTGCAAATATTAACCTATCCTAGATGCTCATCATGCAAAGGGTCATGTGAACCCCACCCCATACTTAGAAACACATTGTCCCCAATGTGATATTCAAGTAAAGAGAGTGAAAGAAGGTTCTCACAATGTAAAATGGTTTTCTTCGGTATTTGGGAATTCTCAAGAGGATTGATGTTGGATGATCCTTTCAACCATGGTAGGGAGCTCTAAACATCCTTCAAGCTTTGAAACCCGCGCTAGGCACCGCTAGCCGTCCAAGTTCCGCGTCCGCTCCACCCATAATTGGTGAGGGTTTCATCATCAACATTTCCAAGAAAGGCTTCCAATGCCACTAATGTTCTAGCACACATAAAATAGACAAAACACACAAAGCACACAAAAACAGAAAAATCTAAGCTAAAATGAAGGAAAAATGTTACCGATGGGTTGCCTCCCACCAAGCGCTTCTTTAAGGTCATTAGCTTGACCAAACTCGGGAGCGTTTATGCAAGGTGAAGCGGGGCAATCATGTCTACCGGGGCTCCCGGAATATATTTCTTCAAGCGATGTCCGTTCACTTTGAAATCTCCACAATGCTCCCCTCCTATCTCAATAGCTCCATGGGGAAAGATCTTCTTCACCACATATGGCCCGGTCCATCTTGATTTGAGCTTTCCGGGGAAGAGTCTTAGCCTTGAGTTGAAGAGAAGGACAAGATCTCCTTCACTCAACTCTTTTGGAATGATCCTCTTATCATGCCACCTTTTGGTTCTCTCCTTGTAAATCCGGGCATTCTCATAAGCTTCCAACCGGAGCTCCTCAAGTTCATTGATATCAAGTAATCTCTTCTCTCCCGCCTCCTTGAGGTCAAAATTCAGCCACTTAATGGCCCAATAAGCTCTATGCTCCATTTCCACCGGAAGATGGCAAGACTTGCCATAGACCAACTTGTAGGGAGTGGTGCCAATAGGTGTCTTGAAGGCGGTTCTATATGCCCATAGTGCGTCATTGAGCTTCATGGCCCAATCCTTCCTTGTCCTAGACACCGTCTTCTCGAGTATGGCTTTGATCTCACGGTTGGAGATCTCCACTTGACCACTAGTTTTGGGGTGGTAGGGTGTTGCCACTTTGTGAGTCACCCCATACTTGGCCAAAAGTGCTCCAAAGTTCCTATTTGTGAAGTGCTTCCCTCCATCACTAATGATCACCCTTGGTGTTCCAAACCTAGGGAAGATCACTCGGTTGAAGAACCGCACCACCACCTTGGCATCATTCGTAGGAGAGGCGATTGCCTCTACCCATCTTGACACATAGTCCACTGCCAATAGGATGAATAGATTTCCACATGAAGAAGGGAATGGTCCCATGAAGTCTACACCCCACACATCAAAAATCTCAACTTCTTGGATGTTATTCAAGGGCATTTCATTCCTCCTTGAGATGTTCCCCGTTCTTTGGCAAGCATCACATGCCGCTACAAAACCTTGCACATCTCTAAACAAGTTAGGCCAATAAAAACCGGATTGCAATACCTTGGCACACGTCTTGTGTGAGCTAGCATGGCCTCCACATGGTAAGGAGTGACAATGCCGGATCACACTCTCCATTTCATCTTCCGGTATGCATCTTCTAAGCACCCCATCCGGGCCTCTCTTGAAAAGGAGTGGCTCGCTCCAATAGTAATGCCTTACATCGTTGAGGAACTTCTTCCTTTGTGCATACGTTAGTCCGGGAGGCACTTCCTCACACACCAAGTAATTTACAATGTCGGCATACCATGGCTCACTTCCTCTAGCCACTTGGAACAAGCATTCCTCCACCAATTGCAATTGTTCATCCCGGAACGAATCATCTATCGGGATGTTGTCTTTCCCAAGCTCCAATGGTGGGAGTCTACTAAGGTGATCCGCCACCGAGTTCTCGGATCCCTTCTTATCTCTTATCTCCAAATCAAACTCTTGAAGAAGAAGGATCCACCGAATCAACCTTGGCTTGGCATCCTTCTTCGTAAGTAGATAACGGATCGCCGCATGATCCGTGTAAACTATGACCTTTGCTCCAACAAGGTACGAGCGGAACTTCTCAAATGCATACACTACCGCCAACAACTCTTTCTCGGTGGTAGCATAGTTGAGTTGGGCATCATCTAGCGTCTTGCTAGCATAATAAATAGCATGAGTGCGCCCTTCTTTCCTTTGCCCCAAAACGGCCCCAACGGCCACATCACTTGCATCGCACATGATCTCAAACGGTAGACTCCAATCCGGAGGTTGCATGATGGGTGCGGAGATCAAGGCGTTCTTCAACCTACAAAACGCTTCAAGACAATCTTTGGAGAAAACAAAATCAACATCTTTCATTAGTAGGTTAGTGAGAGGCTTAGAAATTTTAGAGAAATCTTGGATGAACCTCCGGTAGAAACCGGCATGCCCTAAGAAACTCCTTACCCCCTTCACTGAGGTAGGTGGTGGCAACTTCTCTATCGTTTCAATCTTAGCCCTGTCAACCTCAATGCCACGGTTAGACACCAAGTGTCCTAACACAATTCCTTCACTTACCATGAAGTGGCATTTCTCCCAATTTAAGACAAGATTTGTCTCCTCACATCTTTGCAATACTAATGACAAGTTAGCCAAGCAATTATCAAAAGAAGAACCATAAACAGAGAAATCATCCATGAACACTTCCATGATATTTTCTATGTATTCCGAAAAGATGGCCATCATACACCTTTGGAAGGTGGCGGGTGCATTACACAACCCAAATGGCATTCTCCTATATGCAAATGTACCCCATGGACATGTAAAAGTTGTTTTCTCTTGGTCATCGGGGTGGATAGGGATTTGGAAGAATCCACTATACCCATCTAGATAGCAAAAGTGAGAGTGTTGAGCTAACCTTTCTAGCATTTGGTCAATGAAGGGGAGGGGAAAATGATCTTTCCTAGAGGCCATGTTCAATTTCCTATAATCTATACACATTCTCCATCCCGTGACCGTCCTAGTTGGTATTAGTTCATTGTTCTCATTAGTTACTACCGTCATTCCACCCTTCTTAGGTACCACATGAACGGGGCTAACCCACTTACTATCCGAGATAGGGTAGATAATTCCCGCATCTAGCAACTTAATGATTTCCTTTTTGACCACCTCTTTCATTATAGGGTTCAATCTCCTTTGATGTTCAATAGAGGGTTTGTGGTTATCTTCCATCATTATCTTATGCATGCACAAAGATGGCTTAATGCCAACCAATCATCAATAGTATATCCAATGGCCTTCCTATGCAATCTCAATTCATGTAGCAATTTAGCAAGTTCATCATCACTCAAGCATGCATTAACAATCACCGGATATGTAGAATTATCACCAAGGAATGCATACTTTAAATGAGAGGGGAGGGGTTTGAGTTCAAGTGAGGGAGGACCTTTTTCGGTTGAAGACGATCCAAATAAAATTGGATGAGATGAATCCAAAGCAAATGAAGACTCCCCTTGGCTCCTAGAAGCTTGATCATCATTAAGAGCTGATTCAGGGGAAACCACGGTTGGAATCACGGTTAGCTCAGCTTCCACGGCCGTGGTTCCTGAATCTCGACCGTGGAACTTGCAGCTGTTCACAATTTCTTCGTGGCTCTCAAATCCAACTCTTGGCTCCTCTTCCAATGCCTCCAAGGCTTTGATCTCTTCATTGCAATTCTCCTCAATGTCCTCCTCCATCATACTCAAGGTAAGAACCTTTTCCAAGGGATCCTTGATCAAAATCGAGCTCACCATTTCTCTAGATTCTTCTTGCTCGACTATGTTGAAGATATCTTCATCAAGGGTTGGCCCTTTCATCATTGTGGATAGCTTGAACTTGATGTTCTCTTCTCCAATGTTGAAGGAGAGAGTCCCGTTCTTGCAATCCACTAAACATCTGGAAGTAGCTAAGAAAGGCCTTCCTAGGATGATGGGAACCGGGTAATCCGCCGGAATGTCCAACACTACAAAGTCGATAGGCACATAGAATTCTCCCAATTGCACCGGAATGTCTTCAAGAATCCCAACTGGATGAGTGATAGAACGGTCCGCCATATAGAGGGTCATCTTGACCGGCTTTGGCTCTCCTAACCCGACCTCGTTGCTAAGTGCAAGCGGTATGATGCTTACACTTGCTCCAAGATCACAAAGGGCCTCGTATTTCACATCTCCCACTCCTATTGGGACGCAAAAAGAGCCCGGATCCCTTAGCTTGGGAGGCATTGCTTCCTTCATTGTTTGGATTAACTCCGAGGATCTCTTGGTCATCCTAATCTCCCCATACTCCTCCAACTTCCTTTTGTTGGAGAGTATTTCCTTCAAGAACTTTCCGTATGCCGGCATTCCTAAGATGGCATCCATGAACGGAATGTTAATATGTAACTTTGACATTAGTTCAAGGAACTTACCAAAGTGATTGTCCAAACGAGCTCTTGCTCTTGATTGCGGGAACGGTAGTGGTGGCTTGTATGGAGGCGGTGCCACATAGGTCGGCTCTACATCCTGACTCTTTCCTCCATCATCTTGCTTTCTTCCCTCTTCTACCACTACTTGCTTCCCTTTAGCTTGGTCTTTGGGCAAAGGATCCTTCATACTCAACCCACTCCTTGTTGTGATAGCCAAAACTTGACCTCTTGGGTTGTCTTCGGTTCTTCCGGGAAGCTTTCCCGGATCTCTATGTGCTTCACCCGCCTTTTGAAAGACTTGTGCTTCCAAGACTTTTTGAGCCTTAGAAATTGAAGTGACGGTGCTCTCAAGTCCACTCAATCTTCCTAGCAATTGTTCAAACATGACTTCGGTCCTATCCTTTGAAGTTTGAGTAAAACCGGGTGGAGGTTCTTGTGAAGCTCTTTGTGGTGGAGTTGCACTCGTGGAGGTGGGAGGGTTCAAGGCTCCATCCGGATTTGAGTAAGAAAATCCGGGATGGTTGTGGTTTGGCCGGTAATTGTTGAATTGCCGGTTGTTGTTGAAATTTCTTGGGCCTTGGTAATTGTTGAAGTTGCCCCTTCCCATATAATTTACATCTTCCTCCTTGGAAGACAAGTTAGCTCTTGGAGGTGCTTGGGGAGTTGCTTGGCTCTTCAAGGTGGTGGTACATAACACTCTCAAGGATTTCAACTCGTTGTTGATGGCGTCAAGCTTGAAATTGCTCATGGTGACTTCACTCATCTCATATGCTCCCGCCTTTCTTCCTTCGCTCTTCCTATGAGAGTACTTTTCAATCACTAGAGCTTGCTTCTCCACAAACTCCCAAGCATCATCTACATGCTTCTCCATAAATGTCCCACCGGAAAGAGATTGAAGCTTGAATTGGCTATCTTCATCAAGCCCCTTGAAATAGATCTCTAATAGCTCAATCTTTGGTATGCCATGGTGTGGACAATCTAGGAGAAGGTCCTTAAATCTCTCCCAAGACTTGAACAAACTTTCTCTATCCCTCATCACAAAGGCATTGATCTTTCCTCTTAATTCGGTGGTCTTGGAAGGTGGGAAGAATTTGGTCAAGAATTCGGTTGTCATCTCTTCCCAAGTACCAACTCGCCCTTGCGGAATAGATTGATACCAAGCCAAGGCTTTGTCCTTAAGAGAGAAGGAAAAAGCCCTTAGCTTATGGTTGTTGCTCTCCAATCTTGGTGGTATAAGAGTCTCCATCAAGATCTCATAATTCATCAAATGTTGGTGAGGAGACTCTCCTTCCATCCCTCCAAACTGATTATGCCGGATCATTTGAAGAACTTGAGGGCGGAGCTCATAGTTGTGGGTTGCGGGATCTCCTAGATTCACACCCGGTCGGTGTGCTCTTTGTGCCGGATCCATACGTCTCCCTAGGGTTTGTGGCTCCTCAATAGCAATGGGAACAACCCTAACATTGGCCGCCGGCTGCGGTTGTGGTGGGGGTGGTGGAGGTTGTCGGCGATTAAGCTCTCCTTGAACAAGGGCTTGCCTAATCTCCTCAATCTCCCTCCTTGTTTCCTCTTGCCTCTCATTGGCAAGTCTCCTCTCTTCCTCTAAGAGCTCATCTCTTAGCCTTATTTGTTCTAAGGCTTCATCCAATTCAGCTTGAAGATTTCTACCGGCCATCTCTCTCTCTTTTCTGATGTTCTTAGACCTAGATCGAAGGGTTTTCTCCGGTTCGGGATCGAATGGAGCTAGATCCTTGCCACGAGATCTTCGCATACACCTAAAGAGAAATAGATGTCCTGAAAAGCAAAGACACAAACCAAAAAGAGATCAAAAGAAACAAGGAAGATCTACACTAGAATCAATCACAAAGTAGACTCAATCTAGACCTAGTCCCCGGCAACGGCGCCAAAAACTTGTTACGCTAGAAAGTGTGCACGCAATAAGTCTTAAATTTATACTTGTTATAATTATCCTAATTCTTAGCGCACCCGCAGTGTACGGGACGTATGTAGAAAGATAAGTACTCCAAGGTCGAACACAAAGACTAAGGTGAAATCGAACTAAGTTGTGATTGAATTTAGCAAGGTCTAAGTCTAAAGAAAAGAGAAAACAAAAGAAGAAAATCTCAATGTAATTGGTTGGTTTTAGGTGATTACTTCAAAGATCAAATGCATGCAAACAATCAATCGAACCAAATCGGAAAATCGGCACAAATAAACAAATCGAACAAGATATTGATCGAGAGAAAAGGGAGGATGGATTCTAGGGGTTGGAAATTCCGGTTATGGCATAAAACTCAAGTTATCTACTCATTCTTTGGATAGATTATGAAATGTTGGGATTAAACGTTTCTAGATTAGGATCAATTACCGGGTAAGTCTCATGATCCAACTAGTCCACACCTAAGGTCTCATTACCGGTTAAGTCTCTAAGAACCTAAGGATAGGAATTTAACACAAACCGGATTGTTCGATTAAGGGTCTAACCTATCCTCACCGGGTAAGTCTCGGAAAGGGAAGTCCTAATCAACATTCCTAGCACGTTTGATCCAATGGCGGCTTATTAGGCTCACCATTACCTAAGACTTTGCTACTATAGAATCTAAGGGCAAGGATTACCGGGTAAGTTTCTCCTAACACTTAGTCGCTACACTAGGACACCCTAGGGTAGGTTAAACTCAGCAAAAACTTAGGGGTTCAACAACTTTATGAACCTAAGGTAAGATCCTTCGAACTGGGAAAAACCACGGTTCGTTCTACAGAAACCACGGCCGTGGTTCTTCAAGAACTACCCGTGATTTCTAACAGTAACTACGTTCATAAACAAGAATCATCCAAGGTAAAATTAGGTCTGTCCTATCACAGTTCTAGCCACAACCATCCTTTCCTTACCCTAGAATCACATCAATCTAGCCTAGAACATTCATAATAGAAATCAAAGCAAACAAGCATAGATTCATAACCTCCATTGCAAGAAAATGAGAGAAAGAAGATGAACAAATGAACCTTAAACACAATCCAAATCTGAAGATGAAATTAGAAATGACTTACAATCCTTCCAAAGGAAGGTTCAAGAGTTCATAAATCCCTAGAAACAAATCCGAAAATACAAGAACTAAGTGTGTCTTCTCCTCTTCAATGGCTCCTTCCTTCTTCTTCTTGCACTTTCCTTCCTAGAAAAAATCTTTCTTCTTCTTGGAATATATTTTGTCAAAGAAAAATGGAGAATGTGTGAGCTGCTCTCTAAACTACCCAAATCCCAGCTGCCTCTAACAACTATCAAGGACCACTTTTATAACCAATTTCTTCATGAGCTGGCCATGAGAGTCGTGGCACAACTGTCACGAGAATCTGGCAAAAACCACGGTCAGAATCACGGCCGTGGTTCTTCAGGAAACCGTGATTCTGTGCAGAAACTTTGCTTTGGACAATTTGGCTGTGATTTGGTGCATGGCGTGTGTAGGAAGGGTTCCTTGAGTCTCTTCAACCCTTGGCTCGCGTTCCAATGAGTTTGAAAACGTGTCCTCTGGATGAGCGTCCCTCAAACGCATCGTTTAAGCTCGAAACTTCCCGAAATACCTACAAAACGCACACAAGTCCGTGTAGACGTCTATCTCGACAAAATACATGTTTTGAGTGCAAAACGCATTGGACTAGTGCTAGATAATGCATGATTGAGCGAGAATTCTACCTAAATGTGCACCTAAAACTATGGTATAAATCGTGTTATCAACCTCTCCCTAGTGGAGGTCTACCCCCACGACCACGCCCTCTAACAGCAGGGGTGCTATCAGCTCGATCCTGTCTGACTGGGGGAAGGGGGGACGACCCCTACCTCGGCCAGTTACTTGTGCAGCCCTAGTACGTGCCATCTGCACGAATAGTAACAACTACAGTTATAAACTAGCTAACCTCTCATAACAGTAAAAGTCTATAATTATTCTAAGAATACCGAGATCCGCTGAGGTAGTGGTGGTCATCCGTACTTTCTATCCCAACCCGACTCTGTATGCATTTTAAAACCAAAATTCTCTTTTGGAAAACTCAGAGCCCTTTCGGGTTCTGTTTATTTACTTATATGACCTTTTTGAAGATTTCTAGTGCCATTGTTGCCAACCTAGAGCTCTGATACCATGTTGTAACACCCCAAATTTTACAACTTAGGGAGTTACTGGTTATGACCGCACAGTGGGTCCCGACCTTAGTTTGACAACAACTTAACAAGATCTTACAACAAGGCACAGATAAGGAAAACCAGAAATCATAAAATAGTTCTTAACAATGTATGAATGTGACCAGAGCAACTAACAGCCGGAAAACGCAATATAACAAAGTACGAAAAGAACGAAAGGAAACAAGGTCCAACTGTAAATCCCACAAATGAAGAAACTGTAAAACATCCTAAAGTACGACACCCCGGCTGACCACTACCATCTGGATCACTCGACATCTGCTCTAACCTGTGGCAAATCTACACAATACATCAACCGTTAGCTAACTATCCAAATATAAGTAAAATGATAACAGCACAAACACAAGCAGAAACAAAAATAAACAAAACATCATGCTGGCACTCAACCGTTTATTATCTATTATTTAAGTGATTCACATTATTCAATTAAGTTGTGGCACGAGAGCTATTACAGCTCTCGCCTCCGTTCCTTATCCAACTGGGTGTAGGTCTAGCTGACCTCCGCCGGTAGCATCACTACAAACCGAGTATGGACTAGTCCCTAAAGAAACCCCCAGCGCTCGCAAGCTAACTGAGCAGAATGCCACCGCCCGTTACTCTTAGGCCAAGTATAGGTCGGTAATTATATATCACAACCTATCTCTCTAAACATTTCAATCACACACCACTATCATCATTCATGCTCATATTTAGAAGTTAGCTAAGTAAGCCCAAAGGACTTACCTGATATAAAGCTCGACTCTTTGTACACCACTCGTTCTATAAACTGTAGCAACTCAGTTGCCTGCCAAAGGCGATAAGTGCATTAGCACATTCTCACGTAGTTAGAAGTCTAAGACTTCTAAGATCGAATAATGTATTAAGACATAACTAGTTACAGTATTAATTTAGGGTAAAATGACCATTTTACCCTTGGTCCCAAAATTCCCGAAAATTCTAAAATTCATGTCTAAACTCCTATTTGATATTCTAAAATCATATTCTAACTCCTAAAGTTTCGTTTGGTCCCAAACTGACATTTTTCCTATGTTTCTATTTTCCGGAAGATCGTAAAGGTCTAACTTCGATTCCAAATATAAAATTCGTAACCGCTTATAAAAATTCCGACTTAAATCCCTAGGTTATCTATGATGTCCTATCTAACTTTAGGAGAAAGAATTTCTCCAAACTGTTCATCCAACAGTTTTATAAAAATTCCTAAAGTTGATTACTCCCTTTACAAATTCCATACTTAGTCAAAATCTTAAGTTTTAAAAAAAAAACTGCTCAACTACTCAACTTCGAAAGCTTATAACTTCTAATCCGACCGTTCATTTCTTCCCAGATTTTAATACCCTATACTACGTATAACCGTCTACAACATATCCAAAATTCAACGGTGGATCTTTATCCAAACGCCCAAACATCGGTCGGCAATGTAGTCAGTTTCTAACGTAAAAGCTGAAAGGAAACAAAATGAAATTTACAGCAGCCCCTTATTTCTATTGTTCATAATTACAGCAACAGCCCTTGTCTCTACCCTTCAAGTCATCCTATGATCACTAGTTTGACCCTCAAGAGACATCCACAATTATCAGCTCTCACTATCTAGACTCGAACCCCTTCTACAGCCGCTTCACAACAACTTACATCAGTACATATCCTATGCATCTACACCCTTTTTCTCATTCAGTTACGAAAGGATCAAACAACAAGAGAGAAGAGATTTTACCTCTTCCAGCGGTGACTAGTCGGAGGTCTCTTTGATCGGTTTCGAAGGAAGGTTCTTCTATTTACCCTAGTTCCGCGCCACTCAGTTACTGTCCTCCCTAGTACGAGAATAGATGGGGCCGGACAAGAACATGAGACAACCGTGGTTGAGTCAACTGTGTAGATGGGTGTTAAGGATTTAAGATGCACTCACTTGTGGAACAAGAAGATGGAGCGAGATGTTTGGATCTTCTGCACTGCTACTCGACAGAAAGGTGATAGGGAGATGTACTGTACTTCCTGTTCGTGCCCAGAACAATCCAGGAAGGTTGATTACACTCAGTCGATAGGAACAAAAGAGGGAAGGTGCTGGTGCTTACCTAGTGGATCAATCGGCCGTTTGTTGTTGCAGCAACAAGAGGAGCGTATGCTACTGCTGTTGGAGCGTTCGATCAGCAAGAGAGGAAGGTAAGGCTGCCTGTTGCTGCTGAAATCCGTAGACAGAAGGGAGGAGTTTTTCGAAGATGAATCTGGACGGAGATCAAGAAGAAACTGGCGTGTATAAACGGTTGCAGAATAAGGCAAGAAGGTTAAACGTATAAGGTAGTTTCTAATCTTCTGTAACAACTGCTGACTAGGACGATTTGCATCCATTCTGGGCTTTTCCTGGGCTGTGAGAGTTGGCAGCAAAGGTCCGTCTTCCACCTGGGCTGAGAGCAGGCGTGGGCTTGCGCTGGGCTGAAGCGGCTGCTTCGTTATCTCCTCCAGTAGCTGGGCTGGCGCTGGGTTGAAGCAGTCAAGGCAGCGGCTGGAATTGCTGTAAGGCTGAGGCAAGATGGAGTAGTTCACCGACTGGGCTGGATAAGGCAAACAGTGGGCTGTTGGAGCTGGGCTAGCAGGGCTGGATCCGTTGGCTGAAATATGGAGTAATAGATGGGTTGAAACTAGCTGTGGACAAGCTCCTTAAACTGACGAGTTTCTGAGTTGGACAAGATCCCGACCCATGAATATACGGACTAGACGGCTACGGAGTTTGTTATAGTTTAGGATCGGTTAAGAATTCTATCATTTTATGCGGAAGTAAGTTACATAAAATGATAACTTACTTAAAAGATTCTATCATTTTATGTGAAGGTATCTACCTAAAATGATAAATCCTATAATATATATCTAACTAAGTAGACGGATAAGCATCAACTGATCGAGATCGGGTTTATAACAGAATTAGACGGAATAAAAATTCCGGATATTACACTTACCTACCACATTAGGAAACTCGGAAGAAGTTCTGTCATAGGCGTTTATTTTATATAAATTTATTAATATAAATGAAGTTTATCGTAAAAGAAAACCTATTGTTGTAATCCGGAAATTCTTATAAAAAGAAACCGTAAGTATTTTGTTTTAAGTTGGAAAAAAAAACGAATAAAGAGGGGTTCAACACGAGGACTTCTCAGCAGGTCACCCTTCCTAGTACTACTCTTGCCCATGCACGCTTAACATCGGAGTTTTGATGGGATGCGGTGCATTAGTGCTGGTATGATCGCACCCGTCTACTTATGCCACCTTCCCGTACTTGTGTAGGTGCTTCCGTGGTCCCTTTCTCCTTCCTTGACGGGCAAAACCGAACCGTTTGCTTTTTTCGAAACCCGTTAATTAAATTCGACTGGGTAGTGTTAAACCCTCTTACCTACCACATTAGGAAACTCGGAAGAAGTTCTATTATAAGCGTTTATTATATATATTTTTTATTATATAAATGAAGTTTACCGCAAAAGAAACCCGTTGTTGTAACCCGGAAATTCTTATAAAAAGAAATAGTAAGTATTTTGTTTTACGTAGAAAAAAAAATAAAAGCGAAAAAAGAAGGGTTCAAAACGAGGACTTTTCATGAGGTCACCCATCCTAGTACTACTCTGCCCAGGCACACTTAACTTCGGAGTTCTGATGCGATCCGGTGCATTATTGTGGTATGATCGCACCCGTCTACTTAGGCCACCTCCCCGTACTTGTGTAGGTGCTTCCGTGGTCCCCTTAGCCTTCCTTGACGGGTAAAACCGAACCGTTTGCTTTTTCCGGCACCCGTAAATTAAATTTGACCGAACAGTCTTAAACCCATTAACGTACCACATTAGGAAACTCGGAAGAAGTTCTATCATAAGCGTTTATTTTATATATTTTTCTAATAAATATGGTTTACCGCAAAAGAAAACCCGTTGTTCTAACCCGGAAATTCTTATAAAAAGAAACCGTAAGTATTTCGTTTTACGTTGAAAAAAAAATAAAGGAAAAAAAGGGGTGCAACACGAGGACTTTCCAGGAGGTCACCCATCCTAGTACTACTCTCGCCCAAGCAGGCTTAACTTCGAGTTCTAATGGGATCCGGTGCACTAGTGCTGGTACGATCGCACCTGTCTACTTATGCCACCTTCCCGTACTTGTGTAGGTGCTTCTGTGGTCCCCTTAGCCTTCCTCGACGGGCAAAACCGAACCGTTTACTTTTTCCGGGACCCGTTAATTAAATTCGACCGAACAGTCTTAAACCCTCTTACCTACCACATTTGGAAACTCGGAAGAAGTTCTATCATAAGCGTTTATTTTATTTATATTTATTAATATAAATGAAGTTTATCGCAAAAGAAAGCCTGTTGTTGTAACCCGGAAATTCTTATAAAAGGAAACCGTAAGTATTTTGTTTTACGTTGGAAAAAAAACGAAAAAACGGGGGTGCAACACGAGGACTTCCCAGGAGGTCACCCATCCTATTACTACTCTTGCCCATGCACGCTTAACATCGGAGTTTTGATGGGATCAGGTGCATTAGTGTTGGTATGATCGCACCCGTCTACTTATGTCACCTTCCCGTATTTGTGTAGGTGCTTCCGTGGTCTCCTTAGCCTTCCTTGACGGGCAAAACCGAACCGTTTGCTTTTTCCGGGACCCGTTAATTAAATTCGACCGTACAGTCTTAAACCATCTTACCTACCACATTAGGAAACTCGGAAAAAGTTCTATCATAAGCATTTACTTTATATATTTTTTTAATAAATATGGTTTACCGCAAAAGAAAACCCATTGTTGTAACCCGGAAATTCTTACAAAAAGAAACCGTAAGTATTTTGTTTTACGTTGAAAAAAAACGAAAAAAGAGGGGTGCAACACAAGGACTTCCTAGGAGGTCACCCATCCTAGTACTACTCTCGCCCACTCACGCTTTACTTCGGAGTTCTCATGGGATCCGGTTCATTAGTGCTGGTATGATCGCACCCGTCTACTTATGCCACCTTCCCGTAGTTTTGTATGTGCTTCCGTGGCCCCCTTAGCCTTCCTTGACGGGGAAAACCGAACCTTTTGCTTTTTTCGGGACCCGTTAATTAAATTCGACTGAACAATCTTAAACCCTCTTGCCAACCACATTAGGAAACTGGGAAGAAGTTCTATTATAAGCATTTATTTTATATATTGTTTTTAATATAATTGAACTTTACCGCAAAAGAAAACCCGTTGTTGTAACCCGAGAATTCTTATAAAAAGAAACCGTAAGTATTTTGTTTTACGTTGAATAAAAACGAAAAAGAGGGGTGCAACACGAGGACTTCCCTGGAGGTCACCCATCCTAGTACTACTCTCGCGCAAGCGTAATTAACTTCGGAATTCTGATGGGATCCGTACATTAGTGCTGGTATGATCGCACCCGTCTGCTTATGCCACCTTCCTGTACTTGTGTAGGTGCTTCCGTGTTCCCCTTAGCCTTCCTTGACGCGCAAAACCGAACCGTTTGCTTTTTCCGGAACCCGTTAATTAATTTCGATTGAACACTCTTAAACCCTCTTACCTACCACATTAGGAAACTCGGAAGCATTTCTATTATAAGCATTTTTTTCTATATTTTTTAATATAAATGAAGCTTACCGTAAAAGAAAATCCGTTGTTGTAACCCGGAAATTCTTATAAAAAGAAACCGTAAGTATTTTATTTTACGTTGAAAAAAAAACAAAAAAAAGGGGTGCAACACAAGGACTTCCCAGGAGGTCACCTATCCTAGTACTACTCTCGCCCAAACACGCTTAACTTCGGTGTTTTGATTGGATCCGGTGCATTGATTTTCCTAAAAGTTTTGTTGCTTATGATGCTTAAGTAGTTTTCTAGGTGTTCAAGTAACTCTTTTCTTCCTTCTTTGAATGCTTGAGGCGGCCATTTTTTTCTTCCATAAACATGCTCAATGGAGGATTCCTTACTTTGTTATCTAAATTTTCTGCAGGTTTCTTGCTTCACTTATACTTCCAAGTTGACATATTTTTGATTTTTGATACGATAATATTTTGCAATAGTGGAATCACACTCCTTATGACAATACATTAGTCCTCCAAAGCTTCTTAGCGTAAAACATGAGATTAGGGATTATGGAATACAACTGCTTGTTAGTTTTGTAATTCTTGCATGATCTGCATAAAAATAATTATGGTCCACACATCAGCCACTTTTTATCGTTTCTTTGCATGTTGCTTTGTTTTGCTTGTTGTCACGATTCTGGTGAGAATTTGGGTGCTCTATCTTTTGTACAATAATCTAGGTGTTCTATCTTGTTTTTTTTTTCCTTTTCTTATATATATCTCAGTCATTTTTTTGAATGTCTTGATACATTTTTTGTATGGTAAGACATTGTTATCTAAGGGTAAAAATCTATTGCTCATTAATTGCCTACATCAAGTTCTTCATCTATTTGCATCGCAGCGACTAAAACACATGGTTATAATTAGTTCTACTTATATATTATTCTTCTGGTGCCTTGTTGGTTTTGCAGATTGCTCGAGATAAGTAATGACAGACCTCAAAGGGTCAAAATGGTTAGACACATTCAATCCTCAAAGGGTCAAAATGGTTTTGCAGATTGTTGGTTTTACAGATTGCCTACATCAAGTTCTTCATCTATTTTCCAGTTGGTTTTGTAGATTATCATCTTCATTTCATGAGCACGTGTCTTACTCTTCAACCTTATCTACTTCTTGTTTCGTTTCAACTATGTCAAACTCTGATTTATAGTGTATAGCCAAGTATACTTTGTGATATGATATTTGATTGCAAGTATTATGGCAATAGGTTGTAAAAGACTAAAGGTGTTTTATTCCCCGGATTTGAATAATGGGCGATTAAAATAGTTTATATTTCCATACGATTCTTTTGCATGAATTCTATCATGAGTTGACATCAATTTCCATAATTGCAAATTCATCCATATTCGTACAATTGTATGTGTGAGAGGGTTGATTTGTTTTTTTTTGTAAATATATAATTACAGTGTGAAACTGCACGAAGAAAGGTGACATAAAATACTTGAGTGAAGAAGCAGCTTACGTCTTCAAATGTACAACTCAAATGTGAAACCCTTGAGTGACATCTCTCACGGATTTTTTAAAAACCCTTGAGAAATATATCTCAATGGATTTTTAAAAACTCCTGAGAAATATCTCTCATGGATTTTTTTAAAAACCCTGAGAAACATCTATCATGGGTTTTTAAAAAAAACCCCGATGTCTCTCAAGGTTTTATAAAAAACCGCCATCCTTGCCACTTAATTTTCAGGGGTTAAAAATAACCCTAAAAAAAAATTTCTCAGGGAGACGTATAAAGGGGAAGGAAAAATCGCCTTCCCCTTCAATAAAAAACCCCTAAGAGAGGCTATTTCTCTACTAGTGGCAGCATCTACAGTAGGACGGTAGAGGTAAACCCCCTCTTCCTTCGGTAGTCATAGGTCAAGGACATGTTCCCATCACTGATCTGCTTGTAGCGGAGGATAAACCCGGGGAGGTTGCTGAGATCGTCATTCCTGAGGGTGGGAACGGGATGGCAACAAGACAAAGATCCCAACAAGTATACTCAAAAGACCTAGATCACGTCTCGATGAGGGGACCAGAGTTCCACGCTTATATCCTTCGAGTTGAGGAGACTGTCAAGGCAGGTACAAGTACCCCGGATTTACCAACGTGTGTGGGATCATTTGAGAGGTCCCAGGGAGCAACACAAGTTCCAGTCATACCGGCACGAGTTGCTAAGATTGCTACGGTCATGAGAAGCCGAGAGCACCACGATCGGACTCTTGGTTGAAAACTTTTTACCAGATGGGAGTACCTCCTTTTGCTGGAAAGGTGGGCTTAGAGGTAGATTTATGGATTGGACATGTAGACTCATCTCTTGAGTCTATTAGATGTATAGAGGATAGACGGATAAAATTAGTACAAACTCTATTTTGGGATTTAGCCCAACATTGGTAGAGCACCATGCAGAGTCGAGTCACTAGCTATGACCAAATGAGGAGTTTGATTAGAGAGCGTTTTTTTCCTTGCCTCACTGAGGAGGGAGAAACTGCAGGATTTTGTGGAGGCTGATTTCGAGGACATTCTTGTATTTGAAGCGATCAGAAGGTTCTAGAAGGAGCTGGCGTTTCTAGGTCTAGTTGCACCTCCAGAGGAACAACATGTGTATATGTTCGCCCGTAGACCGAGGGAGAGTACCCGTTCCAGCATGGCGGGTTTCCTCTGTGATTCCCATATAGATTATCAAGGCAAAGCCTCGGCTTATGAGCGAAAGGGAGCTGGACATAGGAGGGCTTCTCGAACTGGAGGGTTTGAGAAGAGACAAAGTACTAGTCAGACTAGTGATGGTGCTGGAGCGTCAAGTTCAAGGCGGATCCAGAGACGCCATAGTTACCCCTCCACCTCACAAGTTGCGGATAGGGGACGTAAATGCTTCAACTACGGTAATTCTGGGCATAAGCGGCCTTAGTGTCCGAGACCGCCGATGACTTGCTTCTCTTGTGGTAAGTCAGGTCACCGGGATGTTTATTGCCGATAAGACAAGTCTTCATCTCAGCAGGGTTCTTCCCGTGCTAGTGTTGTTGGAGGCGGTCAAAGGCCATCTCAGTACTAGTCACAGGGACAACAAGAACAAGTCCTAGATCATCTTGCTACTCAAGCATCTGTACCAAGACCTAGTAGAGGTAGAGGCCGTGACGGAGGTACCACATATACTAGAGGAGCAGATGCTCTCGTTTTTGAGTTACGGAGTGTTGAGGAGCTGCCAACGCCAACTACTGCAGTTACCATTCACATTAATGGTATACCTGTTAGAGTTCTTTTTGATATGGGTGCTACACACTCATGTATTTCTGATCCATGCATTGAACATCTGGCTTTAGATACAGTAGAGGGGATACCCTTTATTATAGGGTTAACCGATGGTAGTAGGGTCAGAGGTACCCACGAGATACATTATTGTCCCATTCATTTAGGGAGTCGTGTTTTACTTGTAGACTTCTTTGTCATGCCATTAGAATATGAGAAAGCCATTTTAGGTATGGATTGGATGGACCGCCATGGTATGGTTCTAGATATTAGTAGGCGGACCGTGTCGGTCACTACCGTGACGGGTCAGATTGAGGTTTTCCGAGGTTGAGACCTTGGGAAATTTGGTTTTGTTATCAACGCAGTTCGAGCGGCGAGGCTGATTGAACAGGGTTGGGAGGCCTTTTAGTGTTATGTCATAAAAGAAGGTGAGAGTCCAACATTATAGGACATTCCAATCGTGTGCTAGTTCACCGACGTTTTTGACGAGCCATCCAGCTTACTGCCGCATCAGAGCGTGGATTTTGACATTGATTTAGAGCCCGAGATGAGACTGATCTCAAAGGCACCATATTGTATGCGCCTGTCAAATTGCTGGAGCTGAAGAGGCAACTCGAGGAGTTGGCAGATAAGGGCTTTATCCCCCTAGCGTTTTCCCATGTGGTGTGCCGGTCCTCTTCGTGCGGAAGAAGGACGGATCGATGATGCTGTGCATCGATTACCAAGAGCTAAACAAGGTGACCATCAAGAACAAGTACCCGCTACCCCGCATTGACGATTTGTTGGATCAGCTGCACGGAGCTTCTGTGTTTTCCCGTATAGATTTGAGATCCGGATCACCAACTGAGGGTGAGAGAGCAGGATGTGCCCAAGATGACCTTTCGGACTTGATATGGCCACTACGAGTTTGTAGTGATGCTGTTCGGGCTCACAAATGCACCCACCGTCTTTATGAAGTTGATGAACGGTATCTTCATCGACTTTCTAGATCAGTTTGTGGTGGTCTTCATGGATGACATCCTGGTGTACTCTCGGATTAGAGAGGAACACGCAGAACATTTGAGGACCGTGTTACGAATCTTGCATGATAGAGAGTTGTATGCCAAGCTCTCTAAGTGTGAGTTTTGCATGTATGATGTGACCTTTTTAGGTCATGTGGTTTCCGCCAAAGGGATCAAGGTTGATCCGGTGAAGATTGAGGCAATTGTAGCATGGACGATCCCGACGATTGTCAAGGAAGTACGCAACTTCCTTGGCTTAGCCAGGTATTACCGTAGGTTTGTGGAAGGGTTTTCCGTGATCGCCCGACTACTTACCAACTTGTTGACGAAGACTACCGGACTTGTGTGGTCTAAGCCGTGTACTCAGAGGTTTGAGGAGCTGAAGAAGAGATTGACTTCTGCTCCTATCTTAGCACAACCAGAGAGCACTAATGATTTTGTAGTGTATAGCGACGCATCCAAGCTAGGCTTGAGATGTGTGTTGATGCAGCGAGGTAGGGTAATTGCTTATGCGTCTTGACAATTGAAGATGTATGAGGAGAATTACCCGACTCATGACCTCGAGTTAGCTGTAGTGGTTCATGCCTTGAAGATCTGGCGGCATTACTTGTACCGAGTTCATGCCAAATCTTCATAGACCATAAGAGTAAAAAGTATATTTTCACTCAACGGGAATTGAATAACCACCAGAGGAGATGGCTCCAGCTGATCAAAGATTTCGACCTTGAGATTTTGTATCATCTAGGGAAGGCGAATGAAGTCGCTGACGCCCTTAGCATGAAGACGCCTCGAGAGAAGACGGTAGCGAGATTGACAGCTCAACCTCAGTTGTAGAGAGATCTAGTGTGGCTAGATTTGGACATTCAGTTTCTAGATGTAGACAATCATTTGTCTACTTTAGAGGTTCTACGTGATCTATTGGAAGAGATCCAATAAAAGCAAGAGACCTGCCCAACATTGAGACGGATTCGAGATAAGATGTCTGGAGGTGAGGCCCCACAATTCACCATTGGTGCGGATGGGTTGATGAGACTCCACGAGCTCGTCTGTATACCTTCTGATAGAGAGATGAGGTAGAGGATTCTGCAGGAGGCCCACACCACACCTTACTTAGTTCACCTAGGTGCGAGTAAGATGTATCAGAATGTGAGGCACTCATTCTGGTGGGGCGGGATCAAGCCCGGCGTGGCCCGGTTTGTGGCCCAGTGTGCGACCTATCAACAGGTCAAGATAGAGCATTGTAGACCTAGAAGAGAGCTTAACCCACTACTAGTACCGCAATGGAAGTGGGAGGATATCTCCTTGGATTTTGTTACCGGCTTGAGGTCGAATAAGAGTTTTGATGCCATCTAGGTTATAGTTGATAGACTGACAAAGACGACATGTTTCATCCCTATTCGGGAAACATGGCCGGTGATTTGGTTAGCTGAGGAGTTCACTAGACAGATAGTGGACTCAATGGAGTACCGAGGATCATTGTGTCTGATTGTGATGGACGTTTGATCTCGCAATTTTAGCAGCAGGTGTATATTGCCTTGTGTATGAGCCTTCACTTTACGATGGATTTTCATCCTCAGCCAGATGGTTAGTCAAAGAGGACCATACAAACCTTGGAGGATATGTTGAGAGCTTGTGTGTTAGACTGGAGACAAGTGTCATTAGATCACCTCCCGTTGCTCGAGTTTTCGTACAACAACTGACATACATCGATCAGGATGGCCCCTTATGAGGCATTGTATGGACGGAGGTGCCTTACACCTCTTATGTTGGGATGTGCCAAGCAGTATTAACGGTATAACTCCTTAGCAAATTCAGGATGACATTGCTCGAGTGGCATTGATTAGAGAGAGGATGCTGGCCGCGCAGAGCCTCCAGAAGTCGTATGCAGACAAGAGGCGTTGACCTCTAGAGTTCAGAGTTGGAGCTCATGTCTTGTTGAGAGTATCCCCGACGCGAGGCGTCAGATGTTTCAGCATAAAGGGGAAGTTTGAGTCCCCGATATATTGGACCTTTTTGAGATTCTGGAGTGAGTTGGTGAGGTGGCATACCGTCTTGCATTGCCAAACAGATTAGAGGGTGTTCACCTCGTATTTCATGTGTCTCAACTGAGGGAGTATATACCGGATCCGAGACACGTTATCGGCTATGAAGATTTAGTGGTTGAGCCGGACCACACGTTTGTTGAGTATCCAGTTGCAGTCCTACAACGAAGTATGAGACGCTTGCGCTCGAAGGACATTCCTATGATGAGGATATAATGGTCTAGAGGGGGACCCGATGATGCCACATGGGAGACAGAGGATAGCATCCAAATGAACTATCCCAAGTTTTAATGTAGAGATAGCTGCATTTGTAGACTTGTTAAGCGAGTCTTAGATATATTATGGTGAGTTATATGATGATGTGATTATGTGATTATATGATATTATATGATATTGTTTTTCGTGCTACATTATGATGTTTGATCTTATAGATCTTATTACGCTAGCACGAGCAGTGATTGTTATGGCTATATGTAACAACCCGAATCCACGGGACTCGGAGCGCTACGGGTTGGGACCTCACAATGGGTCCCGACCCTTAGCTTGACAACAATTTCACCGGATCTTGCAAAAAGGCCCAAATAAAGGCCAAAACGAAACACATTTTGATGCAATGATAAACCCGAAAGACAACAACAACGGACTTCAGCCGAAAACACAACTCCAAAGACCATAAGCCATACACACGACCTACAAAAATACAACATACAAACTCCAAACACAACTCCAAACAAAAACCCTTCCTAAAATGTACGGACCTCAACTGCCCACTCTTCCGGATCTCTCGGCCGCATTTCTAACCTGCAGGGCAATCTACAACAATCGGTATAAAACCGTTAACTATATTCAAAGCATTAGAATCATGGCACACACACACAAATAAACATAAACACACAACATGCTCGAAAACACACAAGTCCGGTTCATTATCTTTTTATTATTTGTTCGCCCCTAGAGGTGTGTGCAAATAAGTTTTAAATTTATAAAACTAGAATCAAGCAAGCGAACCCGCAGTGTACGGATCGACGTAGTTAAGCAAGAATTCCAGAGTATCGAACACAGGGATTTGGGTGGGAACGAACTCGGTTGCAAGTTATCAAGCAGTAAATATGAGAGTTTGCAAATATTGGGAAAACAACAATCCTAAAGATCCAGGTATCCAGCTGTGGCAATAGATTCAAGATATACTAATGATGTAAAGACAGAGTAGAGATATGCAAAGGTATACTAATGTAAGGTAATCGTACGGTTGAGGTTCCAAAAACCTTATGTAACTCACCTAAAAGATACCCCCTATACAGGTTGTTGAGGCTCAATATAGAAAGATTCTAAAGGCAAGAATTAGTATCAAATTCCCAAACTTATAACCTAAAGATCAAGACTAACTTAACCGATTGAGGTTGTTGAGACTCACAATCGAGGTAGAGGTTGTTGAGGCTCACTACCACCTAGAAAAGGTAAACCAAGACTAAGCTAAAACAAATCTTTAACTTTAGATTGAAGTAAAAGCAGGTTCGTAGATTCAAGGGAAATCAGGGTTAGTTCTTGAGGTTCCACGGCCGTGGACTCAAGAACAACCCGTAATTTGGGTCTGTCGACGGTGTTTCTCTAACTCTCAGGGTCTAATCTGTTTGCGATCAATCTATCATCATCTAAGCCACAACTATCAACCCTTCACCTTAGAATTGTTAAGGGTTTTTAGCCAATAACAGTCATATTGATTTCAATTCAAGAATTAGAAGATGAAAAGATGGAAACTTTCAAGAACTTTCAATAACCTTCAAATAAATCTCAAGATCACAATCAAGAGCAAATGTTTATCAAAAGATTCAAAACAGAATAAACAATCACAACCTTAGGAAGGAAGAGAAACGGGATGTCAATCCGTTCTCAAATCAAACCTAAACAAGAAGAGAGATCTTCTTGCAAAATCTTCCAAGAACTTACGATCTTCCACAAATCCGAAGATCACCACAGCAATCTCCACTAAAAGTGCGAGATTTGAACAACTTTCCGATGCAAACTTTGATCTCCAATGAGATCTCCCAAATACTTCTAAACGAGGGTATGTGCGTTGCTAAGCGTCGATTAGTGGTGATGAATGAGGGTAGACGGGGGTGTAAGCGCCGATGATGAAATCTCTTTTCGGCCGTCTTTTTATAGGGCAAGACGAAGTGTCGGCCCGGCCCAATCTTCAAAAAGATCATGGCTTCGAAGTTTGGCGAGAGATTCGCCAAGATCACGGTCGTGGAAGATTCCACGACCGTAATTCTAGGGCGTGGAAACAATTACGGTTAGTTCCACGACCGTAGAATCCCCTGGAATGAACATCGAATTCTGACTCTGAATCCACGGCCGTAATTCTGAATGTGGTTTTGGATTCCGGCTGTATTTTAGGGCGTAGTTTAGGGCAAGAACGTGATTCTTCCCTAAACTCGTGCATTCCTCAATCTAATACTCCAAATTGCTTCCAAAAAGTGTCCTCGATCTATGGACATATCAACTCAACTCTCCTTTGCTCGATTCCGTTCGGAAATAGCTCCAAATCACCTATAATCAACATAGAACTTGTGTAGATATCCATATCGACAATATAGGCAATACTAGCTCACATATGCATAAAGATCAATCAAAGACTATCAATATGAATCAAATACGATTAGAAAACGTGCCTAAAATATCACAATATTTCATGCTAACAAATAACCCCATACTTAACACTTGCTTGTCCCTAAGCAAGGTCTTTCAAAAAGCTTTAAACAAGAGTTAGGATGAAATATGTGTACCTTCTTTTGGATGAATGTGACTTCTAAGAAATAGATCATTCTCAAACCTTGCTTCAATCGTTTATTAGACTTTCACACACTCAATTAGAGAGCAAAAGGCAAAGAAAACTCATGAATCAATTTAACTTCCAAACAAGCATTATAACCTTCAAACATTATCAAAATCAATCATAAGAAACTTCAATTTAGATCACCAAGTCATATAACATTCTTTTGATCTTAAGGACTTTTAAAGAAAAGGTCTAGAATATGGAAAGGGAAGGGAAAACTTTAAGGGAGAGTGGTGCATAAATCCGGGAAAGGGGACAACTACCTTCTTCTTCTTTTGCGGTTTCCGCAACACTTCACTTAGAGCTTCGCTCTCTTCTTTTCATTTTTCGACTTTACTTTTGGAGTTATGGACAGAGGTGCACAAAAACCGAAGCCTAGGAGATCGGCGTTTCTCAAATTTGCAAGAGATGCCTCAAACCCTTAGCGCACATACCATAATCCGCTAGGAATATCGCTCAATCCGACTTTGGCAAGACACAAACACCCGGCTATGTGAATGGTGCCGAGTTACTCATCGTCATGATTGACTTCCCCAAACCTACAATTTCTTTCTATTCGATTGATTGCAAATAATTGCTCTCATGGCCCTCCCACATCAAACATGCCTTTTTCTCATTTACTTCTTCCAAATTCCCGGATAGGTAAAGGAGACTAATATTTCAATGAGGAGTTAGATGATCAAAGAAAAGAAGAGAGAAAGTATCGAATTGCCTTAATCATTTCAACAAGAAGTATAGGAACTTATAATGTGACTTCAACTTCAATTTCCTAACATGATTTAGGTAACATTTTCACATTATAAAACTTGCAAAAGAGGTAAAATTCATTCATTCAAATCCTTTTCAATTCACAACCCTTTTAAGCATGTAATTGTCATCAAACTCAATTCACAAGTAGTGATTATCATGGAAATCATCTCAATTCATTAGAAGCACAAAATTTTCAAAATTTTCAATTTTTATGGGTTTTTAAAGTTCTTTTTCATGCAATGCAAAAAGAAAACGTGTAACACATAATGAACATGCAAGGATAGTCTCAAATGAAAGCAAACATAGAGAGTAGAGTTATTACAAACTTTTTAGTACATCCCACCCCATACTTAGGACGAACATTGTCCCTAATGTTCAAAAGAAAGAACAAAAGAAAGAAAAGAAAAAGAAACTCACAAGCGGTGGCGGAAATGTCTAAAACGAACGGTCCTGCATCGATCACTGCGGCGCCGGCGGAGGTGGAAAGGGAGAGAAACTCGGATCATAGAACCGCCCAAACTGCTGGCGGTAGACGTCCCTCATCATGTGGTCAAGGTCGTCTAGGCGTCCGTCTCTAGCATCCGCCCGGATCTCTAGCGCTCCGACTCTCTCTGAAAGTCCGGTAGCCCAATCCGGCATCCTCTCATACCATCCCGGGGCGTGATCGTACCATGCGGGGGCATCGGCTGGTGCTGGCGGTTGCGGTGGTGGTGGTGCTGCTGGCTGCGTCGTGGACCAAGGAGGAGGTGTGTCGTACCAAGTGGGAGGTGTAGTCATCCACGTGGGCCTCTCACTCACGCTAGCGCGGCGAGATGACGAGCCTGAAGCTCTAGCTGGGCGTGGAGAGCGCCTAGGTACATCCCGGGCCGCCTCCGGCTGATCCAGAAACGTGCCGAAATCCTGCTCCGCTCCTCCACCACTCTCGTACTGATCTCCCATGTCCTCCTCATCCACAACCGGCGGTGGAACGTAAGGGGGAGCTACAAGCCTGTTCACGTGCATCGCAGCGAACGTCTCTTTCCAATTGTGGCGTCCCGCCACAATGGAATACTCTGGCAGCCACTCTATACCCCTGCATGTCCTAGTCTCCCAAGGCATGCCCGCATAAGGCGGACCTCTGTGTGTGGGGAAGATGAGTCCCCTAACCATAAAAGCCTGTAGCCCTAATGGAACCGCCGGTATACGGGTGTGTTCACCCCTAGAGGTGTGTGCAAATAAGCTTTAAATTTATAAAACTAGAATCAAGCAGCGAACCCGCAGTGTACGGATCGAGGTAGCTAAGCAAGAATTCCAGAGTATCGAACACAGGGATTTGGGTGGGAACAAATTCGATTTCAGGTTATCAAGCAATAAGTATGGGAGTTATGCAAATATTGGGAAAACAACAATCCTAAAGATCCGGGTATTCAGTTGCGGCAATAGATTCAAGATATACTAATGATGTAAAGACAGAGTAGAGATATGCAAAGGTATACTAATGTAAGGTAATCGTACGGTTGAGGTTCCAAAAACCTTATGTGACTCATCTAAAAGATACTCCCTATACAGGTTGTTGAGGCTCAATATAGAAAGGAACTAAAGACGAGGATTAGTGTCAAATACCCAAACCTATAATCTAAAGATCAAGACTAACTTATCCGATTGAGGTTGTTGAGACTCACAGTCGAGGTAGAGGTTGTTGAGGCTTCACTACCACCTAGAAAAGACAAGTCTAAACTAAGCTAAAGCAAATCTTTAACTTTGGATTAAGATAAAAGCAAGCTCGTAAACTCAAGGAAATTACGGTTGGATCTTGAGATTCCACGGTCGTGGAACTCAAGAACAGCCCGTAATTTAAGGTTGTCGGCGACAATTCTCTAACTCTCAGGGTCTAATCTGTTTGCGATCGATCTATCATCATCTAAGCCACAACTATCAACCCTTCACCTTAGAATTGTTAAGGGTTTTTAGCCAATAACAGTCATATTGATATTAATTCAAGATTTAAGGAATAAAAGATGAAAACTTTCAAGAACTATCAATAACTTTCAAGTGAATCTCAAGATCCCAACAAGTGTTTAACAAAGATTCAGAAGAGAACAAACAAATCACCACTATAGGAAAGAAGAGAAACGGGATGTCAATCCGTTTCCGATTCGAACCTAAACAAGAAGAGAGATCTTCTTGCAATTCTTCCAAGAACTTCGGTCTTTCGCAATTCCGAAGATCACAACGACAATCTCCACCAAAGTGCGAGATTTGAACAACTCTTCAACTGCAAACTTTGATCTCCAATGAGATCTCCGAAACTTGCCTCCAAAGTGGGGGAGCGTTAATCCTTAGCGTCGATTGCAAAGAGCTTGTGTAAAGATGTAAGCGAGCGTAAACGGGGATTGCACGTCTATCCGTTGATGCAAGATCGCTAAGCGAGCATAAGCGATGATGATGAAAGCTCTTTTCGGCCGTCTTTTTATAGGGCAAGACGAAGCGTCGGCCCGGCCCATTCTTCAAAAGATCATGGCTTCGAAATATGGCGAAAAGATTCGCCAAGATCACGGTCGTGGAATCTTCCACGGCCGTAATTTTGAGGCGTGGAAACTACTACGGTTTGATCCACGGCCGTAATATCCCCTGGAATGAACATCGAATTCTGACTCACAATCCACGGCCGTAATTTGGGGTAAGACCGTGATTCTTGCCTTCCTTCGTGCATTCCTCAATCCAATACTCGAATTTGCTTCCAAAAAGTGTCCTCGATCTATGGACATATCAACTCAACTCTCCTTTTCTCGATTCCGTCCGGAAATAGCTCCAAATCACCTATAATCAACATAGAACTCGTGTAGACATCCATATCGACAATATAGGTAATACTAGCTCATATATGCGCAAAGCTCAATCAAAGACTATCAATATGAATCAATTATGATTAGAAAACGTGCCTAAAATATCACAATATTTCATGCTAACAAATAACCCCATACTTAGCACTTGCTTGTCCCTAAGCAAGGTCTTTCAAAAAGCTTTAAACAAGAGTTAGGATGAAATATGTGTACCTTCTTTTGGATGGAAGTGACTTCTAAAGAATAGATCATTCTCAAACCTTGCTTCTATCGTTTTTCAAACTTTCACACACTTGATTAGAGAGTAAAAAGCAAAGAAAACTCATGAATCAATTCAACTTCCAAACAAGCATTATAACCTTCAAATATCATCAAAATCAATCATAAGAACTTCAATTTAGATCACCAAGCCATATAACATTCTTTTGATCTTAAGGACTTTCAAAGAAAAGGTCTAGAGTATGGAAGGGAAGGGAAACTTTAAGGGAGAGTGGTGCATAAATCCGGGAAAGTGGACAACTACCTTCTTCTACTTTCGCGGTTTCCGCAACACAACACTTCACTTAGAGCTTCGCTCTTTCCTTTTCATTTTTCGACTTTACTTTTGGAGTTATGGATAGAGGTGCACAAAAACCGAAGCCTAGGAGATTGGCGTTTCTCAAAATTGCAAGAGATGCCTCAAACCCTTAGCGCACATACCATAATCCGCTAGGAATATCGCTCAATCCGACTTTGGCAAGACACAAACACCCGGCTATGTGAATGGTGCCGAGTTACTCATCGTCATGATTGACTTCCCCAAACCTATAATTTCTTTCTATTCAATTGATTGCAAATATATGCTCTCATGTCCCTCCCACATATAACATGCCTTTTTCTCATTCACTTTCCAAGTTCCCGGATGGGTAAGGGAGGCTAATATTTTAATGAGGAGTTAGATGATCAAAGAAAGAAGAAAGAAAGTATCGAATTGCCTTAATCATTTCAACAAGAAGTATAGGAACTTATAACGTGATTTCAACTTCAATTTCTTACATGATTTAGGTAACATTTTCACATTATACAACTTGCAAAAGAGGTAAGATTCATTCATTCATTTTCTTTTCGAATTACCATCCTTTCAAGCATGCAATTGTTATCAAACTCAATTCACAAGTAGTGATTATCATGGAAATCATATCGATTCGTTAGAAGCACAAAATTTTCAAAATTTTTCAATTTTTATGGGTTTTTTAAAGTTCTTTTTCATGCAATGCAAGAATGAAACGTGTAGCATATGATGAACATGCAATGATAGTCTAGGAATGAAAGCAACATATAGAGTAGAGTTATTACAAACGTTTAGTACATCCCACCCCATACTTAGGACGAACATTGTCCCTAATGTTCACAAGAAAGAACAAAAGAAAGAAAAGAAAAAGAAACTCACAAATGGTGGCGGGAATGTCTAAAAACGAGCGGTCCGGTCCTCAATCAATGCGGCGCCGGTGGAGGTGGGAATTGAGAGAAACTCGGATCGTAAACCCGCCCAAACTGCTGGCGGTAGACGTCCCTCATCATGTGGTCAAGGTCGTCTAAGTGTCTGTCTCTATCTTCCGCCCGGATCTCTAATGCTCCGACTCTGTCTGAAAGTCCGGTAGCCCAATCCGGCATCCTCTCATACCATCCCGGGGGATCGACTGGTGCTGGTGCTGGTGGTGGCGGTGGTGCTGTTGGCTGCGTCGTGGACCAAGGAGGAGGTGTGCTGTACCAAGTGGGAGGTGTAGTCATCCACGTGGGCCTCTTGCTCACACTGGCGCGGCGAGATGACGAGCCTGAAGCTCTAGCTGGGCGTGGAGAGCGCCTAGGTACATCCGGGGCTGCATCCGGCTGATCCGGAAACGTGCCGAACTCCTGCTCTGCTCCTCCACCACTCTCGTACTGCTCTCCCATGTCCTCCTCATCCTCAGCTGGTGGTGGAACGTAAGGGGGAGCTACAAGCCTGTTCGCATGCATCGCAGCGAACGTCTCCTTCCAATTATGGCGTCCCGCCATAATGGAATACTCTGGCAGCCACTCAATACCCCTGCCTGTCCTACTCTCCCAGGGCATGCCCGCATAAGGCGGACCTCTATGTGTGGGGAAGATGAGTCCCCTAACCATGAATGCATGTAATCCTAGAGGTACGGCGGGTATGCGGGTGCAAGCTGAAAAATCTACACCCAAGCTCCTAGCTATGTGGGTCACTATCCCACCATATCCGATATTCCCCTTCGACTTATTCTTCAGTTTACTCATCGTCGCCGCCAAAAGAGTAGCACAATCTGCGCGGCATCCATAAAGCATAGCATAAAGGAGGAATAGCTCATCCGTCTTGATCTTTTGGGGCGTCTCCGTCCTAGGGAAGAGACACTCCGAAAGAACACGGTGAGCTATCTTCAAGGCCAAATGGTACATCAATTTGGCCTTGGTATTAGCAGGTTGCCAACGGTCCTCGTCGGCATAAATCATGGCCACTTCCGCCCAAAAGTCCTTGGCGGAAATGCCTCTAGGAAGTCGACCGTTATAGGTCTCATGGAACCCAAAAATGGTCCCGAACTCAACAATGCTCAAGTGGTAGTCTCTGTTCATGAGACGGAAGGAGACGGTCCTATCAACATGGCTGTGCTCAAAAGATGTCACAACCTCTCGGGTGATCTCCTCATAAGCGTCTTCACGAATGTTCGTGAAGACTAGCAATCCGGCTCTATCCAAGAGCCATGTAAGGTCTTCTACTATGTTGAGAGGATGTAGATCCTCCAACAACAAATATCTAGGACCTATCACTGTCCTTTTCTCTATTTTCTCAAGTTCACCTATGTAGTTTTCGTGTATGATCGGGATGCTAGGAGGAGGGGGTGAAGATGGAGGTGAAGGTGAGGATGGTGGTGAAGGAGATGAGGGTGGTGGTGCCCTAGATGTGGAGGGGTTGCCCTTTCTCTTCTTATTTTGCTCCCCTCTCTTTTCCTTAATCCTTCCCGAAACTCTCCTCACAAAGTCCATTCTGTTGAAAATTACGGGCTGTTCTTCCTAAATCACGGCCGTGGAATCTTTGTAGACCGTAATTCGACACAGGTTTTTGTGAATCTCAGCAAATTCACCAAATTTCACCACACAAAGCAGTCCTAATCTAATTCCTTCCAATCTTTATCAGTTCTTCCTAAAAATCTATGGCAAAAACGAACCAAATCCACTAGAATCGAAGAGAAGGAAATAACCTCTTTTTCGGATTGAAAAATCCAAAATGAGGGTTTGTTGATCGTTTTCCACGCGATTTGTTGCTTGGATCTTGTTCTTGGTTGGATTTGCTGCAGTTTTGGGCGAAGAATCGTTGAAAACGATTAAAGAACGAAGATTTGGGAGGAGCTGTGGGATTTCGGTATTTAGGGCGTGGAATTGGGGATGAATTGTGGTGATTTTGTGATGAAGTGTGGCTTTTATACTCGCAGGCAAAATTTCAAAAATCACGGTCTGTCGAGGCATTCCACGGCCGTGGAAATGTACGGACCCGTAATTTTTGTGATTTTTCACAGGCCTTTGAGAATTACGGCCACTGTAGCTATGACGACCGTGATTTAGACCGTGGAACTTTCTGTAAAGCTTCAAAGTCCAAATTTCGTCACCTCTCTTCGACATTATCCCTCTTTTCTCTTTTCCCATCGATCCTACAACCAAAAACACGAACATACCGGGAGAAATCGAGGCAAAAATAAAGCAAAAACTTCTATTCTAAGCTAAACTATGAATCGAAAACAAAAACGAAAATGCAATACCTTGGGTTGCCTCCCAAGAAGCGCTTTGTTTAAGGTCCGTAGCTAGACCAATCTTGCACTTATTCGAGTGCGGTAGGTGCAAACTCCTCAGCTTGGAGTTCCGGTGAGTACTTCTTGAGTCGTTGGCCGTTCACCTTAAAACTTCCGCTAGCTTCACCCCATACTTCAACTGCACCATGGGGGAAAATACGCTTAATTAGAAAAGGTCCAGTCCAACGAGATTTTAACTTACCTGGAAAGAGGCGAAGTCTCGAATTGAAGAGGAGGACTTGATCTCCCTCTTGGAAGTCCTTTGGAATGATATGCTTATCATGCCAACGCTTTGCTCTTTCCTTGTAGATCTTAGCGTTTTCATAGGCGTTCAAACGGAGTTCATCCAGCTCGTTGATGTCTAGGAGACGCTTCTCTCCCGCTTCTTTCATGCCGAAATTCAGCCATTTGATAGCCCAAAACGCTTTGTGCTCTAGCTCTACCGGCAAGTGACAAGACTTCCCATACACAAGGTTGTATGGTGTGGTTCCTATGGGAGTCTTGTATGCAGTCCGGTACGCCCATAATGCGTCATCTAGTTTCAAGGACCAATCCTTCCTAGTCCTTGAAACCGTCTTCTCTAGAATTCCCTTGATCTCCCTGTTTGAGATCTCAACTTGTCCACTCGTTTGTGGATGGTAAGGGGTGGCGATCTTGTGAGTAACCCCATACTTGGTTAGAAGAGCTTCAAAGCGACGGGCTATGAAGTGAGAACCTCCATCACTAATGAAAGTCCTTGGCGTCCCTAATCGCGGAAAGATGGTCTTGTTGAAGAACTTAACCACCACCATGGCATCATTCGTGGGAGAGGCAATTGCTTCGACCCATCTAGAAACGTAGTCTACCGCCAATAGTATGTATTGGTTTCCACAAGAAGAAGGGAATGGTCCCATGAAATCGACTCCCCAAACGTCGAAAATCTCCACCTCTTGGATGTTGTTGAGGGGCATCTCGTTCCTTCTAGAGATATTGCCTGTTCTTTGACAAGCATCGCAACAAGAAACAAAGGATTGCACATCTTTAAATAAAGTAGGCCAATAGAATCCAGATTGCAATACCTTTGCGCTAGTTTTGTTCGAACTAGTGTGTCCTCCACAAGGTAGTGAATGACAGTGACGGATGACACTTTGCATCTCATCTTCCGGCACACATCGCCGAATGATGCCATCCGGACCTCTCTTGAAGAGGAGAGGCTCGTTCCAATAGTATTCCCGGACGTCCTTGAAGAATTTCTTCCTTTGTGCGTATGATAGTCCGGGTGGTATCTCCTGGCAAACTAAATAGTTAACGAAATCAGCAAACCATGGTTCGTTACCTTTGGAGATTACCTTGATGCACTCCTCTATGATATGTAAGTGTTCGTCTGGAAAGGAGTCATCAATGGGCAAATGGTCGTCCTCTTAGACGACTCAAATGATCCGCAACAGAATTTTCTGAGCCTTTCTTGTCGCGGATCTCTAGATCGAATTCTTGTAGGAGAAGAATCCATCTAATCAGCCTTGGTTTCGCATCTTTCTTCGCAAGGAGGTACCGGATCGCAGCATGATCCGTGTAGACAATCACCTTTGCACCTACAAGATAAGAGCGAAACTTGTCAATAGCGTAGACAATGGCTAAAAATTCTTTCTCTGTAGTGGCGTAGTTGAGCTGAGCTTCGTCTAGCGTTTTGCTAGCGTAGTATATGGCATGGGTTCGTCCTTCCTTTCGTTGCCCAAGAACAGCTCCAATAGCTACGTCACTAGCATCACACATAATCTCGAAAGGGAGAGTCCAATCCGGGGGTTGGATAATGGGTGCTGAAATTAGAGCTTGCCGAATGGTGTTGAACGCCTCTAGACATTCCTGTGAAAACTCAAAAACCGCATCCTTCATCAATAGATTAGTGAGAGGTTTTGATATCTTAGAAAAATCCTGAATGAAACGTCTATAGAATCCGGCATGTCCTAGGAAAGTTCTTATTCCCTTCACCGAAATTGGGGGAGGAAGTTTCTCTATGGTCTCTATTTTAGCTTTGTCTACCTCTATCCCTCTACTAGAGACTAAGTGACCTAATACGATTCCTTCCTTAACCATGAATTGACACTTCTCCCAATTAAGAACTAGGTTAGTGTCTTCACATCTTTGCAAAACAAGAGAAAGGTTAGAAAGACAATCGTTAAAAGAGGAACCGTAAACGGAGAAGTCGTCCATGAAGACTTCCATGATTTCCTCTACGTATTCGGAGAAGATGGCCATCATGCACCGTTGAAAGGTGGCTGGGGCGTTGCAAAGCCCGAACGGCATTCTCCTATAAGCGAACGTACCCCAAGGGCACGTGAATGTGGTCTTCTCTTGATCATCCGGATGTATCGGAATCTGAAAGAAGCCACTATAACCGTCAAGGTAGCAAAAGTATGAATGTTGTGCTAACCTTTCAAGCATTTGATCGATGAATGGCAATGGAAAGTGATCCTTCCGCGTTGCGTTGTTGAGCTTGCGGTAGTCTATACACATTCGCCATCCAGTCACGGTTCGGGTAGGAATGAGTTCGTTGTTCTTGTTGGGGATGACTGTCATTCCTCCCTTCTTTGGAACTACTTGAACTGGGCTCACCCACTTGCTATCGGAGATAGGATAGATGATACCTGCATCAAGAAGTTTAAGAATTTCCTTCTTGACAACCTCCTTCATGGTCGGATTCAACCGCCTTTGAGGTTGTCTTGAAGTTCTAAAGTCTTCCTCCATTAGTATCTTATGCATGCATAGGGAGGGTTTAATTCCTACTAAGTCCTCAATAGTATAGCCTATGGCTTTTCTATGTTTCCTAAGGACAATCATGAGCTGTTCATGTTCATCTATGCTTAATTCGGAACTAACGATGACCGGAAAGGTAGAATTAGATCCAAGAAAAGCGTACCTTAGATGAGTAGGAAGTGGTTTGAGTTCCATTGCTTTCGGAGCTTCCAATGATCCTTGAGGAGCTTCCGATGTTTCCTTAGAAGTTTCTAAGGATGTTGAATGATTTGGAGAAGAATTAGAAGAAGTTGAAGAAGTATGCCGATCACCATTTTCCACGGCCAAAATTACGGTTTCCTCTGGTTTTCCACGGCCGTAATATCCTCTGGAATGGAGGTTGATTTTGGTTGTGGAATCCACGGTCGTGGAATAAAGGGTATGACCGTGGATTCGAGTATTCTCAGCCTCATCGTGGAGTTTTTCAAACTCCACTCCATGCATCTCTTCTTGTGCTTCTAAGGCTTCAATTTCCTCTTTGCACTCTTCCTCTTCTCCTACATTGGTTAGACTCATAGTAATGACCTTTTGTAAGGGATCGTTAAAGAGAATCGCACTTACCTCCTCCCTAGATAAACCTTCTTCGTCTTGGACATTGTAAATATCCTCATCGAAGATTGGCTCCTTCACTAGAGTGGAAAGAACGAACTCTACTTTCTCTTCCCCAATATCAAAAGCGAGTCTCCCATTCTTGCAATCGACCATGCAGCCGGAAGTTGCAAGAAACGGCCTTCCGAGTATGATCGGGACCGGACTATCTGCAGGAATGTCAAGTACGACAAAATCAATGGGGACAAAGAACTTGCCTAGCTTGACCGGGACGTCTTCTACAATGCCGACGGGACGAGTAATGGATCGATCCGCCATGTATAACGTCATCTTCACTGGTTTAGGGTCGCCTAAACCGATCTTCCTGCACAATGCAAGTGGTATGATGCTCACACTTGCTCCTAAATCACATAAAGCGTCATATGTGACTTCTCCCACTCCAATGGGAATGCAAAATGACCCCGGATCTTTCAACTTTGGGGGCATTTTCTCCTTCATAGTCTTGATGAGATCCGAAGAATCCGAACTCATCTTGACCTCTCCAAAATCTTCTAGCTTCCTCTTGTTAGAGAGGAGCTCCTTCAAGAACTTGCCATAAGCTGGCATACCTACAATAGCATCAATGAAAGGTATGTTAATATGCAGTTTGCTCATGAGTTCTATGAACTTACCGAATTGCTTGTCTAGGCGCGCTCGCGCTCTAGATTGAGGGAACGGTAGGGGAGGTTTGAAAGCTGGAGGGGGAACATAGACGTCCTCCTTCTCCTTCCCCTTTTCTTTGCTTTTCTCTACGGGGACTTCAACGAACGTAGGCTGCGGATCGGTGGTAGTCACTCCGCTCCTAGTTGTAATTGCCATTACCCTTCCCTTAGGGTTGTCCTCCGTCTTTCCTGGAAGTTTTCCTGGATTTCTAGGAACTTCTTCCGCATGATCGAACATTTGGTTTTCTAAAACCTTTTGAGCTTTGTCGATCTTAGAAACTCGATCATCGAATTTAATGAAGCGGTCCTCCATCCCTTGAAGCTTTCCCAAGATAGTTTCCAACATGGGATCTGGCTTCTCCTTCCCCGAAGTGCTTCCTCCATTAGATGTTTGCCCCTGGCTTTTCAAAGGAGTAGAGGAAGAGGAAGGTGGAGTTAGCGAATTAGAATTGGAAGGATAGGAGTTACCGGAATTCTGTTGATTGGAGCGCCAATTGTTGTTGTTCGAACCCCGATTGTTGTTCCAATTGTTGTTATTCCGGTTGTTGTTGTTTCCATTCCAATTGTTGTTCCGGTTATTGTTCCGGTTATTGTTGTTGCGGTTGGTGTTATCACCGCCATTGTTGTTGTTGCCCAAATAACCAACATCCTTCTCTTGTTGCTTTGGGAAGTTGGTCTTGATAGTCTCCTTCAACTCCTTGATTTCATTGTTGAGGGAGAAAATCTGATTTTGAGCTTCATGTGTGAGCTTTGCTCCTTGCTCCACACGATTTCCTTCCACCTTTCGGTGGGAATACTTCTCTATGACTCTTGCTTGCTTCTCAATGAAGTCCCAAGCGTCATCTTCTCTCATGTCCATGAACGTTCCACATGAGAGGGATTGGAGGTTGAATTGCGTTCCCGCATCCAGCCCTTTGTAGTAAATTTCCAGCAAGGCAAGCTTGGATATGCCATGATGAGGGCAATCCAAGAGCAAATCCTGAAACCTTTCCCAAGATTGAAACAAACTTTCGTTAGGTCTCATAGAAAAAGCATTAATCTTACCTCTAAGTTCCGCTGTTTTGGAAGGCGGAAAGAATTTGGTGAGAAACTCTGCGGAAAGGTCTTCCCACGTGTCCAGTTTCCCATTAGGAAGAGCTTGGTACCAAGACAGCGCTTTCCCTTTCAAGGAGAAAAAGAATGGTTTGAGCTTGTAGCTGTTGGTAGTGGCGCTCTTCGGTCTCATCGTCTCCATCATACACTCAAAGTTTTGCAAGTGTTGGTGTGGAGATTCAGCGCTTGTACCGCCAAACTGGCTTTGGCGAACAAGAGTGATAACTTGAGGGTTGAAGCTAAACCCTTGTACATCTTCAGCATCAAAGTTCACACCTAAGCGGCGTGGTTGTTGTGTTGGATCCATCCGTTGGCCAAGAGTTCTCGGCTTATTATCCACACGTTCGACCCTCGCATTCCTAGGTGGAATGCGGCGGTTAGCAGCTCCTTGTGTGTTGAAAGGATTTATGTTGATCGTGGGGTCAATTTCTTCTAGCGGTGGCATGGAAGAGTCGCTATCATCGGCGGATGAATGACTTCTTCTTCTTCTAGACCTTGAAGTCCTTTTCGAGGATTTCTTGATCATGTTATTTTTAAGCTCGCTCATTTGTAATCCCATCTGGAACATCTGATCCTGTAGAGCGTTGACTTGGGATTGATGCCGATTCATCTCATCTATGCGAAGGTTATCATTCCAGCGAAGTTGAGCTTCCTTCTCTGCTAGCTCCGATTGGAAATCACGTTCGTTTCCTTCGGTCATCTTCTTTTCCTTGCGCTTTTGCCTCAAGGTTTTCTCTAGCTCTTGATCAAGAGGTAAGAGATCTCCGGTATTCCTAGACCTGCGCATACACTTAAAACAATATCAAACAACGAGGGCAAGCTCCCAAGCTTGACAACCGGTTACCGAATTCGGCCGAAACCAAATCCCCGGCAACGGCGCCAAAAACTTGTTCGCCCCTAGAGGTGTGTGCAAATAAGCTTTAAATTTATAAAACTAGAATCAAGCAGCGAACCCGCAGTGTACGGATCGAGGTAGCTAAGCAAGAATTCCAGAGTATCGAACACAGGGATTTGGGTGGGAACAAATTCGATTTCAGGTTATCAAGCAATAAGTATGGGAGTTATGCAAATATTGGGAAAACAACAATCCTAAAGATCCGGGTATTCAGTTGCGGCAATAGATTCAAGATATACTAATGATGTAAAGACAGAGTAGAGATATGCAAAGGTATACTAATGTAAGGTAATCGTACGGTTGAGGTTCCAAAAACCTTATGTGACTCATCTAAAAGATACTCCCTATACAGGTTGTTGAGGCTCAATATAGAAAGGAACTAAAGACGAGGATTAGTGTCAAATACCCAAACCTATAATCTAAAGATCAAGACTAACTTATCCGATTGAGGTTGTTGAGACTCACAGTCGAGGTAGAGGTTGTTGAGGCTTCACTACCACCTAGAAAAGACAAGTCTAAACTAAGCTAAAGCAAATCTTTAACTTTGGATTAAGATAAAAGCAAGCTCGTAAACTCAAGGAAATTACGGTTGGATCTTGAGATTCCACGGTCGTGGAACTCAAGAACAGCCCGTAATTTAAGGTTGTCGGCGACAATTCTCTAACTCTCAGGGTCTAATCTGTTTGCGATCGATCTATCATCATCTAAGCCACAACTATCAACCCTTCACCTTAGAATTGTTAAGGGTTTTTAGCCAATAACAGTCATATTGATATTAATTCAAGATTTAAGGAATAAAAGATGAAAACTTTCAAGAACTATCAATAACTTTCATGTGAATCTCAAGATCCCAACAAGTGTTTAACAAAGATTCAGAAGAGAACAAACAAATCACCACTATAGGAAAGAAGAGAAACGGGATGTCAATCCGTTTCCGATTCGAACCTAAACAAGAAGAGAGATCTTCTTGCAATTCTTCCAAGAACTTTGGTCTTTCGCAATTCCGAAGATCACAACGACAATCTCCACCAAAGTGCGAGATTTGAACAACTCTTCAACTGCAAACTTTGATCTCCAATGAGATCTCCGAAACTTGCCTCCAAAGTGGGGGAGCGTTAATCCTTAGCGTCGATTGCAAAGAGCTTGTGTAAAGATGTAAGCGAGCGTAAACGGGGATTGCACGTCTATCCGTTGATGCAAGATCGCTAAGCGAGCATAAGCGATGATGATGAAATCTCTTTTCGGCCGTCTTTTTATAGGGCAAGACGAAGCGTCGGCCCGGCCCATTCTTCAAAAGATCATGGCTTCGAAATATGGCGAAAAGATTCGCCAAGATCACGGTCGTGGAATCTTCCACGGCCGTAATTTTGAGGCGTGGAAACTACTACGGTTTGATCCACGGCCGTAATATCCCCTGGAATGAACATCGAATTCTGACTCACAATCCACGGCCGTAATTTGGGGTAAGACCGTGATTCTTGCCTTCCTTCGTGCATTCCTCAATCCAATACTCGAATTTGCTTCCAAAAAGTGTCCTCGATCTATGGACATATCAACTCAACTCTCCTTTTCTCGATTCCGTCCGGAAATAGCTCCAAATCACCTATAATCAACATAGAACTCGTGTAGACATCCATATCGACAATATAGGTAATACTAGCTCATATATGCGCAAAGCTCAATCAAAGACTATCAATATGAATCAATTATGATTAGAAAACGTGCCTAAAATATCACAATATTTCATGCTAACAGGGTGCAAGCTGAAAAATCTACACCAAACGACCTAGCAATGTGGGTTACTATCCCACCATATCCAATGTTCCCCTTCGATTTATTCTTGAGTTTACTCATCGTCGCCGCCAAAAGAGTAGCACAATCTGCGCGGCATCCATAAAGCATACTGTAAAGGAGGAATAGCTCATCCGTCTTGATCTTTTGGGGCGTCTCCGTCCTAGGAAAGAGACACTCCGAAAGAACACGGTGGGCTATCTTCAAGGCTAGATGGTACATCAATCTAGCCTTGGTATCGGCGGGTTGCCAACGGTCCTCGTCGGCGTAAATCATAGCCACTTCCGCCCAAAAATCCTTGACGGAAACGCCTCTAGGAAGTCGACCGTTGTAGGTCTCATGGAACCCGAAAATGGTCCCGAACTCAACAATGCTCAAGTGATAGTCTCGATTCATGAGACGGAAGGAGACGGTTCTATCTACTGGGCTGTGCTCAAAGGACGTCACAACCTCCCGGGTAATCTCCTCATAAGCGTCTTCACGAATGTTCGTGAAGATTAGTAATCCGGCTCTATCCAAGAGCCATGTGAGATCATCAACTATGTTGAGAGGATGTAGATCCTCCAACAACAAATACCTAGGGCCAATTACTGCCCTCTTCTCTATTTTCTCAAACGCAGCAATGTAGTTGTCATGTATGGTTGGGATGCTAGGGTGAGGTGGTGAAGATGGAGGTGAAGGTGAAGATGGTAGTGAGGGAGATGAGGGTGGTGGTGCCCTAGAGGTGGAGGGGTTCCCTTTCCTTTTCTTACTTTGCTCCCCTTTCTTCTCCTTTATCCTTCCCGACATTCTCCTCACAAAGTCCATTCTGTTCAAAATTACGGGCTGTTCTACAGAAACCACGGCCGTGGAACCTCCAGAGACCGTGATTCGTCACAGAATCTCGTGAATCTCAGCAAATTCACCAAATATCACCACAACAAGCAGTCCTAATCTAATTCCTTCCAATCTTTGTCAGTTCTTCCTAAAGTTCTATAGCAAAAACGAACTAAATCCGTGAAATTCGAGAAGAAAGATGTAACCTCTTTTTCGGATTGAAAAATCCAAAATCCGCGTTTGTTGATCGATTTCCACTCGATTTGTTGCTTGGATCTCGTTTGTGGTTGGATTTGCTGCAGTTTAGGATGAAGAATCGTTGAAAACGATTAGGAAACGAAGAATTTGGAGAGGATGAGGGTATTCGGTTTCTAGGTCGTGGAAATGGGAGAAAATTGTGGTGATTTTGTGAAGAAGTGTGGCTTTTATACTCGCAGGCAAATTTCCAAAAATCACGGTCTATCGGGGCATTCCACGGCCGTGGAAGTGTACGGAACCGTGGTTTTGATGATTTTTCACAGACTTTTGAGAATTACGGCCACTGTAGCTGTGACGACCGTAATTTAGACCGTGGAACCTTCTGTAAAGCTTCAAAGTCCAATTTTCGTCACTTTTCTTCGACATTATCCTCCCTTTCTCCTTTTCCATCGATCCTACAACCAAAAACACGAACATACCGGAAGAAATCGAGGCAAAATAAAGCGAAAACGTCTATTCTAAACTAATCTATGAATCGAAAACAAAAACGAGAATGCAATACCTTGGGTTGCCTCCCAAGAAGCGCTTTGTTTAAGGTCCGTAGCTAGACCATATTCGCACTTATTCGAGTGCGGTAGGCGCAAACTCCTCAGCTTGGAGTTCCGGCGTATACTTCTTGAGTCGTTGGCCGTTCACCTTAAAACTTCCGCTAGCTTCACCCCATACTTCAACTGCACCATGGGGGAAAATGCGCTTAATTAGAAAAGGTCCATTCCAACGAGATTTAAGCTTACCTGGAAAGAGGCGAAGTCTTGAATTGAAGAGGAGAACTTGATCTCCTTCTTTGAAGTCCTTTGGAATGATATTCTTATCATGCCAACGCTTTGCTCTTTCCTTGTAGATTTTAGCGTTTTCGTAGGCGTTCAAACGGAGTTCATCCAGCTTGTTGATGTCTAGGAGACGCTTCTCTCCTGCTTCCTTCATGCCGAAATTCAGCCATTTGATAGCCCAAAACGCTTTGTGTTCCAGCTCTACCGGCAAATGACAAGACTTCCCATACACAAGGTTGTATGGTGTGGTTCCTATGGGGGTCTTGTATGCAGTCCGGTATGCCCATAATGCGTCATCTAGTTTCAAGAACCAATCCTTCCTAGTCCTCGAAACTGTCTTCTCTAGAATTCCCTTGATCTCCCTATTTGAGATCTCAACTTGTCCACTCGTTTGTGGATGGTAAGGGGTAGCGATCTTGTGAGTAACCCCATACTTGGCTAGAAGAGCTTCAAAGCGACGGGCTATGAAGTGAGAACCTCCATCACTAATGATCGTCCTTGGTGTTCCGAATCGTGGAAAAATGGTCTTGTTAAAGAACTTAACCACCACCATGGCATCATTTGTTGGAGAGGCAATTGCTTCCACCCATCTAGAAACGTAGTCTACCGCCAATAATATGTATTGGTTTCCACAAGAAGATGGGAATGGTCCCATGAAATCGACTCCCCAAACGTCGAAAATTTCCACCTCTTGGATGTTGTTGAGGGGCATCTCGTTCCTTCTAGAAATATTGTCTGTTCTTTGACAAGCATCGCAACAAGAAACAAAGGACTGCACATCTTTAAATAAAGTAGGCCAATAGAATCCAGATTGCAATACCTTTCCGCTAGTTTTGTTCGAACTAGCGTGTCCTCCACAGGGTAGTGAATGGCAATGGCGGATGACACTTTGCATCTCATCTTCCGGCACACATCGCCGAATGATGCCATCCGGACCTCTCTTGAAGAGGAGAGGCTCGTTCCAATAGTATTCCCGGACGTCTTTAAAGAACTTCTTCCTTTGTGCGTAGGATAGTCCGGGCGGTATCTCCTGGCAAACCAAATAGTTAACAAAATCAGCAAACCATGGTTCGTTACCTTTGGAGATCTCGTTGATGCACTCCTCTATGATGTGTAGGTGCTCGTCTGGAAAGGAGTCATCAATGGGTAGATGGTCGTCCTCTAGATGTGTGAGGCGACTCAAATGATCCGCAACAGAATTTTCCGAGCCTTTCTTGTCGCGGATCTCAAGATTGAATTCTTGTAGGAGAAGAATCCATCTAATCAGCCTTGGCTTCGCATCTTTGTTCGCAAGGAGGTACCGGATCGCAGCATGATCCGTGTAGACAATCACCTTTGCACCTACAAGATAAGAGCGAAATTTTTCAATAGCGTAGACAATGGCTAGAAATTCTTTTTCCGTAGTGGCGTAGTTGAGCTGAGCTTCGTCTAGCGTCTTGCTAGCGTAGTATATGGCATGGGTTCGTCCTTCCTTTCGTTGCCCAAGAACAGCTCCAATGGCTACGTCACTAGCATCGCACATAATCTCGAAAGGGGAGAGTCCAATCCGGAGGTTGGATAATGGGTGCTGAAATTAGAGCCTGCCGGATAGTGTTGAACGCATCTAAACATTCCTGTGAAAACTCAAAAACCGCATCCTTCATCAATAGATTAGTGAGAGGTTTTGATATCTTAGAAAAGTCTTTAATGAAGCGTCTATAAAATCCAGCATGTCCTAGGAAACTTCTTATCCCTTTCACCGAAATTGGGGGAGGAAGTTTCTCTATGGTCTCTATTTTAGCCTTATCTACCTCTATCCCTCTACTAGAGACTAAGTGACCTAATACGATTCCTTCTTTAACCATGAATTGACACTTTTCCCAATTAAGAACTAGGTTAGTATCTTCACAACGTTGTAAAACGAGAGAAAGGTTAGAAAGGCAATCGTTAAAAGAGGAACCGTATACGGAGAAGTCGTCCATGAAGACTTCCATGATTTCCTCTACGTACTCGGAGAAGATGGCCATCATGCACCGTTGAAAGGTGGCTGGGGCGTTGCAAAGCCCGAACGGCATTCTCCTATAGGCGAACGTACCCCAAGGGCACGTGAATGTGGTCTTCTCTTGATCATCCGGATGTATCGGAATCTGAAAGAAGCCACTATAACCGTCAAGGTAGCAAAAGTATGAATGTTGTGCTAACCTTTCAAGCATCTGATCGATGAATGGCAATGGAAAGTGATCCTTCCGCGTTGCGTTGTTGAGCTTGCGGTAGTCTATGCACATTCGCCATCCAGTCACGGTTCGGGTAGGAATGAGTTCGTTGTTCTTGTTGGTGATGACCGTCATTCCTCCCTTCTTTGGAACTACTTGAACTGGACTCACCCACTTGCTATCAGAGATAGGATAGATGATACCTGCATCAAGAAGTTTAAGAATTTCCTTCTTGACAACCTCCTTCATGGTCGGATTCAACCGCCTTTGAGGTTGTCTTGAAGTTCCTAAGTCCTCCTCCATTAGTATCTTGTGCATGCATAAGGAGGGTTTAATTCCTACTAAGTCCTCAATAGTATAGCCTATGGCTTTTCTATGTTTCCTTAGGACAATCATGAGTTGTTCATGTTCATCTATGCTTAATTCGGAGCTAACGATAACCGGAAAGGTAGAATTAGATCCAAGAAAAGCGTACCTTAGATGAGCGGGAAGTGGTTTGAGTTCCATTGCTTTCGGAGCTTCCAATGATCCTTGAGGAGCTTCCGATGTTTCCTTAGAAGTTTCTAAGGATGTTGAATGGGTTGGAGAAGAATTAGAGGAAGTTGAAGAAGTATGTCGATCACCCTCTTCCACGGTCAAAATTACGGCCTCCTCATGTGTTCCACGGCCGTAGTATCCTCTGGAATGGAGATCGATTTTGGTCGTGGAATCCACGGTCGTGGAATACAGAGTGTGACCGTGGATTCTAGTATTCTCAGCCTCATCGTGGAGTTTCTCAAACTCCACTTCATGCATCTCTTCTTGTGCTTCCAAGGCTTCAATTTCCTCTTTGCACTCTTCTTCTTCCCCTTCATTGGTTAGACTCATAGTGATAACCTTTTGTAAAGGATCGTTAAAGAGAATCGCACTTACCTCCTCCCTAGACAAACCTATTTCGTCTTGGATGTCGTAGATATCCTCGTCAAAGATTGGTTCCTTCACTAGAGTGGAAAGAACGAACTCCACTTTTTCTTCTCCAATGTCAAAAGCGAGTCTTCCATTCTTGCAATCGACCATGCAGCCGGAAGTTGCAGGAAACGGTCTTCCGAGTATAACTGGGACCGGACTATCTGCAGGAATGTCAAGCACGACAAAATCAATGGGAACAAAGAATTTACCTAGCTTGACCGGGACGTCTTCTACAATGCCGACGGGACGAGTAATGGATCGATCCGCCATGTATAACGTCATCTTCACCGGTTTAGGGTCGCCTAAACCGATCTTCCTGCACAACGCAAGTGGTATGATGCTCACACTTGCTCCTAAGTCACATAAAGCGTCATATGTGACCTCTCCCACTCCAATGGGAATGCAAAATGACCCCGGATCTTTCAGCTTTGGGGGAATTTTCTCCTTCATCGTCTTGATGAGATCCGAAGAATCTGAACTCATCTTGATCTCTCCAAAATCTTCTAGCTTCCTCTTGTTAGAGAGGAGCTCCTTCAAGAACTTGCCATAAGCCGGCATACCTACAATGGCATCAATGAAAGGTATATTAATATGCAGCTTGCTCATGAGTTCTATGAACTTACCGAATTGCTTGTCTAGGCGCGCTCGCGCTCTAGATTGAGGGAACGGTAGGGGAGGTTTGTAAGCTGCAGAAGGGACATAGACGTCTTCCTTCTCCTTCCCCTTTTCTTTGTCCTTCACTACGGGGACTTCAACGAACGTAGGCTGCGGATCGATGGTAGTCACTCCGCTCCTAGTTGTAATCGCCATTACCCTTCCCTTAGGGTTGTCCTCCGTCTTTCCTGGAAGCTTCCCTTGATTTCTAGGAACTTCCTCCGCATGATCGAACATTTGGTTTTCTAAAACCTTTTGAGCTTTGTCGATTTTAGAAACTCGATCATCAAACTTAATGAGGCGGTTCTCCATCCCTTGAAGCTTTCCCAAGATTGTTTCCAACATGGGATCTGGCTTCTGCTTCCCCGTATTGTTTCCTCCATTAGATGATTGCCCCTGGCTTTTCAAAGGAGTAGAGGAAGAGGAAGGTGGAGTTAGTGAGTTAGAATTGGAAGGATAAGAGTTACCGGAATTTTGTTGATTGGGGCGCCAATTGTTGTTGTTTGAACCCCGATTGTTGTTCCAATCATTGTTCCGGTTGTTGTTGTTTCCATTCAAGTTGTTATTCCGGTTGTTACCCCGGTTGTTGTTGTTGCCGCCATTGTTGTTGCCCAAATAGCCAACATCCTTCCCTTGTTGCTTTGGGAAGTTGGTCTTGATAGCCTCCTTCAACTCTTTGATCTCATTGTTGAGGGAGAAAATCTGATTTTGAGCTTCATGTGTGAGCTTCGCTCCTTGCTCCACACGATTTCCCTCCACTTTCCGGTGGGAATACTTCTCTATGACTCTTGCTTGCTTCTCAATGAAGTCCCAAGCGTCATCTTCTCTCATGTCCATGAACGTTCCACATGAGAGGGATTGGAGGTTGAATTGCGTTCCCGCATCCAGCCCTTTGTAGTAAATCTCTAGCAAGGCAAGCTTGGATATGCCATGATGAGGGCAATCCAAGAGCAAATCCTGAAACCTTTCCCAAGATTGAAACAAACTTTCGTTAGGTCTCATAGAAAAAGCGTTAATCTTACCTCTAAGTTCCGCCGTTTTGGAAGGCGGGAAGAATTTGGTGAGAAACTCTGCGGAAAGGTCTTCCCACGTGTCTAGTTTCCCATTAGGAAGAGCTTGGTACCAAGACAACGCTTTCCCTTTCAAGGAGAAAAAGAAAGGTTTGAGCTTATAGCTGTTGGTAGTAGCGTTCTTCGGTCTCATCGTCTCCATCATGCACTCGAAGTTTTGCAAGTGTTGATGTGGAGATTCAGCACTTGTAACGCCAAACTGGTTTTGGCGAACAAGGGTGATAACTTGAGGGTTAAAGCTAAACCCTTGAACATCTTCAGCATCAAAATTCACACCTAAGCGGCGTGGTTGTTGTGTTGGATCCATCTGTTGGCCAAGAGTTCTTGGCTCATTATCCACACGTTCGACTCTCGCATTCCTTGGTGGGATGCGGCGATTAGTAGTTCCTTGCGGATGGAAGGGATTTATATTGATCGTAGGATCAATCTCTTCTAACGGCGGCATGGAAGAGTCACTATCATCAGCGGATGAGTGGCTTTTTCTTTTATACCTTGATCTCCTTCTTGAGGACTTCTTGCCAACCTTGTCCTCAAGGTCGCTCATCTTTACCCTCATTTGGAAGAGCATGTCTTGTAGACCGTTAACTTGAGATTGATGACGATCCATCTCATCCTTGCGGAGAGTCACATTCCAACGGAGTTGAGCTTCTTTTTCCGCCAACTCCGTATGAAAATCACGTTCGTTTTCTTCAGCCATCTTCTTTTCCTTGCGCTTTTGCCTTAAGGTTTTCTCTAGCTCTTGATCAAGAGGCAAGAGATCTTCGGTGTTCCTAGACCTGCGCATGCACTCAAAGAAAATCAAATAACGAGAGCAAGCTCCCAAGCTTGACAACGGCTACCGGATTCGGCCGAAACCAAATCCCTGGCAACGGCGCCAAAAACTTGTTCGCCCCTAGAGTTGTGTGCAAATAAGTTTTAAATTTATAAAACTAGAATCAAGCAAGCAAACCCGCAGTGTACGGATCGACGTAGTTAAGCAAGAATTCCAGAGTATCGAACACAGGGATTTGGGTGGGAACGAACTCGGTTGCAAGTTATCAAGCAGTAAATATGAGAGTTTGCAAATATTGGGAAAACAACAATCCTAAAGATCCAGGTATCCAGCTGTGGCAATAGATTCAAGATATACTAATGATGTAAAGACAAAGTAGAGATATGCAAAGGTATAATAATGTAAGGTAATCGTACGGTTGAGGTTCCAAAAACCTTATGTAACTCACCTAAAAGATACCCCCTATACAGGTTGTTGAGGCTCAATATAGAAAGATTCTAAAGGCAAGAATTAGTATCAAATACCCAAACTTATAACCTAAAGATCAAGACTAACTTAACCGATTGAGGTTGTTGAGACTCACAATCGAGGTAGAGGTTGTTGAGGCTCACTACCACCTAGAAAAGGTAAACCAAGACTAAGCTAAAACAAATCTTTAACTTTAGATTGAAGTAAAAGCAGGTTCGTAGATTCAAGGGAAATCACGGTTAGTTCTTGAGGTTCCACGGCCGTGGACTCAAGAACAGCCCGTAATTTGGGTCTGTCGACGGTGTTTCTCTAACTCTCAGGGTCTAATCTGTTTGCGATCAATCTATCATCATCTAAGCCACAACTATCAACCCTTCACCTTAGAATTGTTAAGGGTTTTTAGCCAATAACAGTCATATTGATTTCAATTCAAGAATTAGAAGATGAAAAGATGGAAACTTTCAAGAACTTTCAATAACCTTCAAATAAATCTCAAGATCACAATCAAGAGCAAATGTTTATCAAAAGATTCAAAACAGAATAAACAATCACAACCTTAGGAAGGAAGAGAAACGGGATGTCAATCCGTTCTCAAATCAAACCTAAACAAGAAGAGAGATCTTCTTGCAAAATCTTCCAAGAACTTACGCTCTTCCACAAATCTGAAGATCACCACAGCAATCTCCACTAAAAGTGCGAGATTTGAACAACTTTCCGATGCAAACTTTGATCTCCAATGAGATCTCCCAAATACTTCTAAACGAGGGTATGTGCGTTGCTAAGCGTCGATTAGTGGTGATGAATGAGGGTAGACGGGGGTGTAAGCGCCGATGATGAAATCTCTTTTCGGCCGTCTTTTTATAGGGCAAGACGAAGTGTCGGCCCGGCCCAATCTTCAAAAAGATCATGGCTTCGAAGTGTGGCGAGAGATTCGCCAAGATCACGGTCGTGGAAGATTCCACGACCGTAATTCTAGGGCGTGGAAAAAATTACGGTTAGTTCCACGACCGTAGAATCCCCTGGAATGAACATCGAATTCTGACTCTGAATCCACGGCCGTAATTCTGAACGTGGTTTTGGATTCCGGCCGTATTTTAGGGCGTAGTTTAGGGCAAGAACGTGATTCTTCCCTAAACTCGTGCATTCCTCAATCTAATACTCCAAATTGCTTCCAAAAAGTGTCCTCGATCTATGGACATATCAACTCAACTCTCCTTTGCTCGATTCCGTTCGGAAATAGCTCCAAATCACCTATAATCAACATAGAACTTGTGTAGATATCCATATCGACAATATAGGCAATACTAGCTCACATATGCATAAAGATCAATCAAAGACTATCAATATGAATCAAATACGATTAGAAAACGTGCCTAAAATATCACAATATTTCATGCTAACATTATTATTAAGTCATATCCCGTTACTAATTCAACTTAGGTTTGTGACACGAGAATCACCACATGATCTCGCCTCGGTTCCTACTCACCGTCAAGGAATGTCACTGATGCATCTGGCCGTCTACTTGCCCGGGCTAGTTACCAAGAACCCCCTAGCTCTCCACAAGAGTTAGGTAATGTTGTCACCACCCGTTATCATACACTTGGGCAAAATATCAACATATAAAGTCGTCCTATGTCCGGTTTAGTTGTTATAACATAACCAATAAAACACACATACAAACATAACAATAACCACACACCACCAAACACACATAGATGCTAATACAAGGAATACGAGCTAAATAAGTCCGGAGACTTACCTCGTCTTCACACTCAACTCACAACGCTCTCGCTTCCCTTGGGAAGAAGCCAACAACCTGCTCACAAGAGGATATGTATCAGCAACTCGCTCAACTCAAAGGTCTAAGGCATCTCACACAAACGATCTACGCAAGATCATTTGACTCTCATTTTAGGACCGCATCCTAGAATCTGTAACACTCACATATCATTCAACGCATGAGGAGATCTCTTAACAGTCCACTAACTCTCATATGCTCAAACTCAACAACCAAGAACAACGTTAAAGCCTATGAGGTTTATCATGCTCATCACACGCGCCTAAGGTCCATAACCACTACTTGGTATTCACTCTAAGTTATGCTAGATGCACCCTAGCATGATACAACCAAACATAACTAGATCGAGGTAAGATCATAAGCTCGGGAAAGAGGATACTCACGTAACGTCAAACGATGGATGTCGAACTTGGACTCGTTAGGCCTTTATCGAGGCGCTTCTGGACCTAAAACCAAATCTAAGCAAATTTAGCTAATACGCTAAATTTGAACGGAAGATTTAATATATATATATATATATATATATATATATATATATATATATATATATATATATATATATATATATATATATATATATATAATCTAAGATTAACTTGGTTTCAAATGCCCACGTTAAAACCCGCAAAAACCCTTCCAGCAAAATATGAAATTTTAGGAACTTGCTCCTAAAACCGCAACTAATACTTTGAGCCATAAATTGAATTTGATCCAATAAGGCATAAAATATAGCATTTCAATATAAGAATATTCCGTAAGCAAAATCCATGGTTCCAAACCGCTAATCCATTTTCCGGGGCAAAATATACCGTTCCAAAACTATGGGTCATAATCCATAATTAAATCTTTGGGCATTTTTCGAAAATATCTCAATAGAGGGCAAACTTGCCACAATCAAGAAATATGGGTACAAACTCTAACAACAAAATATGACCAAAATCTGTAATTATAAAGACAGGGCACATTTTGCAATTATACCAAAATATAGGGACCCAATTGCAATTAACCCACAAGGGTTTTCTTCCCGCTGGAACATCAGTGCAGGGCTGGGGAAGGGAAAACAAGGCGGCGGTAGCCCGATGTGCTTCGGCAGGCGGCGAGGAGGCTGCCCGTAACTCCGGCGGCAATGGCTTCCTCCTGGCGACAGAGGTGAAGGGGGGAGGAGACGGAGGCGGTTGCTGCTGCACTAGATTCTGGCAGACCAGGGCGACGGAACATAGTGGCTCTTCTCCAGTGTCGGATGGGCTTCGACGACGGCTGCGGTGGTGGCTTTCGGTCTCCAGGGAGGCGAGGCGGAACTACAGGTATCCGGTGGTGGCAACATCTCGGGAATGTGAAGAAGATTGAGGCTGCTGCACTGCTCCGGTGTGGATGAAGTTCCCTGCTGAGGTGAAGAAGGAAGGGGTGCTCAAGGGTGAAGACAGGATGGTTGAAGGCTGGAGTCGGAGCTCCCGGTTGCAGCGTCCTGGCGGAGAACAGAGTGTGGAGAGCAAGAGAGTTGAGGGAAGACAGAGGGACGGGAGAGAGGGACACGGGGTTGGGGAGGCTTGCGTGAGGTTGTGAAATTAACAAAGGGAGCAACGAGGGGTTGGAACGATAGCTGCAAAAAAGGAGTAGGCTTGTAGTGGCTCACCACTAGTGTAAAGTCGGGGAGAGAGACACGCAAGGAAGAAGAAACAAAAAGAGAAAACAAAAAGAAAATAAAGAAAAAGGGAGTAAGAGTGAATCCGATCCCAAGCATTCGGAACGGGATTTCCGAATCGAAAGACTCTCGAACTTCCCGTAAAATAAATGAAACGGATATACGTAAACGTATCTGAAATTTAAATATACTCGGAAAAAAATATTTCACGTAGTAGAAATACCTTTTTAAAAAATATTTAAGCTAAAAGATATCGATAAAAGCCGGAAAAATAAATATCGAAACGTACCCAATAAACGGGGCCTTACACTAGAGATGTCCTACCTCCATGCCATCGAGTTATAGGTTGCTGGAGATGTTCTACATCTATGCTATCGTTGTGATTATAGTTTGTAGGAGATTTTCTACCTCCATGCTATTGTTGTGATTATAGTTTACTAGAGATGTTCTACCTCCATTGTTCTGAGTTATGTTTAGGATTTCCGGACATGTTTTGCCTCCGTGCTTTTGGGATGAGTTTAGGTTTTGGAGATGTTATGTCTCCAATAGAGTAAATGTGTATACCTCGGCATATGGGTCCGAGAGGATTTGGGTTTGTTCAACTTTCGGGACGAAAATTGTTTTTAGGGGGATTTGATGTGATATCCCTAGTTCCGCAGTGACCCCGCACCCACGCCTTGCCTTAGCCGCAGATTCAGCGCCGTGGTCGCGTCAAGCCTTAGCCGCGGTAGCGAAAAAGTAGAGGACAACCGCCTTTTTTGAATGTCATTGTTTCCGCTTTCTTCTCTTATAAGTTTCTTTCTCTTTCCTCATTTTAAGGGTTTTGCATCTTCCACACTTCTTCCTTCTCTTCTCTTCCTCACGTTCTTCCTTCCTTCTCTTGAATTCTTCTTCTTGGTTTCCTTGATCTTCTTCAAGTTTAAAAGTGGACATGATGGTGATGTTTTGTTGATGGTTATGGTGGTTAGTTGAGAGCTTGTAGCTGAGGTTCCTCATCAAGTTAAGTAGAGGAGTGGTGAGCCTTTCCCCCCTCTTCTTTTTGTTCTTCTTCCTCTTTTCCTTGTTGATTCTAACAAGATTGATCTTGTTGTAATGTTTCTATGGATGTTTTGGATGTGTATATACATATGTATATTGAATACTGAAGTGCCTTTGATTCCTTCCTGAGGTGGAGATGAGTTTGATAGAGTTTGATCTATCGAACAGCTCTTGAGAGCTGTCTTTTGTCATAGAACCGCCTCCACGGCTTGTAGTCCCCGCCCCCACGGCAATAAAAGTGTCCCCGCCCCTACGGCTTTGTCCGCCGCCGGCTCGGCTTGTCACCGCCCCCGCACCCCTTCATTCCCGCGGGTGCGCTTTTTTCCAGGTTATACCAAGTATTGGTATGTTTGCCTTCTTTCCTTATGATTATGGATTGGCTGGAGAGCATGCTAGGTTAGTATGTGATGAGATTGATGATATCATGATAATGTATGCCCTGATGAGGCTTTCGAGGTTTAAATATGTTATTCGAGGTTATTACGATGTTTATGATATGTATGGATCCTTCGGGTCTAGGTGTGATCATTTTAGTTGATGATGTGAGGTTTGCTACCTATTTATATGCCTTGTTATTATGTAGTGCTCATTCCTACGGGAACTGGAGAGTTGATCGTGGTTGAGGTTATGTTGTGATTCAAGTAAGCCTGTAAGACTTACTTAGTTGCATTCCTATATTGGATGTATGAACGAGTGGTGATTGTTATATGCTTTATAGCATGCGATATTGATTATCACCGACATATGATTGACCCCCTTGAAGCGGGCGGTGATAACCTTTCTCATTTCTCTTGAGGGAGTCTGAGAGGTTTTGTGAGGTCAGGCCAGACTTAGTATACGGGAAGGGTACTACACCACTCTAAATGTATACGGGCAGTACGCCTAGTACCACTCCAGATGGATATAGTACCAAGAGGTGAGAATGATATACTTCTCGTGTCACAATCATAAATATGGTTTTGAGTGTATAAAGTTATAAAGATAATTAAACGGGAAATGTGTGATAGCATGCTTGGTGTTTATTATGGTTTTGATGTGTGTGTTCTTATGCATGACCTTATATATGAATTGTTAGCTAACGGTTTCCTCCGGATCTCTCTATAACTGTCTTAATCTGCAAGGCATCTACAAGCGGTATATAACCGTTAGCTAACATTCTATGCATAAGTATAAAGGTAAAAGCACAAACACACAACATACACAATCAACATGCAACACTCAATCCATTTATTATCTATAATTAGGTGATATGTCATTACTAATGATACTTATTTTGTGACACGAGGGATTCCCAAACCTCGCCCCTGTCCCCGTTTACCAACAAGGAATGGTACTAATGCATCTAACCGTCTACCTGACTGGGAAGGTCGCAGGGAACTTCCTAGACTCTCGCAAGAGCTAGGCAGATGATGTCACGACCCGTTATCATACACTTGGGTCAATTACATAATATAATAAAGTCGGCCTAATCCGGTTTCGTTGTTTATCATAACTAACAAACACCACTCATACACATTACACTCATACAAGAAGCCAGCTAAGTAAGTCCGTGGACTTACCTGAATCAGATCTCGACTCTCTTAATCACAACTCAATCTGTAACTGTATAACTCGGTTGCCTGCCAAAGGAGGCAAGTGTGTCAACACACTTTCTAGGTAATTAGAAGTCTTAGACTTCTAAGGTAGTAGATCTTATTAGAACAGAATTTTATACAGTACCAATTTATGGTAAAATGACTATTTTACCCTTAATCCCGAAACTTTCAAAAATTCCATAATTCATGTCTAAACTCTTCTTTGAGACTAAAGAGTCATATTCTAACTCCTAAAGATGAGTTTGGTTACAAACTGCCAATTTACCCATATTCCTATTTTCGGAAAGATCGTTAAGGCCCAACCTCGGCTTCAAATATAAAATTCGAATAATCTTATAAAAATTTCGAAATAATTCCCTAGATCATCTAGGGATGTCTCATCCACTCCTAGGAGCAAGAATTTCTTAAAACTATTCAATCATCACTTCTACAAAAATTTCCAAAGTTGGTTACAACACTTGAAATTTTCTATACTTAGCCAAAATCTGAGTATATTTTCTAACTGTACAACAAGTCCACTTTGAGCCTCTATAACTCTAAATCCCACCATTGGATTCATCCCAACTTTTGACACATTTACCTATGCACGGCACTAAACAACACTTCAAAAAGTGAACGGTGGATCGTATCTCTAAGGGATTGAAAATTATACTCAAACTTGACTAAACAACACTGTTTCTGGAAATTCAGAAAACACTTAACAAAACAGCACACTGTCTTAACTTTGAAAAATCATAACTCCTAAACTCCTCACTGGATATATTCCAAATTGTTATATGCTCTACTACCATATGTCACCTATATCATATCCAAAATTCAAGTCCAATAGAGATCAAAAGACTATTCTAAACTATCTCACAAAACAGCATCACATGCTGTTTTTCCCAACACTTAGCACAGTTATAAAAACTGCACGAGGAATCAACTTTGCAACATCATAACTCTCCAACCGTAACCCCGATTCCTCTAAAATTTTAGTGTTCTTTACTATGCAATACCGTCTATGACATAACCGAAAACCAGCCAAAAAGAATGAGTTTAGCATACCTAAATCTGGCCCAGAAGTTGGATCCTCGACACAGTTTCGAAAATTCAGAAAAAGACTGAAACTTCACAGATCTACAGATAGTAACTCCAAGTCAGGTTAAGGGAGGTTTAAATCTCGATCAGGACCTAAGGAAGAAGGGAAGTAGAATAGGAGAAGGAAGGACTCACCCTGCTGCAATTGCCAAAGCCTAACCCTTCCTACTACTCAACTACGCACAAGAAGGATAAAATGAAATGCTCACTCACGTTTTGCAAAGGGATGGAACATCACCCGGTCCTTGGTTCTTGGTTCGTGACAGAACCAACTAGGCAGTCCTCCCTGGTGTGCTGCGTTGCAGATGGGCGTCTGTACAGAGATCGATACAAGGTGCGACCCTGGGCCTCGGCGAGACACGCGGCTTGTTAATGGGGTTCATACTGGTTGAATCTATTCGATATAAGAGGGAGAAGGGTCTCATTCATCATGTCCCAACTCTCAAATTCTGAGAACTCGGGGAGCTACTGGTTAGGACCTCACAATGGATTCCGACCTTAGTTTGACAATAATTTTACTTGGATCTTACAATAACGCACAAAAGTATTTAAAATATTTGAAAACTTTAAACAATATACACATGGAGAATATGTATCATCCTTACAAGAAAAGATACTAAAACGACGCATATGAAGAACATAAGACATTCCCGTCCCCAACAAAATGAGTACGTGGACCCGGCTGACCATTTCCTCCGAATCTCTCTACAACTGTCTTAATCTGCAAGGCATCTACAAGCGGTATAAAACTATTAGCTAACATTCTATGCATAAGTATAAAGGTAAAAGCACAAACACACAACATACACAATCAACATGCAACACTCAATCCTTTTATTATCTTTAATTAGGTGATATGTCATTACTAATGATACTTAGTTTGTGACACGAGGGATTCCCAAACCTCGCCCCTATCCCCGTTTACCAACAAGGAATGGTACTAATGCATCTGACCGTCTACGTGACTGGGCTGGTCGCAGGGAACCTCCTAGACTCTCGCAAGAGCTAGGTAGATGATGTCAAGACCCGTTATCATACACTTGGGTCAATTACATAATATAATAAAGTCGGCCTAATCCGGTTTCGTTGTTTATCATAACTAACAAACACCACTCATACACATTACACTCATACAAGAAGCCAGCTAAGTAAGTCCGTGGACTTACCTGAATCAGATCTCGACTCTCTTAATCACAACTCAATCTGTAACCGTATAACTCGGTTGCCTGTCAAAGGAGGCATGTGTGTCAACACACTTTCTAGGTAATTGGAAGTCTAAGACTTCTAAGGTAGTAGATCTTATTAGAACAAAATTTAATACAATACCAATTTATGGTAAAATGACTATTTTACCCTTGATCCCGAAACTTTCAAAAATTCCATAATTCATGTCTAAACTCTTCTTTGAGACTAAAGAGTCATATTCTAACTCCTAAAGATGAGTTTGGTTACAAACTGACAATTTACCCATATTCCTATTTTCGAAAAGATCGTTAAGGCCCAACTTCGGCTTCAAATATAAAATTCGAATAATCTTATAAAAATTCCGAAATAATTCCCTAGATCATGTATGATGTCTCATCCCCTCCTAAGAGCAAGAATTTCTTAAAACTGTTCAATCATCACTTCTACAAAAATTTCCAAAGTTGGTTACAACACTTGAAATTTTCTATACTTAGACAAAATCTGAGTATATTTCCTAACTGTACAACAAGTCTACTTTGAGCCTCTATAACTCTAAATCCCACCGTTGAATTCATCCCAACTTTTAACATATTTACCTATGCATGGCACTAAACAATATTCCAAAAACGGAACGGTGGATCTTATCTCTAAGGCATCGAAAATTATACTCAAACTTGACTGATCAACACAGTTTCTGGAAATTCAGCAAACACTTAACAAAACAGCACATTGTCTTAACTTTGAAAAATCATAACTCGTAAACCCCTCACTGGATATATTCCAAATTTTGATATGTTCTACTACCATATTCCAACTATATCATATCAAAAATTCAAGTCCAACAAAGATCAAAGGCCTATTCAAAACTATCTCACAAAACAGCATCACATGCTGTTTTTCACAACACTCAGCACAGTTATAAAAACTGCATGAGGAATCAACTTTGCAACATCATAAGTCTCTAACCGTAACTTCGATTCCTCTAAAACTTTAGTATGCTTTACTATGCAATACCGTCTATGACATAACCGAAAACCACCCAAAAAGAATGAGTTTAGCATACCTAAACCTGGCCCAAACGTTAGATCCTCGACACATATTCGAAAATTCAAAAAAAGGCTGAAACTTCACAGATCTACAGATAGTAACTCCAAGTCAGGTTAAGGGAGGTTTAAATCTCGATCAGGACCTGAGGAAGAAGGGAAGTAGGAGAGGAGAAGGAAGGATTCACCCTGCTGCAACTGCCAAAGCCTAACCCTTCCTACTACTCAGCTACGCACAAGAAGGAAAAAATGAAATGCTCACTCACGTTTTGCAGAGGGATGGAACATCGCCCGGTCCTTGGTTCTTGGCTCGTGACAGAACCAACTAGGCAGTCCTCCCTGGTGTGCTGCGTCGCAGGTGGGCGTCTATACAGAGATCGATACAAGGTGCGACCTTGGGCCTTGGCGAGACACACGGCTTGTTGGAGGGGATCATACTGGTTGAACTTGTTCGATATAAGAGGGATAAGGGTCTCATTCATCACGTCCCAACTGATACCAACAGAAGAAAGCAACTAAAGCATACCTGGGTGCTGATGAACACGATAGGGAGGAGGTTGGTTTGCTTGTGCCGGCAGGGCAGGAATTCAATCCGAACTTGAGGATGGATGTGCGTGAGCAAGAGTCTCCGTACTCGTTTATGTTGTATGTGAAAGAAGGGTAATGAGACACTATGTGCGCGACTGTTGTGAAGAGAAGAGCGACTACGTTACTCACAACAAACGGAGGACGAGAAGATAGGATTATGTGGATTGCTGCAATGTAGAAAAGATAGGGGCTGGCTAAGCGTGAATCTAGACATATATGGAAGTAGGCGTGGGATGGAGTCGGTCGAGATCTACGGGAAAATCTGCATATCCGGCTGTTACGTTGGATGGAGAACGAGAACATAGGAGAGAGAGTTAATGTCGTTGCAGGCTGACGTGGAATGTGAGGAGCCGGCTGTCCTTTGTGCTACTTCATGGACTTCTCCTAGGTTGGGCTTCCTTGCAAGAGAAACAAAGAAATGGGCTGAAATAAAAGGGGAAAGGTGGGCTGAAGTTTGTGACAAGGTCTTGTCAAAAACTTGTCATGGTCTCGTCTTGACTTCGTCTGGGGCTCGTCCTGACTTCGTCTGGGGTTTGGATTAGGGTTTGATATAATTCTATCATTTTATGTGAATTAAATTCTACATAAAATGATAAAATTTGTGGAGAAAGAAATACAAGATAGAATGTGGAAACCGTCAACGGCTCGAAATCAGATTTGATTCAGAATTAAACCGGAATAAAAATTCCGGATCTTACATCAGTACCCCCTTAAAATAAGTTTTGTCCCGAAACTTAGAACAAGGTACTTAATCAACGACTTCGATAATTAAACTTATATATCCTAGTCTCACTAAATTTTAATTTCGTTTTCTAAACTCCTCTACTTTATCAAAGCGTAAACAAAAATCCTGTCGTTACATCAGGTCCCACTCAAAATAAGTTTCATCCCGAAACTTAGGGTAAGATAATCCTGATCGGCTTTTAAGACACCAATTGGGTGTGTCTGATCACGACACAAAAGTCTCGTCGTTTCCACATCTAAGTATCCCACACATCAAGGTTACCAAAAGAGCACATCACTGACTAAACACTCAATCATGAAATAAACAAGCAGTCAAACAATATCACATATACAAGGTCAAGCCCTAACTTGTCACTCCCGAGGTTACAACTATCGCTACATAGGTCTTTGAAATGTTACGTCTTTTACTATCCCCCTAACTTAGGTAGCCTTATCGGCTTCTCACAAAACCACTAAATCTTAAATCTTTTCAGGTACTAGATCACAAGCGTCTACTACCCCGTTCTAGAGTGGTTACCGGATATCTCACCGGTAACATCCGGCTCAACTGTCTGATCCTCTAATCTGATGACCTAACGCGTGTCTGGTAGGTATCTCTCCAATTGAAATTCTAAAATCAATTCCCAAACTTAGTCTCCGTGGAAAACTGAAGCTATACACTTCAATAGAGTGAGGAATATTAGTCCATCAGTAACTTTTAAACCGCTTTAAAACTTCTAATGGTTGCCTTACACAACTCACTTCTAGATCCTTTGATGACCCTACGGAAAATGATCTATTCAACTTTCTTCCCTTCGTTGATGATCACTTTCATCCGGCCTTCTGAAAAGGTTCTGACTACACACTCAGGCCAAAGGTCTTGGACATCCACCAACACTTTACCAAGTGCCCAATGCTCTTCGTATCACGACCCAGTTGGTCTTGTCTTTTAATATTACTCACTCATCTTAATCCTTAGGTAAGAAATCGTCTCCTTTACCCTTTTTTGGTCCAACACTCGAGACAACTAAAAATCAAATCTAGTGGTCATCTTCTTTGTCACTTGGCACTATTATATTATTTATAGATCTCTAATATATCATTAGCTCTACCTAGGTTTCCCACGCATTTCCCAAGATCTTAAGTGACATAGAATATGTCCGGAATGACGGTATTAGACACAAAGTGATCTTATATCATAGTTATTTCATCATAAATACTCGATAAATGCTAACACACCGTCAACATTGAACTCGTGTATCCTCCACTTTTATCGGACTAATAATATCCCTCTAACTCAAAACGCAACTAGGCTCTGTTCCGACATAACATTACACATAAAATCTACTCCGAGATTATGCTTTCTTCAAGCACGGTTACTAGGTTTCAAGTATGCTCCTGTCGCTTCTCTTTCTTATGTATCTTCGACTCAGGATGATAGTTACTCACTTTGAGCTTTCTAGTGCAGGCCATGCACAATACTTTTATTACATCATCTATTCTTTCCTAATCTATCCAGAAAACTCACTCTAGAGTATTCCATTAGTATAACATTCGAAAACTACTTGTCTAGGAACATGTAACAAAGCCATCACTCTTCACTCGGATCCGTAATAGGGTACTAGTCTCCTTCTATTACCTCTACATGCACATAAGTTTACGTACAACATTTCTAGTCACTCACATAGCCTATCTCCCGTTTCTTCCAACTAGAATGCATTTCACCAATTATAATCATCTTAAACTCGACACGACATCCATCAGTACGCTTGAGCTTCTTGCTTTGTGGGTTAGGACCCACCACGCTTCCTCTGCGCTACTCTGCTTATCCTGTTGTCACTCATTACTCCTAAGGACCTTTTCTGCAAGTATAAAATGATTGACCCCAAATCTCTTTCTTCCAATTACACCATGAGTTTTATACGGATGAAGTACCAAGTACCTTCTTTACTTGACTTAAGAAAATAAAACAACGATTGAAAAACAATTTCTTCCACTTACTTTCTTGATTCTTCTACCACGGATCCAAACTCCTTTACTTGACCGGAGTTTGATCTTAACTAGCCAAGAAGTAACCCTTAAAACGTTTCTCTTTATACCTTTAATTCATCCAAGAAGGTTGTTGTTGCCTACTTGCGGAAATCCTCTAAGGTGTCGGTAAAGCTACTCCATAGATCCACAGTCACAGATATCTCTTCTTAATGACACATAACTCGTCAATCCCAAACAATACTTGCACATCCTTGGTTGACATCGGTCAGTCTATAATTGACTTATCTCAATTTCATACCGGTATTAAACTTTTGGTGCACATCACCTACTAGATTAATCCTTTTATCCTTCTTTAGTTCGTCTTATCTTTCACTCTTCTGCTTCTTTTGGGACAACTCTCTTTCTCAAGTATCACTGTGCCATTCGCCTGACGTCAAAAGTCGTTTCTAACACTCCACAATAGATGGTCAGCGTCTTGTAGTTCCGATGACTTTTAATAACCTCCCATATGTAGTCCCTTTACAGGGACCGTCTGTATTGAGGACCTATGTTCTGTTATAAATGGGGGTTACCCTGGACTCTTGAGTCCACCTCACGATTCTCACAAGCAGAGGTTCCTTAATCGGCGTTGTTTGTAATATTTCCTTCCAAATCTCTGTTGACTATGTTATAGGGCTTCATACCTTTCGATACTGGCGTTGTGATTCTTCTTAGAATTCTTATCTTTAAAGAAGACAAAATCTTCAGGCTTGTAAATCTACCTTTCGCTCTTACATTAAGTTGTAAGTCTCCATTCTGTGTTAATTGTGATCTGTCAAATTTTTACTTATCTAGTAGGTAAACAGTTGCTCACAACAATCCTTTTATACTTCTTTAGTTCGTTCTACCTTCCAACCTTCCGCTTCTTATGGGCTAACTCCATTTCTCTAGTCCGATTGTGTCATTCATCTGACCTAAATAGTCGTTTCAAGTTTTCCACGATAGCTTGCAAGCGTCTTTGAAATTCTTATGGCCGTAATGATCATCCACTTGCAGTTCCTTTTGCATGGACCATCTGTGTTGATGGCTTAGGTTCCGTGATAATTTGGGTTACTCAGGACTCTCGAGTCTAGCAAGGTCGTTCTCCCATACAGATTTCTTCACTGGTGTTGGTGGTAATATCGCCTTCCTGAAACTCCGTTGACCCTGCTACAGGCTTCCATTCTTTGGATATTGGCGTCACGGTTTCTTTCAAACTTCTTATATCTTTGAGGAGGTCAATACCTCCGCACGCTTGTGTGGTCTTCCTTTTTTCTTTTACACTCATATGTAAGTCTTCATTCCGTGCACCTTAGATTCTCACACCCGGATTGACACTTTGTCTCTTCTGGTTTCTCATGTCCATAATGATCTATGGGGCATCCACCTCGATTTTAATGTCCTTGATTCCGCAATCTTGGTTGTACTCAATTCTACTTGTCCTGTTCCAATATTGTTATCTCTACTCCGCACTCTTGTAGTCTCTTTCATGGTTCTTATAAATCCGTCTCTCGGCCTCGTATGCCCGAGTTCCTTGTATGACCTTCTAACTGAACTGACTCAAGAATTCCTTCATCATCTAATTTTGCTTATGGTAAAAATTATCTTCACAACTTTACTTCCTTGCTCACTTGTTCTTTGGGTGATTTGTAAGGATCATCAAGCAGCCAACCCGAGTATAATACTCTATTCATGGTCCGATTCCATTTCCTCGTATTGGAGATTCTTCAAGTCCGCAATTGATTTATCATGAGGCGATAATCGCTTCGTGATATCACGGCTAAAGGATATAAAATATCCTTTAGATACTAACAAGCTAAGCATACACATGTATATAACATATAAAAATAAACGTCATAAAAACTCTATATACTAACTCCTATCGATCCAAGTTGCAGAGATCCACGGAGAGCGATGGTTGTCCGACGTACTACTAACCCAACAACCCGACTATGCGCGCGTGTAAAAACATAAATCCGTTTTGAAAATTTTAGACCCCTTTCGGGTTCTAGTTATTTTATACATTTGGTCTTTCAAAATATTTCAAGTGTCATTGTTGCCAACTTAGAGCTCTGATACCATATTGTAACACCCCAAATTCTGAGAACTCGGGGAGCTACTGGTTAGGACCTCACAATGGATCCCGACCTTAGTTTGACAATAATTTTACTTGGATCTTACAATAACGCACAAAAGTATTTAAAATATTTGAAAACTTTAAACAATATACACATGGAGAATATGTATCATCCTTACAAGAAAAGATACTAAAACGACGCATATGAAGAACATAAGACATTCCCGTCCCCAACAAAATGAGTACGTGGACCCGGCTGACCATTTCCTCCGAATCTCTCTACAACTGTCTTAATCTGCAAGGCATCTACAAGCGGTATAAAACTATTAGCTAACATTCTATGCATAAGTATAAAGGTAAAAGCACAAACACACAACATACACAATCAACATGCAACACTCAATCCTTTTATTATCTTTAATTAGGTGATATGTCATTACTAATGATACTTAGTTTGTGACACGAGGGATTCCCAAACCTCGCCCCTATCCCCGTTTACCAACAAGGAATGGTACTAATGCATCTGACCGTCTACGTGACTGGGCTGGTCGCAGGGAACCTCCTAGACTCTCGCAAGAGCTAGGTAGATGATGTCAAGACCCGTTATCATACACTTGGGTCAATTACATAATATAATAAAGTCGGCCTAATCCGGTTTCGTTGTTTATCATAACTAACAAACACCACTCATACACATTACACTCATACAAGAAGCCAACTAAGTAAGTCCGTGGACTTACCTGAATCAGATCTCGACTCTCTTAATCACAACTCAATCTGTAACCGTATAACTCGGTTGCCTGTCAAAGGAGGCAAGTGTGTCAACACACTTTCTAGGTAATTGGAAGTCTAAGACTTCTAAGGTAGTAGATCTTATTAGAACAAAATTTAATACAGTACCAATTTATGGTAAAATGACTATTTTACCCTTGATCCCGAAACTTTCAAAAATTCCATAATTCATGTCTAAACTCTTCTTTGAGACTAAAGAGTCATATTCTAACTCCTAAAGATGAGTTTGGTTACAAACTGGCAATTTACCCATATTCCTATTTTCGAAAAGATCGTTAAGGCCCAACTTCGGCTTCAAATATAAAATTCGAATAATCTTATAAAAATTCCGAAATAATTCCCTAGATCATGTATGATGTCTCATCCCCTCCTAAGAGCAAGAATTTCTTAAAACTGTTCAATCATCACTTCTACAAAAATTTCCAAAGTTGGTTACAACACTTGAAATTTTCTATACTTAGACAAAATCTGAGTATATTTCCTAACTGTACAACAAGTCTACTTTGAGCCTCTATAACTCTAAATCCCACCGTTGAATTCATCCCAACTTTTAACATATTTACCTATGCATGGCACTAAACAACATTCCAAAAACGGAACTGTGGATCTTATCTCTAAGGCATCGAAAATTATACTCAAACTTGACTGATCAACACAGTTTCTGGAAATTCAGCAAACACTTAACAAAACAGCACATTGTCTTAACTTTGAAAAATCATAACTCCTAAACCCCTCACTGGATATATTCCAAATTTTGATATGTTCTACTACCATATTCCAACTATATCATATCAAAAATTCAAGTCCAACAAAGATCAAAGGCCTATTCAAAACTATCTCACAAAACAGCATCACATGTTGTTTTTCACAACACTCAGCACAGTTATAAAAACTGCATGAGGAATCAACTTTGCAACATCATAAGTCTCTAACCGTAACTTCGATTCCTCTAAAACTTTAGTATGATTTACTATGCAATACCGTCTATGACATAACCGAAAACCACCCAAAAAGAATGAGTTTAGCATACCTAAACCTGGCCCAGAAGTTAGATCCTCGACACATATTCGAAAATTCAAAAAAAGGCTGAAACTTCACAGATCTACAGATAGTAACTCCAAGTCAGGTTAAGGGAGGTTTAAATCTCGATCAGGACCTGAGGAAGAAGGGAAGTAGGAGAGGAGAAGGAAGGATTCACCCTGCTGCAACTGCCAAAGCCTAACCCTTCCTACTACTCAGCTACGCACAAGAAGGAAAAAATGAAATGCTCACTCACGTTTTGCAGAGGGATGGAACATCGCCCGGTCCTTGGTTCTTGGCTCGTGACAGAACCAACTAGGCAGTCCTCCCTGGTGTGCTGCGTCGCAGGTGGGCGTCTATACAGAGATCGATACAAGGTGCGACCTTGGGCCTCGGCGAGACACACGGCTTGTTGGAGGGGATCATACTGGTTGAATTTGTTCGATATAAGAGGGATAAGGGTCTCATTCATCACGTCCCAACTGATACCAACAGAAGAAAGCAACTAAAGCATACCTGGGTGCTGATGCACACGATAGGGAGGAGGTTGGTTGGCTTGTGCCGGCAGGGCAGGAATTCAATCCGAACTTGAGGATGGATGTGCGTGAGCAAGAGTCTCCGTACTCGTTTATGTTGTATGTGAAAGAAGGGTAATGAGACACTATGTGCGCGACTGTTGTGAAGAGAAGAGCGACTACGTTACTCACAACAAACGGAGGACGAGAAGATAGGATTATGTGGATTGCTGCAATGTAGAAAAGATAGGGGCTGGTTAAGCGTGAATCTGGACATATATGGAAGTAGGCGTGGGATGGAGTCGGTCGAGATCTACGGGAAAATCTGCATATCCGGCTGTTACGTTGGATGGAGAACGAGAACATAGGAGAGAGAGTTAATGTCGTTGCAGGCTGACGTGGAATGTGAGGAGCCGGCTGTCCTTTGTGCTACTTCATGGACTTCTCCTAGGTTGGGCTTCCTTGCAAGAGAAACAAAGAAATGGGCTGAAATAAAAGGGGAAAGGTGGGCTGAAGTTTGTGACAAGGTCTTGTCAAAAACTTGTCATAGTCTCGTCTTGACTTCGTCTGGGGCTCGTCTTGACTTCGTCTGGTGTTTGGATTAGGGTTTGATATAATTCTATCATTTTATGTCAATTAAATTCTACATAAAATGATAAAATTTGTGGAGGAAGAAATACAAGATAGAATGTGGAAACCGTCAACGGCTCGAAATCCAATTTGATTCAGATTCAAACAGGAATAAAAATTCCGGATCTTACATCAGTACCCCCTTAAAATAAGTTTCGTCCCGAAACTTAGAACAAGGTACTTAATCAACGACTTCGATAATTAAACTTATATATCCTTGTCTCACTTTACCCTTGGTACCGAAACTTCATGGGCTTCATGGGCTTCTCCTAGGTTGGGCTTCCATGCAAGCAAAACAAAGAAATGGGCTGAAATAAAAGGGGAAATGACCATTTTACCCTTGGTACCGAAACTTCCTAAAATCTCGTAATATATACTTAAACTCTTACTTGGGCTAAAAAAAAATATCATATTCTAACTCTTAAGAGTGAGTTTAGGTAGAAACTAGAAAACTACACATTTTTCCTACTTCCTAAAATGTCACTACAATCCAACTTTGGCTCAAGATATGAAGCCCGAATAAAACTATAAAAATTCTAAGGAAATTATCCAAGTCTTTTATGATATGCATACTAATCATAAGGCCAAAGATCTCTCTAAAGCACTAAACCAACTCTCTATATAAATCACCAAAGTTTGTTCCAACATCCAATAATTCATACTTCGCCAAAATACTCACTTCTTTTCCCAAAAACTGTGTTACTACCCTACTTCGGAACATCATAAGTCCAAAACTATCTGTTGTTCATCCTCAAAACTTTACAAAATAAACTACTGTATATGAACTCTAATCCATCAAAATTTCATGTTCATCAGAATTATCTAAATCATTCAAATCTAGATCCAAAAACTACTTTCACACAGTTTTTTCCATACTTGTTCACCAAAACAGAAAAAAACTGCTTATTGTCTCAACTTTGAAAAATCATAACTACTAAACTTCTTGATGGAATCCTCTCAAATTTTGCTATACTCTACTATGTAATCCTAAATAAGACATATCCAAAATTTAAGTCCAACAGAGATCAAAAACCTATTCAAAACTATGTCACAAAACTACATCACACGCAGTTTTTCTCAACACTCAGCACACTTATCAAAACTGCATTAGGAGCCAACTTTGTGACACCATAACTCTCAAGTTGTATCTCCGATTCTTCTCAAATTTTGATATAGTCTACTATAAAATACCAACTACAACATATTCGAAATTCAGAGACAATGGAGGAGTCTAACTTACTCAAAGATGGACCCGAAGTTGACTGCTCGTCAATGTTGGAAAACTAAAAAAAAATGTAACAGCTCCTTGCAGTTTTTCCATTGGCTGAAATGTATGGGTTCCATGATGGCTTAGCAGAAACTAAGCATATATAAAATGGATGGAAGGAAGAGCATGGTCATACTCACTACAAATCTCGACAAGGAGTGAGGAGAGAGTTGCACGCTTGTTGTCGCTTGGAAGAGGAGAGCCATGCCCAGGTCTCCCCAGAAGGTGCACCAACGGTAGGTAAAGGCGCACCCACGGCTAGGAAGGAAGGCGCCCCTTCGGATCTGGTCCCTGTTGTCGTCCTATGTGTGCAAAAGGTGAGGAGGTGGCTGCCCAGGTACACATCTGCTGTAGCAAGCCCTCGAGCACACGTGCAGAAGGCTTGTTGCTGCTTGAGTAGAGGCTGGAAGGTCCGACTGTGCAGATCATGAGGGGAAAAGTGACAGGTTGTAGGTAGAAGGTTGTGTTGTATACCATGGATTAGATGCTGGAGTAAGTTTAGAAGGTAACGATGAACAAGCGGTTACGAGAAGGAGAGATGTGTGGATTTTGTACGGGTTTTAGAAGGAAAGAGAGGTAATTGATATGATCTATTTAATCCCTGAAGATACGGCTAGCTTGAGCATTTCATTGCTCGCTGGTAGAAGCTGCAGCTTGGGCTGAAGCATAAGGGTTCTAGATCTTGGGCTTTATCATGGGCTAGTCATGAGCTTTTCAAGGACTTGTCATGGGCTTGTCAAATGGCCTTATTGCCTTGTCAAAAGATCCATCAATTCTAGTTTCCAAGAGTGTTATAAGTAGTATTTTATTTGATCAAAACTCCACATAAAATCATAAAAGTTTGTAAAGATCATTTTATGTGTTTAATTCATCACATAAAATACCAAGATTTATGTTTTGCTTGGAAATGAACGGAAAGAAAAATTTCCGGATATTACATCAGTACCCCCTTAAAATAAGTTTCGTCCCAAAACTTAGAATATGGAACTTCGCTCTATAAATTTATATAAAAAGAAAAGGAGTACTCTTCTTTTACAGAAATCTTCATTCTCTCTCTCTAACATAAATGTTCACTAACTTATCATAACATTGAAACACAAAAGATTGAACACCAAATTACGGAAGAAATCACATAGTCAAATAATTCCTACATATCAGTATCCGAGTACTAACTCGTCAATATAGGGTTGGGGTTGACTCCGCAACTCAAGATAACTACTCCTAAAGTTATCCTCCGTCTCTTGGGTTGCCTCATCGGCTCTTCGTCTAGACCCCTAGATCGGCAGTATCGGTATATCTTTAGACCGTAGAAATCTAATACTACAATCTCCGATGGTCACCGGATATACTACAAAAGTATGCTCTGGTTCAACTTTCTATTTCTCATAGTTGATGACGTGTTTCGGATCCGTTAGGTATTTTCTCAAATAAGACATGAGAAACACGGGGTGTACTACCTCTAGTAGGAGTAGTAGTTCTAGTCGATAACTTTTCAATCCGCTTTAGGACATCTCCGTTGTGTTTCTAAACTCACTTCCCGTTCTTTCGGTGACTCAACTTAAATAACTTCTATTCCTTCCGTTGCATCCACTTGCTCCTAACTTTTCGGAAGATCCAAACTATAAATTATGAACTATGATCTGAGACAACTCCAGACACTTTACAAAGTACCTAGTTCTCTTTATAAGACTACTCACTTGGTCTTGTCTCCCTAATATGATTTGGTCGGATCGTATCTTAATTTATAAATTATCATCTGCCTTGGATAGGTTTTTAAGTTGGTATAACCCAAAAATCACACTCCGAGTGGAGATTTTAGTTTAGCTCTATAATTCTTTAACTTGAGGTCATATATAAAATAATATTGAGTTTCCTGATATGCGGGTTATGGGTCCATCACATTTCCGCTGCGATACTCTGATTAGTATGTTGTCGCCCATTACTCATAATGGCAACTCCCGTGAGCCACGATGATTTACCCAACTCTCGTATGTACTTCCCTTCTCATAACAGTAAGATCCTCTCAATCTGCCATCAATATAGCGATGATTTACTACAGTAAAGGGAAGGATCGTACTCTAAGTCGCGAGTACTGGTTGTCCAGAACCTCAAAATAAACTGTCCCTATCCGTCGAAATTATGGTCCTCGACCCCCATGGAGTTTTGCGGTTAGTCTATGGAACTCCCCAGTAACATAACTTACCGGTTATGCCTCCTTGGAGGGATTGGAACAAGCAGTCCTAGAATTTCATGAAATTCACTTAGGTCTCATCGGAAATCTACTTACTACTCATTAGTGCTACTTAGTGTGGTTATCCTTCCACAATCCCTTTGACCTCTAACCTAAGGCATATCACGTTGACCTACAAGTCCTTACCTTGATCTATACAATCTTGACATGAAGTTCTCTATTTAACTCCAAATTCTCGAGGTGTAGTAATAAGTCTACATCGAGACAATAATATCAACCATATGATGGTCTCTCATGCTTGTCTTGTGACTCTTCTACTAGGTGACTCATCTTATAACATTTTCCTTCTCCGAATCGGTCTGTACTGTCAGTTGATCGTTACTACCCCTTTCATATTGAAACTTCAGTTGTGTTGTACTCTTAAATATGTTCTATAAGGGTATTCCCATCCCAACATTAAAATTTAAAGTTGGTAGGACTTGCATTCTGGTACATGGCCTTTCTTCTCATTAGTTAAGTTATCCGTCTGGTTACACTTCATCCATCCTAGTTTTATTGGCCCGATGGTATGACTTTTGTTAAACATCCCCCGATATCATTTGTATAAGAAATATCAGATGCATATGATTTTCTCAAAAATCAAATTTCTCGACTCGCATTTATTATGGTGTCCTTATACTCGTGTCGCTTTACCTTCTCTAAATCTTTACACCCCGTAGAATAGTTAAATCCCCTTGAGTTTTTCTTCGTACACGCTTTACGGACTACGCTGATTAGTCTTATAACCTTCATCAACTCCTATGTCATCCGTCGAGAATGGACTACTAGCACATCACTTGTACGCAGTCTCACAACTACTCATCCATCTTCATATTACTGAGTAATCCGAATTAGATTGATTTTGCATTGGAGTACCACTATTTCTCATTAAATTCTTATATAAACACTTTTCGGTACCTCTCTTACTGACGTGATACCGGATCCATATATTAACCTTCAGTCATTCAACATTACCCTTTCTCATGTCAGTTTCATCCATCATATAGACTCTATCTACAATCACTTCACAATTCGACAAGACATTCTACCAACTCGCGAAGTCCAAATCTCTATGTTTGCGCCGACTCTATAACTTTAATTGTTCCGTGTCACCTCTTTAGTCACAAGGGCTTCCTTTGTCAATCTAGAAAATTGACCCCAAATTTTTCTCGAAAGATCATTATCAATCTCATTTGTGTGGAACGCTATGTACCCTCTGTCTAGGCTGACGTAGGATTTGGTCAAAATCATCTGCTTCTTCTTACGCTTCTAGTCTTTCTTACACGGATCCATCTGTACTAATTGTGATCTGTAAAATTTTCCTTAGCTAGTAGGTAAAACAACTACTCACAATAATTCTCTTTGTACCATTACTTATATGTGGGGGTCATTTTTGACCGTCAACTCTTCCTCTAAATTTTTAATTAGAGTTACTGACTTGACTTGTTCAGCGTTACTAGCACTCGTATTGATTTTACTGCACAATCGTCGTCGTTGATCTCTTAAGGGGCCTCCAGATGTCTATGAAATTCTTTCAAAAGTATATGGTTATCCTCCTTATCTGCCAACTAGTTACCAATAGTTGACCCGCACGTGTATCTCTCAGTTATCACCAACTAGTCTGTAGTTGACCTTTTATAAGATCATGGACTTATTTTTCTTCTAACTCCTATGATGTTTGATACACTTGATGAAAATCTATCTCCTCCAGTTTCTTTTTCAACCCCTTTAGCTCTTCCACAGTCTACAGTTCTCTTGTTCTCTTATGAGATCCCTATACTCTTCTGAGTCCAGTCATAGCATTCATTTGTCGTCAATGAGTTTATCAATTCTTCAAAATAACTTGTAAGCGTGTCTTCACGATTCTTCTTACTTTTTTCATCGTCTATTTGCGGTTATCTGGTATGACCGTTAATGTTGGTAACTTAATTCTTTATGTGAATGAGAAGTTATCGTGGACTCTCTAGTCCACCAAAATCACTTTCCGACATTCTTCCCCTTGATTCGTGTTGTTTTGATCATGCTACCTTTATGGAAATTTGTTGTCTCAGTTTTAGACTTTGAGTTTCGTTGATACTTATGTCAAAGTTTCTTTCCAAATTCTCGTATCCTTGAAGGACTCCACATGCTTCCATGGTTACAAAATTTATTTCTCGTCATTAAACTCACTCTCTATCTTTGTATCCTTTAATCTCTCACAACTGGGTCAACACCCTATCTTCTTTGTACTCTCATGCCCATGCTTGCATATGGCGGCGTCCGCCTTGATTGTAATGTTCTTTACTTTGGAAATCTTGGTTGTACTCCGTGCTATATGATTCTTGTTCCCTTATTGTTATCTCTAATCCGATCTCTTGTCTTGTCTTGCGTGATTCTTCTAATTCATATCTCGGCTTCATACGATCAAGTCCCTTGCATGACTTCCTATTCCTTCCATCTGAGCTGACTCGAAAATTCTTTCTCATCGGGTTGTACTTGTGGTGAAAATTATCTCAACAACTTTACTTCTTTGCGCACCCATTCTTCGGATGATTTATATGGTCACCAAGATGCCCACCAGAGTATAATACTCACTCCTAGGTCTGAATCCATTGTCTCGTGTTGAAAACTCTTCAAGTCCGCTACTGATTTATCATGAGGCGGTAATCGCTTCATGATATCACAAGTAAGGATATAAGATATCCTTTAGGATACTAACATGTTACACATACACACATATATATAATCATACATTAAAACATATTAATATAAGTCTATATACTAACTCACTTATCACTCCAAGTTGCAGAGATCCTCGGAGAATGATGGTGGTCCGACGTACTACTAACCCAACAACCCGACTACGTGTGTGTGTAAAAACAGAAATCCGTTTTGAAAATCTTAGACCCCTTTTGGGTGATAGTTATTTTATACATTCGGTCTTTCAGAAGATTTCAAGTACCATTGTTGCCAACCTAGAGCTCTGATACCATGTTGTAACACCCCGAATTCTTAGAACTCGGACAACTACTGGTTAGGATCTCACAATAGGTCCCGACCTCGGTTTAACAACAACTTTACTAGGATCTTACAACAAGGCACACATGTATTTAAATTCTTTGAAAATAATAAACAGTATTTGTATGAATGAACAACACATGACAACCTTACAAAACAAATATATATATATATATATATATATATATATATATATATATATATATATATATATATATATATATATATATATATATATATATATATATATATATATATATATATATAACATGCATGCCGAAAGGAAGACTTTCCCCGTCCCCATCTAATGAGTACATGGACTCGGCTGACCATCCGTCCCAGATCTCTCTGTAACTGTTTATCTCTACAAAATCTACAACACGGATAAACCGTTAGCTAAGAATCTAAATATAAGTAGAATAAAGATAGCACAAACACAACCAAGATAACATAAAACAAGCATCATGCTGGCACACAAACCGGTTATTATCTAGTAGTTAAGTGATTCACCTTAATCCATTATCCAACTTGGTATAGGTCTAGCTTACCTCCACCGGTAGCATCACTACAAACCAAGTGTGGACTAGTCCCTAAAGAAACCCCCAGCGCCCGCAGGCTAACTGAGCAGAATGCCACCGCCCGTTACTCTTAGGCCAAGGTATAGGTCGGTAGATAATTACTACTAAGTACAACTATAAACACATCATTCACACACCGCTATCATTATTCACACTCATATCTAGAAGCTAGCAAACTAAGCCCAAAGGACTTACCTGAATCAATCTCGACTCCTTTAATCACAACTCGATCCGCAACCGTAGAAACTCAATTGCCTGACATAGGAGGCAAGTGGATCAAAATACATCTCATAGTCTTAGAAGTTTATAATTTCTAAGATATAGCATTTCATCCTAAGGGAAATTACTAAAATACCCTCCTAAGGTAAAATGACCATTTCACCCTTGTTACCGAAACCTCCAAAAGTCTCGTAATATATACTTAAACTCTTACTTGGGCTAAAAAAAATATCATATTCTAACTCTTAAAAGTGAGTTTAGGTAGAAACTAGAAAACTACACATTTTTCATACTTCCTAAAAGGTCACTAGGATCAAACTTTAGCTGAAGATATGAAGCCCGAATAAAACTATAAAAATTCTAAGGAAATTATCCAAGTCTTCTATGATATGCATACTAATCATAAGGCCAAAGATCTCTCAAAAGCACTAAACAAAACTCTCTATATAAATCACCAAAGTTGGTTCCAACATCCAATAATTCATACTTAGCCAAAATACTCACTTCTTTTCCCAAAAACTATGTTACTACCCTACTTCAGAACATCATAAGTCCGAAACTATATGTTGGATCATCCTCAAAACTTTACACGATAAATTACAGTATATGAACTCTAATCCATAAAAATTTCATGTTCATCAGAATTATCTAAATCATTCAAATCTAGATCCAAAAACTACTTCCACACATAGTTTTTTCCATACTAAGAATATTTCACCAAAACATAAAAAAACTACTTACTGTCTCAACTTTGAAAAATGATAACTACTAAAATTTTTGATGGAATCCTCTCAAATTTTGATATACTCTACTATGTAATCCTAACTAAGACATATCAAAAATTCAAGTCCAACAGAGATCAAAAAGCTATTCAAAACTATCTCACAAAACTACATCAAACGAAGTTTTTCTCAACACTCAGCACACTTATCAAAACATCCTTTTGAGCCAACATTGGGACACCATAACTCTCAAGCTGTTGTTACGCTTAGAACGTGTGCACGCAATAAGCCTTAAATTTATAACTCGTTATATTTCTCCTAACTCCTAGCGAACCCGCAGTGTACGGGACGTTTTGTAGTAGGGATAGTATTCCGAGGTCAAACACAAAGACTGAGGTGAGATTGAATCGATAAGTGATTAAGTTTAGTGAAGATCTAGGCTAAGAAAGGAGAGAGAAATAAAGAAATGAAAATCTCAATGTTTTTGGTTTGGTTTTTATGGTGATCAATCAAAGATCTCAAATCATGTAAAGTAAACAATTAACTAAGCTAACGATTCAACACAAACAAACGAGCTAAACACGAGATACGAGATCAAAGGATAAGAGCGGATTCTAGGGGTTGGAAATTCCGGTTATGGCATTGGACTCAAGCTATCTAATCATTCCTTGGATCAACTATTGTGTGTTGGGAGTGAGTGTTTCTAGATTGGGATCAATCACCGGGTAGGTCTCATGGTCCGCTAGTCCGTTCCTAAGGTCTCATCACCGGGTAAGTCTCAAAGAGCCTAAGGAATGGAATTCTACACAAACCGGATGGTATCCTAGGGATCTAACCTTTTATTACCGGGTAAGTCTCGGAAAGGGAAGTTCTAGGCACCTATCCTAGCACACTCAGTCCAATAGCGGCTTGTGAGGCTCACTACTACCTAGAGTTTGTCATCTTTGATATCTAAGAGCAAGAATCACCGGGTAGGTCTCTTCTAAACACTTAGTTGTTAATACTAGGTCACCCTAGGATAGTTTTAACTCAACAAACACAAGGATTTCAACATTCTAACATTCTACAACTTAGACTCATCAAATCAAACGAACCAAGCAAACCACGGGTTGTTCATCTACTTCCACGGCCGCGGACTGGCAAGAACAAACCGTGGACTTCAACAATGGCTCTGTCCAAGTGAACGAGTCATCAAAAGGCAAATCTAAGTCCATCCTATCATAGTCCTAGCCACAACCCTCTTTTCTTTACCCTAGATTCACATCTATCTAGCCAACAACATACATCATCACAATCAAAATCATCAAACATAAAATCATGGCATCCATGTAACGCCCCGTTTATTCGGGTGCGTTCCGACTTCGTTTTCTTTCCCTTCTAGTGTTTCGTTATTAGCTTGAATTTTTAATAAGAGTATTTTTTTTTATATATATATATTAAAAATTCCTTTTCCGTATTTTATTAATCTATTGGAGTCATAGAATCGGGATTTATCAATCCGGAAAAATCTCGTTCCGATTATTTAATCGAGTTGCCCTAATTCCCCTTTTTCTCTATTCTTTTTTTTTTTTTTCTTTTTCTTCTCTCTTCTTTTCTCTCCTGTCGCTTCTGGGCGTTGAAAGGCCGCCTAGGGCAAAGCAGCCTCGCTCCTTGCGCTGCTGTGCACGCCACCTGCACTACCTACCCGCCTAGCTGTGGGCCGACCTCTCACCTCCTCCTGTGATGACTACCCCAACAACCCCTCTCCCTTCTCTCCATCCCTCCCACACTCCTTCTCTCAATCCCCTCCCTCACGCTGCTATTCCCCTTCATTTTTGTGAACCGCCGCCGCCGCACTGCATCAGCCCATCGGGTGGTGCAAGAGCCGTTCGAAACCGCCAAGAGGCTCGCCGGAAGGAGTCGCAGCCGCGCCGCCTACCTCCACTGAGCCACCGTGTCTCCAGCGTTAAAGGTGACGCCGACTACTTCCGTTTCCTTCCTTCCCTTTCCTCTGTTTAACAGCCGCTCTAATACCGTGTAGCCATCGCCGGAGTGGGTCACCGTACACGGAGTCTGGGCAGCCGCTCGCCGCCGCCGGAGTCGCGCCAGGAGCGCCGGCTTCTCCTCTCCCTCCGCCTAGCCGCGCCGCCAGCCGTGCCCTAGCCCTCTTCTCCGTCTTCTGTTGCGTAACAGCAAAAAGGAGGGCTGTGTACTTTTGTTCTTATTATTGTAATGGCCCTCTCTTTGCACCTATTTACTGTTGTGACCCCTTTTGTTGTGGAATTGCAGTTTGACCCAATAACTTTGAGAAATGACACTTTATACCCTGCAGTAATTACTAAAATTATTAAACCCGTGATTTTTGTGGAGATTTTGACCCAACTCCCTTACAAACTAAATTGGTGTCCTTGATGGTCTAATCCGATTGTTGGATAATTTGAAATTCGTTTTTGTAATCAACTTTCCATTTTGGATAACTTGCCCGGATTTCGTTTTAAAGAGTTTAACCTCGGCTTTAGAAAACGGAGTTTTTCATTGGAAATCTTGAGGCGCTAACCTTCCTTTCAAAATTAGCGTTTAAGCTAATTTTGCTTAGTTTTGTCCTTAGGTCCGGAAGCGCCTAATAGAAGCAATCGAACTCGTTCTTGACTCCGTAGACCGTGCTTCACTTTGGATCTCGTGTGAGTATTCTCCTTCGTTAGTTCGGTTATGATAGTGTAACTTGTTAGAGGAACTTAGCATAACATAGAGCAAATGCCATGTAGTGGCCATGAACCCTAGGTATTGGTTATTGGATATGGGACTTGTTGCTTTACCTTCTTTACGGTCTTATGATGACCCTCGAGATAATAGGTTGGACCTAGCATGCTAGAGTTAGATATCATATATTTATGTTGGAGACTAGAAGTCCGAGAACTTCTAGCTTTTAGTTGGTTATTGATAGAGTGTTTCACTTGGTCAGGCTTAGAGCGTTTTCCTGCGGGAAGTTGAGAGTGGTTTCGAGTTACCTTGAGAGAGGTAAGTCTCCGGACTTACTTAGCTCGTATTCTATGTATTAGATTCGATGCGTGTTTGGTGGTGTGTGTTTATCGCTTTCATTATAACTTATAAACCGGAATTAGGATTACCGACCTTTATATATTATTTATTTATTATTTCGCCCAAGTGTATGATAACGGGCGGTGACAACTTGCCTAGCTCTTGCGTAGAGTTAGGAGGTTCTTGGCGACTAGCCCGTGTGGTTAGACGGTCGGAGGCATCCACCGTTCCATGCGGTAAGTGGGGACCGAGGCGGGTTTCGGGAGATTCTCGTGTCACAAAAGAAGTTGAATTAGAACGGGATACGACCTAATAAATAAAGATAATAAACCGGACTTGTATGTTGAGTATGATTATGTGATATTATGATGTATGAGTGTGTTTGTGCCTTCGCCATGTTTCTAATGCTTGGAATAGAGCTAACGGTTTTAAACCGCTTGTGTAGATGCCCCACAGGTTAGGGACGCCGCCGAGTGAGGTGGAGGAGTGGACAGCCGAGGGTCGCCGTACATTATAGGACGGGGGCGTTTTAGGTTTCTTTTGGTTATGTTCGGACTTGTGGTTTCGGATTTATCCTTTGAGATTGTGTCGTTTTGAGGACTCGGCTGAGTTTCCACTTTGTACTTTTATTTCCAGTTTCTCGCATACACTATTAACGATTTGAGTTTTTGCCTTTATTTGTGCCATGTTGGAAAGGTCCGGTGAAATTGTTGTCAAGCTAAGGGTCGGGACCCATTGTGAGGTCTCGCCCGTAGCATCCCGATATCCTGCGGATTTGGGGTGTTACAAAAGTGGTATCAGAGCCCTAGGTTGACAACAATGGCACTCGCAACTTTCTAAAGGCCGAATGAGGGATAAACAAAACCCTTCGGGTTCTGACTTTTTAGTTTTCAAAATTCATATGCATGAGTCGGGATTGGGTTAGAATGTACGGGACCTCCACTCCTCACGCAAACCTCGACGGCATAGATTCCTGGATTTGATGTTTGTATATATACGTTATTATTACATAGTCATATATGAATATATATTTACGGCCTTAGGATGTTTGTGGATTTATATGTATCTAGATATGTATATGACCTTAGGGTGATTGGGCTTATGGGCCTTGGTTGCATATTTAGATTTGATCATTATTATGCTTTTATTATCAAATTAAGTTCATAAGTATTACATACGTATTTATACAAATATACGCCACACGCTATCAGATGGCACGTACGAGAGCCACGGCTTACGTAGGACCCGCCAGGGGGAGGCCCCCTCTTCCACCTACCGCCCAGAGACGGGGACGGGTAGGGAGCCCTCCAGGAAGGAGAGGTCGGGGACGTATCCCCATTGCGGACCCACCCGCTGTGGATCCGCCAGCAGCTGAGATTCCAGTAGAGGACGTAGCGGAGAGCGTCATTCCCGAGGTTAGAGATAGGACAGTTGTGAGGTCCGGGGCGCATAGTTCCCCATCTTCTAGGACCGGAGGACCATCTATTGGAGCTACTGAATTTGCAGATTACGTACGCCGAGTGGAGGAGGCATTCAGGGCAGGAGTACCACCTCCCGCACCCCCGGTACCTGCACCTGCACCTGCGAGATCAGCTGAGGTCTCACAGAGAGTTACTCCTATTAGGGCCGCACCAGAGGTGGTTGCACCAGCGGCAGTTGTGGCCGAGCCGGTTATTGAGGTCGCCAGAGCTAGAGATGAGATGAGGTCTCCTAGTCCTGATTCATGGTTGAAGGCTTTCAACTAGCAGCATGTACCCTACTTCGACGGGAAGGTAGGGTTAGAGGTCGAGCACTGGATTGGACACGTGGAGTCCGCACTAGAGGCGATCCGTTGTCCAGAGGAGAGACAGGTGGAGATAGTCCAGACATTGTTTCGAGAGGAGGCCCAGTATTGGTGGAGGACTGTTAGAGGAGGTGTGACTAGGATGGAGCAGCTGCTGAGCCTTGTTAGAGAGACTTTTTGCCCGGATTCACTGAGGAGAGACAGAGTCCAGGATTTTCTAGAGGCAGGATTTGAGGACGTCCCAGTCATTGAGGCGATTAGACGTTTTCGGGCGGAGTTAGCCTTGTTGGGTCCCGTTGCACCTCCGGCAGACCAGCATGTCTATCTCTTCTCCAGGAGATTGAGGGAGTCCACCCGTGCTTACTTGGCGGGATTCCGTTGTGTTTCGTTGACAGAGTACCAGGACCGAGCTTCGGCCTATGAGAGAGATCGCCCTGGGTTCAGGAGAGTAGCACAGTCCGGAGGGCCGGACAAGAGGCAGAGGACATGGTCAGCTAGTGCAGGGGCAGGAGCCTCAGGACATGGGCGTAGCCAGACACAGGGACGTCCCGGTCCCCAGCACTCGACTCAGACACCAGACCGGGGCCGACAGTGCCACAACTGTGGGGAGTTTGGGCACATTCGGACGGCATGTAAGAGGCCGCCCGTGACGTGTTTCACTTGTGGACAGGCGGGTCACCGAGCCTCTTTTTGCCGCCAGGGCAAGGCCCAGTCACAGCAGGGTTCTTCACCTGCTACCAAGGCAGGAGGGGGGCAGAGGCCACCTCAGTTTCCGACCCAGGGATTTCAGCAGAGAGGTCAGAGTCAGACCCGTACACAGGGGTCAGCCCAGGGCCGAGGTAGAGGCCGGGGTGGGGACGCCCAGGATACTAGAGGCACAGAGGCTAGAGTGTTCGAGTTGAGGAGTGCTGCTGATCCAGCAGCGCCAGCAGCTACAGGTACTATTCAGATTCACGGCATTTCGGTCCGAGTTTTATTTGATACGGGTGCCACGCACTCTTTTATATCCGATGATTGTGTACTTAGGTTGTCCTTAGTTATGGTAGAGGGGAGACCCTTTGTTGTGGGGTTACCCGATGGGGGTAGGATTAGTGGTACCCGAGAGGTACGCGGTTGTCCCATACGTTTGGGAAACCGAGATTGGTTAGCCGACTTCTATGTCATGCACTTAGTGCATGAAGAAGTCATTTTGGGCATGGACTGGATGGACCGCCACCGAGCCGTCTTAGACATTAGTCGGAGGACCGTGACAGTTACCACAGAGACGGGACATGAGGTGATTTTCCGAGGTTGGGACCTCGGAAAGACCGGTACAGTCATTAGCGCGGTTCGAGCCGCAAGACTTATCGGACAGGGATGCGAGGCCTTCTGGTGCTATGCCATGAAGGAGGAGGCGGGACCGTCGCTGGAGGAGATTCCCGTAGCATGTGAGTTCGAGGACGTATTTGGAGAGCCACCTAGATTACCACCGCAGAGGAGTGTTGATTTTGCTATTGAGTTGGAGCCCGGCACGAGGCCGATCTCCAAGGCCCCATACCGCATGGCGCCAGTCGAGTTGCTAGAGCTGAAGAAGCAGCTCGAGGAGTTAGCAGAGAGGGGTCTCATACGCCCGAGCGTGTCCCCTTGGGGTGCACCGGTCCTCTTCGTCAAGAAGAAGGACGGATCTTTGAGACTTTGTATCGATTACCGGGAATTGAACAAAGTCACCATCAAGAACAAGTACCCCCTTCCGCGCATTGATGATTTGCTAGACCAGTTGCAGGGAGCCTCCGTATTTTCGCGCATCGACTTGAGGTCGGGATACCACCAGCTGAGGGTGAGGGAGGAGGACGTGCCGAAGACGGCATTCAGGACGAGATACGGCCACTATGAGTTTGTCGTGATGCCATTCGGGCTCACGAATGCACCTGCCGTCTTCATGGAGTTGATGAACGGAATATTCATCGATTTCTTGGACCAGTTTGTGGTGGTGTTTATAGATGACATCTTAGTCTACTCCTGGAGCAGGGAGGAGCATGAGGGACACCTGAGGACGGTTCTTCGAGTCCTTCAGGATAGAGAGCTTTATGCAAAGCTCTCTAAGTGCGAGTTTTGGATGCCCGAGGTGGCATTTCTGGGTCACATAGTTTCCGCCGAGGGTGTCATGGTTGACCCGGCGAAGATAGAGTCCGTTTCTTCATGGCCGCCTCCTCGGACGGTCAAGGAGGTGCGCAGTTTCTTGGGCTTAGCAGGATATTACCGCCGTTTTGTTGAGGGTTTCTCCGTGATTGCACGACCCCTTACTTCCTTGCTAAGGAAGTCTACCAGGTTCGTCTGGTCTGAGCCTTGTCAGCGCAGCTTTGAGGAGCTGAAGAGGAGGTTGACCTCCGCTCCTGTGTTAGCCCAGCCAGAGGGCGTAGAGGACTTTGTGGTATATAGTGACGCCTCCAAGCTAGGCTTGGGGTGTGTTTTGATGCAGAGAGGTAGGGTTATTGCGTACGCTTCGCGGCAGCTGAAGCCGTACGAGGAGAATTATCCCATCCATGATCTTGAGCTAGGAGCGGTGATTCATGCCCTGAAGATCTGGCGACACTATTTGTACGGAGCCACGTGTCAGATCTTCACAGACCATAAGAGTCTGAAGTATATATTCACTCAGCGGGAGTTGAATAACCGCCAGAGGAGATGGTTAGAGCTGATTAAGGACTTCGATTTGGAGATTTTATACCACCCGGGGAAGGCGAACGTGGTCGCCGATGCCCTGAGTAGGAGGACACCTCGAGAGGAGGCTATAGCTCGACTCACGATTCAGCCACAGTTACAGAGAGATTTGGCGGAGTTAGAGCTAGATATTCAGTTTCCAGACATGGTCGGCCGTCTGACCGAGTTGGAGGTGTTACCTGATCTGTCTGGAGAGATCCGGCAGAAGCAGGAGGGTTGTCCCGTGTTGACGAGGATTCGGGACAGGATGGCCAGAGGTGAGGCACCGCAGTTTATCACAGGGGCAGATGGGTTGTTGAGACGCCATGGACGTATTTGTGTGCCGTCAGACCCAGAGTTAAGAGAGCGGATCTTGCAGGAGGCGCATTCTACTCCTTACTCGGTGCATCCAGGCACGAGTAAGATGTACCAGGATATCAGGAGATCTTATTGGTGGGGCGGGCTTAAGCCCGATGTAGCTAGATATGTAGCCAGATGCGCGACCTGCCAACAGGTCAAGATCGAGCACCAGAGACCGGGGGGAGAGCTCCACCCACTGCCTGTGCCGCAGTGGAAGTGGGAGGACATATCCATGGATTTTGTCACCGGTTTGAGACAGAGTAGGAGCTTTGATGCGATTTGGGTGGTAGTGGATCGGCTGACGAAGACCGCGCGTTTCATTCCTATTCGAGAGACGTGGCCGGTGAGTCGTCTAGCTGAGGAGTTTACTCGTCAGATTGTGAGATTTCATGGAGTCCCGAGGACTATCATCTCGGATAGGGATGGACGTTTTACTTCGAGGTTCTGGCAGCAGGTACACGCCGCTCTAGGCTCGAGTCTGCATTTCACCACCGCATATCATCCACAGACCGACGGTCAGTCCGAGCGGACTATTCAGACCTTAGAGGACATGTTACGGGCATGTGTGTTGGACTGGGGGCAGGTATGGCCAGATCACCTTCCGTTGGTGGAGTTCTCGTATAATAACAGTTGGCACGCTTCGATTGGGATGTCACCGTATGAGGCCTTGTATGGACGGAGATGTCGTACTCCCTTGTGTTGGGATGAGCCGGGCAGTACTAGTGTTGTAGCTCCAGCCCAGATACAGGATGACATGGCTAGGGTTGCTTTGATTCGGGAGAGGATGTTGGCTGCGCAGAGCCGTCAGAGATCATATGCAGATAGGAGGCGTAGGCCCCTAGAGTTCAGAGTAGGAGCTCAGGTCTGGTTGAGGGTATCACCGACACGGGGTGTCAGGCGATTTGGCATTAAGGGGAAGTTAAGCCCCCGATATGTCGGCCCCTTTGAGATTTTAAAGAGAGTCGGAGAGGTGGCATATAGGTTAGCGTTACCACCGAGGTTGGAGGGTATTCACCCGGTGTTCCATGTATCTCAATTGAGAGAGTACATACATGACCCGAGGCATGTCATTAGCCACGAGGACCTGGTGGTCGAGCCAGACCATACCTTCGCGGAGCATCCGATTGCGGTTTTGGAGCGTAGTACGAGACGACTTCGGTCGAAGGAGATACCGATGTTGAGAGTGCAGTGGTCGAGGCGAGGAGCCGACGAGGCCACTTGGGAGACGGAGGATAGTATCCGTAGGAACTATCCCGAGTTTTACGCAGGATTAGCCACATCTATAGGACCGTCGGGTTAGTCCCGAGATCTATCCTTGGTTATTCTTATGTGATTTGTGACGTGATGTGTTATGTGTGCTTCATACGTGTATAGTTTGCGAGTTTAGGCAAGTAGGCTTTGGATTAGAAGGGTCATAGTTACCACGATAGTGTTCCGAGAGAATATGGAGGCACGTTTGTTTGAGAGTTCCGCGTGTAGCAAGTTTCGGGACGAAACTTCTCTTTAGGAGGACCTGATGTAACGCCCCGTTTATTCGGGTGCGTTCCGACTTCGTTTTCTTTCCCTTCTAGTGTTTCGTTATTAGCTTGAATTTTTAATAAGAGTATTTTTTTTTATATATATATATTAAAAATTCCTTTTCCGTATTTTATTAATCTATTGGAGTCATAGAATCGGGATTTATCAATCCGGAAAAATCTCGTTCCGATTATTTAATCGAGTTGCCCTAATTCCCCTTTTTCTCTATTCTTTTT
>BSUD01000006.1:66988231-67029044 GCA_033239045.1 Fagopyrum esculentum | reverse complement strand
GCTCCTTGCGCTGCTGTGCACGCCACCTGCACTACCTACCCGCCTAGCTGTGGGCCGACCTCTCACCTCCTCCTGTGATGACTACCCCAACAACCCCTCTCCCTTCTCTCCATCCCTCCCACACTCCTTCTCTCAATCCCCTCCCTCACGCTGCTATTCCCCTTCATTTTTGTGAACCGCCGCCGCCGCACTGCATCAGCCCATCGGGTGGTGCAAGAGCCGTTCGAAACCGCCAAGAGGCTCGCCGGAAGGAGTCGCAGCCGCGCCGCCTACCTCCACTGAGCCACCGTGTCTCCAGCGTTAAAGGTGACGCCGACTACTTCCGTTTCCTTCCTTCCCTTTCCTCTGTTTAACAGCCGCTCTAATACCGTGTAGCCATCGCCGGAGTGGGTCACCGTACACGGAGTCTGGGCAGCCGCTCGCCGCCGCCGGAGTCGCGCCAGGAGCGCCGGCTTCTCCTCTCCCTCCGCCTAGCCGCGCCGCCAGCCGTGCCCTAGCCCTCTTCTCCGTCTTCTGTTGCGTAGCAGCAAAAAGGAGGGCTGTCTACTTTTGTTCTTATTATTGTAATGGCCCTCTCTTTGCACCTATTTACTGTTGTGACCCCTTTTGTTGTGGAATTGCAGTTTGACCCAATAACTTTGAGAAATGACACTTTATACCCTGCAGTAATTACTAAAATTATTAAACCCGTGATTTTTGTGGAGATTTTGACCCAACTCCCTTACAAACTAAATTGGTGTCCTTGATGGTGTAATCCGATTGTTGGATAATTTGAAATTCGTTTTTGTAATCAACTTACCATTTTGGATAACTTGCCCGGATTTCGTTTTAAAGAGTTTAACCTCGGCTTTAGAAAACGGAGTTTTTCATTGGAAATCTTGAGGCGCTAACCTTCCTTTCAAAATTAGCGTTTAAGCTAATTTTGCTTAGTTTTGTCCTTAGGTCCGGAAGCGCCTAATAGAAGCAATCGAACTCGTTCTTGACTCCGTAGACCGTGCTTCACTTTGGATCTCGTGTGAGTATTCTCCTTCGTTAGTTCGGTTATGATAGTGTAACTTGTTAGAGGAACTTAGCATAACATAGAGCAAATGCCATGTAGTGGCCATGAACCCTAGGTATTGGTTATTGGATATGGGACTTGTTGCTTTACCTTCTTTACGGTCTTATGATGACCCTCGAGATAATAGGTTGGACCTAGCATGCTAGAGTTAGATATCATATATTTATGTTGGAGACTAGAAGTCCGAGAACTTCTAGCTTTTAGTTGGTTATTGATAGAGTGTTTCACTTGGTCAGGCTTAGAGCGTTTTCCTGCGGGAAGTTGAGAGTGGTTTCGAGTTACCTTGAGAGAGGTAAGTCTCCGGACTTACTTAGCTCGTATTCTATGTATTAGATTCGATGCGTGTTTGGTGGTGTGTGTTTATCGCTTTCATTATAACTTATAAACCGGAATTAGGATTACCGACCTTTATATATTATTTATTTATTATTTCGCCCAAGTGTATGATAACGGGCGGTGACAACTTGCCTAGCTCTTGCGTAGAGTTAGGAGGTTCTTGGCGACTAGCCCGTGTGGTTAGACGGTCGGAGGCATCCACCGTTCCATGCGGTAAGTGGGGACCGAGGCGGGTTTCGGGAGATTCTCGTGTCACAAAAGAAGTTGAATTAGAACGGGATACGACCTAATAAATAAAGATAATAAACCGGACTTGTATGTTGAGTATGATTATGTGATATTATGATGTATGAGTGTGTTTGTGCCTTCGCCATGTTTCTAATGCTTGGAATAGAGCTAACGGTTTTAAACCGCTTGTGTAGATGCCCCACAGGTTAGGGACGCCGCCGAGTGAGGTGGAGGAGTGGACAGCCGAGGGTCGCCGTACATTATAGGACGGGGGCGTTTTAGGTTTCTTTTGGTTATGTTCGGACTTGTGGTTTCGGATTTATCCTTTGAGATTGTGTCGTTTTGAGGACTCGGCTGAGTTTCCACTTTGTACTTTTATTTCCAGTTTCTCGCATACACTATTAACGATTTGAGTTTTTTCCTTTATTTGTGCCATGTTGGAAAGGTCCGGTGAAATTGTTGTCAAGCTAAGGGTCGGGACCCATTGTGAGGTCTCGCCCGTAGCATCCCGATATCCCGCGGATTTGGGGTGTTACAATCCATTTGCAAGATAATGAAGAGAAAGAGAGAAACAAGTGAATTAAAGAAAACGAAGCTGAATTCGAGATTTAGAAAGACTCACAATCCTTCAAAAGAAGGTTTAATCGATTCTTACAACCCTAGAAAACGATTCCGATAATCTTCACTAAAATCTATCAAAGGCTATTGGTGTATGCTCTTCTTTCTTTCCAATGGAGCTTTTCTCCTCCTCCAATGGTAGCTCCCTTCCAAGCTACCTCTTGAGAGAATCTTCTTGTTGAGAGTATGGTGGAGAGTGTGGATTTTGATTCTGAAATTTGATTGATTGGGATTGGATGCCTCCTCTCAGCCTTGCAGGACGACTTTTTATACACAACTTTGCAAGAGTCGGCCATGAGAATCGTGGCACAGCTGTCACAATCGTTTGGCAGAAACCACGGTCCATTTCCACGGCCGTGGAAGTGCCAGTGACCGTGGTTTTGGTGCTTCAGCTTGCTTTGGATCATTGAGTCACGATTTGGTGCATGGCTTGCACCAACAAGGTCCCGTGGGTCTTCCTTAGCCTCTAGCTTGCATCCCAATGAGTCCGAAGGTGTGTCATCTTGATGAGCGATCCTCAAATGTATCGATTAAGCTCCTAAATCTCCCAAAATACCTACAAAGCAATGCAAAAGTCCGTGTAGACGTCTATCTCGACAAAATACGTGAATTGAGTGCATACGTCCTGAACTAGTGCTAAACTATGCATGAATGAGTGAAAGATCTATCTAAATGATTACCTAAACCTAAGCCATAAATCGTGTTATCAAAAATACCCCATAATTAAGGTTTGCTCGTCCCCGAGCAAGTCCCAACTATAGACTAAAAGATGACATCATTTATGCATGCAGAAAAAGAATGACAAAATCTTTTTGGATTTGTGCTTCTATTATTGGATCACCTTCATGGTCATGTTTCATGGCAATGGACAAGCAATCATGTATCAAATAAATGAAGGCACGGAAAGACAATTATACTTAACTCGAAAGCATGCATGAAATGTAAAAATGAAGAAGTCAAGATGATCAAAAGCATATCCAATCTAGATTAGTAAGTCTTACACACATGCAAATAGGTCACAAGGGCTTGTGAGATAAAAGGCCAAGAAACGTTGTGATTAGGTGGGGATTTTTCTAGGCTATGTGATGCTAATCCGGGAATGGAACTAACTCCACAATTTTGTCCTTGATTAACTTCCCACAAGTGTATATTTTCTCCATCTTTTCTTTCTCTTCTTTTTCTTTTACTTTTTTTTGAGACAATGGCATTGGTGTACAAAAGCCGAAACCTTGGTGATTAGCCGTCCTCGGGTTTTTTCTATTTTTCGAGGTGCATCCACACCGGGCACACATACCAAAGCTCGTTAGGACTATTGGTTTATTTGACTTTGGCAAGGCACACACACCCGATTATGTGAATGGTGCCGAGTTACTCGTCATTTAAACCAACGTCCCCAAACCTATATTATTGTCTACACTTTTACAACAAATTCAGCATTTCATTCATAACATTCTTTCATCAACATCTTCACCCCACACTTGCTTTTCACACACTCAACACACTAACATGCTCCTATTCCCAGATGGGTCAAAAGAGGTCAAACTTATATCAATTGAGGTGCTCAAACATCATGATCAAGATGAGAAGTAGAGAAAAATGAATTGCCTCGTTCATTCCTAGATGATGTGTAAGAACTAGCATGTAATTTCGACTTTCAATACTCAATCCAATTAAGGCAAACATCATGATCGCAAACCATTCATGGGATTCAAGATAAGTGATAACACGATTTATGACTTAGGTTTAGATAGTCATTTAGATAGATTTCTCACTCATTCATGCATGGTTTAGCACTAGCTCACGACGTTTGCACTCAATTCACGTAATTTGTCGAGAGAGATGTCTACACGGACTTTTGCATTGCTTTGTAGGTATTTTGGGAAATTTAGGAGCTTAAACGATACGTTTGAGGATCGTTCATCAAGATGACACACCCTCGGACTCATTGGAATGCAAGCTAAGGGCTAAGGAGGACTCATGGAACCTTGCCAACACAAGCCATGCACCAAATCGAAGCTTAATGATCTAAGGCAAAGCTGAAGCACCAAACCACGGTCACTGAAGGTCCACGGCCGTGGAACCAACCGTGGTTTTTGCCAGACGGTTGTGACACCTGTGCCACGATCTCTTGGCCTTCTCTAGCATGGTGGTAGTATAAAAGTGGTCCTGCAAGGCTTAGAGAGGGCATCTTGGAGCAGCCATCCATTATCCTCTATCATCCAATCAAAAACTCTCTGAATAAGAAGATTCTCTCAAGAGGAGAGCTACCATTGAAGTAGGAGAAGAGCTCCATTGGAGGAGAAGAGAAGAGCACACCATTGATAGACTTTGATAGCTTTTGTAGTGAAGAATTTCGGAATCGATTTCTAGAGTTGTATGAACCATTTAAACCTTCTTTTGGAAGGGTTGTGAGTCATTCTAATCTCATTTTCATCTTGGTTTTGTTTGCTTCACTTTTGCATCTCTTTCTCTTCATTGTCTTGCAAAAGGAAGCCATGATTTTATGTTTGATGATTTCGATTGTTATGATGAATGTTGTAGGCTAAATAGATGCGATTCTAGGGTAAGGAAAGGATGGTTGTGGCCAGGACTATGATAGGATTGACTTAGATTTACCCTTGGATGAATCACTCACTTGAACGAAACCTCTGTTAGGGTCCATGGTTTGTTCTTGCCAGTCCATGGCCGTGGACTTGGTAGAACAGCCCGTGATTCTCCCTGGTTCGATGGATCTAGTTTTAGATTGTTAGAATGTTGAAATCCTAGTGTTTGTTGAGTTAAATCTACCCTAGGGTGACCTAGTGTTAGCAACTAAGTGTTAGAAGAGACCTGCCCGGTGATTCTTACTCTTAGACTTCAAAGATGACAAGCCCTAGGTAGTGGTGAGCCTCATAAGCCGCCATTGGACTAAGTGTGCTAGGATAGTTGTTTAGGACTAACCCTTTCGAGACTTACCCGGTGAGGATAGGTTAGATCCCTAGGTGACAATCCGGTTTGTGTAGAATTCCATCCCTTAGGTTCTTAGAGACTTACCCGGTGATGAGACCTTAGGGACGGACTAGTGGACCATGAGACCTACCCGGTGATTGATCCCAATCTAGAAACACTCACTCCCAACATATCATAGTTAATTCAAGGAATGATTAGATAGTTTGAGTCCTATGCCATAACCGGAACTTCCAACCCCTAGAATCTGCTTTTCTCTCTTTGATCTATATCTCGTTTTAGTTTTTTTGTTTGTGTTGATTTGTTAGCATAGTTGATTGTTCATTTTGCATGATTTGTGATCCTTGATTGATCACCTAATTACCCACCAAAAACATTTAGATTTTCATTTCTTTATTTCGTTCTCTTTTCTTAGACTTAGATCTTCACTAAACTTAATCACTAATCGAATCAATCTCACCTTAGTCTTTGTGTTCGACCTTGGAATACTATCCCTGCTACAAACGTCCCGTACACTGCGGGTTCGCTAGGAGTTAGGAGAAATATAACGAGTATAAATTTAAAGCTTATTGTGTATCACACACATCCTGAGCGCGAACAAGTTTTTGGCGCCGTTGCCGGGGACTAGGTCTAGATTGAGTCGTTATTTGTGATTGTTTATAGTGTAGGTCTTTCTTGTTGCTTTTGATCTCTCTTTGGTTTGTGTCTTTGCTTTTCAGGACATCTCACTCTTTAGGTGTATGCGAAGATCTCGTGGTAAGGATTTAGCTCCATTCGATCCCGAACCGGAGAAAACCCTTAGATCTAGATCCAAGAGCATTAAAAAGGGAAAAGAGATGGCCGGAAGAGATCTCCAAGCTGAGTTGGATGAGGCTTTAGAGCAAATTAGGATAAGGGATGAAGCCTTGGAGAATGAAAGGAGACTTGCCAATGAGAGGCAAGAGGCAACTAGGAGGGAGATTGAGGAGATTAGGCAAGCTCTTGTACAAAGGGAGCTTAACCGTCAACAACCTCCTCCACCTCCACCACAATCGCAGCCGGCGGTCAATATTCGGGTTGTGCCCATTGCTATAGAAGAGCCACAAACGTTAGGGCAACGTATGGATCCGGCACAAAGAGCACACCGTCCGGGTGTGAACTTAGGAGATCCCGCAGCCCATGATTACGAGCTCCGCCCTCAAGTTCTACAAATGATCCGGCATAATCAATTTGGATGGATGGAAGGAGAGTCTCCTCATCAACACTTGATGAATTATGAGATCTTGATGGAGACTCTTAGACCGCCTAGATTGGAGAGCAACAACCATAAGCTTAGGGCTTTCTCCTTTTCTCTTAAGGACAAAGCCTTAGCTTGGTATCAATCTATTCCACAAGGGCGAGTTGGTACTTGGGAGGAAATGACAACCGAGTTTTTGACTAAGTTCTTCCCACCTTCCAAGACTACCGAGTTAAGAGGGAAGATCAATGCCTTCGTGATGAAGGATAGAGAGAGTTTGTTCAAGTCTTGGGAGAGGTTCAAAGATCTTCTCCTAGATTGTCCACACCATGGTATACCAAAAATTGAGTTATTGGAGATCTACTTCAAAGGACTTGATGAAGATAGCCAATTCAAGCTTCAATCTCTTTCCGGTGGGACTTTCATGGAAAAGCATGTGGATGAAGCTTGGGAGTTTGTGGAGAAACAAGCTCTAGTGATTGAGAAATACTCCCATAGGAAGAGTGAAGGGAGAAAGGCGGGAGCATATGAGGTGAGTGAAGTCACCATGAGCAATTTCAAGCTTGACGCCATCCACAACGAACTAAAGTCTTTGAGGGAGTTGTGTGCTACAACTTTGAAGAACCAAGCAACCCCTCAAGTGCAAGTGCAAGCAAACTTGTCTTCCAAAGAGGAAGATGCAAACTACATGGGAAGGGGCAACTACAACAACTACCAAGGCCCAAGGAACTTCAACAACAACCGGCAATTCAACAATTACCGGCCCAACCATAACCATCCCGGGTTTTCCTATTCTAACATGGATGGAGCCTTGAACCCTCCTGCTTCCACAAGCACAACTCCACCACCAAAAGATTCACAAGAACCTCCACCCGGATTTACTCAACCTCCAAAAGATAGAATCGAAATGATGTTTGAGCAATTGCTTGGAAGGTTGAGTGGCCTTGAGAGCACGGTGACTTCCATTTCCAAGGCTCAAAAGGTTTTGGAAGCACAAGTGTTCCAAAAGGCGGGTGAAGCCCATAGAGATCCGGGGAAGCTTCCCGGAAGAACCGAAGAAAACCCAAGAGGCCAAGTGTTGGCCATTACAACAAGGAGTGGGTTGAGTATGAAGGATCCTTTGCCCAAGGAAAATGCTAAGGGAAAGCAAGTAGTAGTAGAAGAAGAGATATTGCAAGAAGATGGAGGCAAGGGCAAGGATGTTGAGCCAACATATGTGGCACAACCTCCATACAAGCCACCACTACCGTTCCCTCAATCACGAGCAAGAGCTCGCTTGGACAATCACTTTGGTAAATTCCTTGAACTTATGTCTAAATTGCATATTAATATTCCGTTCATGGATGCTATCTTAGGTATGCCGGCATATGGCAAGTTCTTGAAGGAAATACTCTCCAACAAAAGGAAGTTGGAGGAGTATGGGGAAATAAGAATGACAAAGAGGTCCTCGGAATTGATCCAAACAATGAAGAAGGAGATGCCTCCTAAGCTAAGAGATCCTGGTTCCTTTTGCGTCCCAATTGGAGTGTGAGAAGTGAAGTATGAAGCCCTTTGTGATCTTGGGGCGAGTGTAAGCATCATACCGCTTGCACTATGCAACAAGGTTGGGCTAGGAGAGCCAAAACCGGTCAAGATTACCCACTACATGGCGGACCGTTCTATCACTCACCCGGTGCAACTAGGAAAGTTCTATGTGCCGAATGATTTTGTTGTCTTGGATATTCCGGCGGACTATCCGGTTCCCATCATCTTGAGAAGACCTTTACTAGCCACTTCCGAATGCCTAGTGGATTGCAAGAATGGGATTCTCTCTTTCAACATTGGAGAAGAGAACATCAAGTTCAAGTTGTCGACAATGATGAAAGGGCCAACCCTTGATGAGGATGTATTCAACATAGTCGAGCAAGAGGAGTCTAGAGATGTTGTGAGCTCGATCTTGATCAAGGACCCCTTGGAGAAGGTTCTTACCTTAAGTTTGATGGAGGAAGGTATTGAGGAGGCTTGCAATGAAGAAATCAAGGCCTTGGAAGCACTAGAAAAGGAGACAAGAGCTGAATTTGAGGTTCACGAAAGCATGCCGAACACCTGTAAGTTCCACGGGCGTGGAATGTGTTCCACGGCCGTAGAACTCTCTGGAAAGCTCCAACGAGCAAGCTGGGCAACTTCCACGGCCGTGGATGTGCCAAGACCCGTGGATTCAACCGTGGTTTCCCCAAAAGCAGCTCTTGATGATGATCAAGCTTCAAGGAGCATTGAAGGGTCTTCATTTGCCTTGGATTCATCTCAACCAACGTTATTTGGATCGTCTCCACTCGATAAAGGTCCTCCTAAACTTGGTGATAACTCTACGTATCCGGTGATTGTGAATGCATGCTTGAATGATGATGAACTTGCTAAGTTGTTGCATGAGCTAAGATTGCATAGGAAAGCCATTGGCTATACCATTGATGATTTAGTTGGCATTAAACCTTCTTTGTGCATGCATAAGATATTGATGGAAGATGACCATAAACCCTCTATTGAACATCAAAGAAGATTGAATCCTATAATGAAAGAGGTAGTCAAGAAAGAGATCATTAAGTTGCTAGATGCGGGAATCATCTACCCTATTTCGGATAGTAAGTAGGTTAGTCCCGTTCATGTAGTTCCTAAGAAGGGTGGGATGACCGTAGTGACCAATGAGAACAATGAACTGATCCCCACTAGGACGGTTACGGGGTGGAGGATGTGTATTGACTATAGGAAATTAAACATGGCCTCTAGGAAAGATCATTTCCCTCTCCCTTTCATTGACCAAATGCTAGAGAGGTTAGCTCAACATTCTCATTTTTGCTACTTAGATGGCTATAGTGGGTTCTTCCAAATCCCTATCCACCCCGATGACCAAGAGAAAACCACATTTACATGTCCATGGGGTACGTTTGCATATAGGAGAATGCCATTTGGGTTGTGTAATGCACCCGCCACCTTCCAAAGGTGTATGATGGCTATCTTCTCGGAATACATTGAAAATATCATGGAGGTGTTTATGGATGACTTTTCTATTTATGGTTCTTCCTTTGATAATTGCTTGGCTAACTTGTCATTAGTATTGAAAAGATGTGAGGAGACAAATCTTGTCTTGAATTGGGAAAAATGCCACTTCATGGTAAGTGAAGGTATTGTGTTGGGACACTTGGTGTCCAACCGTGGCATTGAGGTTGATAGGGCCAAGATTGAAACGATAGAGAAGTTGCCACCACCTACCTCGGTGAAAGGGGTAAGGAGCTTCTTAGGGCATGCCGGTTTTTACCGGAGATTTATTAAAGACTTCTCTAAAATTTCTAAGCCTCTTACTAACCTACTAATGAAAGATGTTGAGTTTGTTTTCTCCAAGGATTGCCTTGAGGCTTTTTGTAGGTTGAAGAACGCCTTGATCTCCGCACCTATCATGCAACCTCCGGATTGGAGTTTACCGTTTGAGATCATGTGTGATGCAAGTGATGTAGCCGTTGGGGCTGTTTTGGGGCAAAGGAAAGATGGGCGCACACATGCCATTTATTATGCTAGCAAGACGCTAGATGATGCCCAACTCAATTATGCTACCACCGAGAAAGAATTGCTAGCGGTAGTGTATGCTTTTGAGAAGTTCCGCTCATATCTTGTTGGAGCGAAGGTCATTATTTATACGGATCATGCTGCGATCCGTTATCTCCTTACGAAGAAGGATGCCAAGCCTAGGTTGATTCGGTGGATCCTCCTTCTCCAAGAGTTTGATTTGGAAATCCGGGACAAGAAGGGATCCGAGAACTCCGTGGCGGATCACCTTAGTAGACTCCCACCAATGGAGCTTGAAAGAGATGACATCCCGATTGATGATTCATTCCGGGATGAGCAATTACAAATGATGGAGGAGTGCTTGTTCCAAGTGTCTAGAGGAAGTGAGCCATGGTATGCCGACATCGTGAACTATCTTGTGTGTGAGGAAGTGCCTCCCGGATTGACATATGCCCAAAGAAAGAAGTTCTTCAAAGATGTGAGGCACTACTATTGGAGTGAACCACTTTTGTTCAAGAGAGGGCCGGATGGAATGTTTAGAAGATCCATACCGGAGGATGAGGTGGAGAGTGTGATCCGCCATTGTCATTCCTTGCCATGTGGAGGGCATGCTAGCTCACACAAGACATGTGCGAAGGTGTTGCAATCGGGCTTCTTTTGGCCAAGTTTGTTCAAGGATGTGCACAGCTTTGTGGTAGCTTGTGATGCTTGCCAAAGGACGGGCAACATCTCAAGGAGGAATGAGATGCCCTTGAACAACATACAAGAAGTGGAGATATTTGATGTGTGGGGTGTGGACTTCATGGGACCATTCCCTTCTTCATGTGGCAACCTCTACATCCTATTGGCGGTTGACTATGTTTCTAGATGGGTAGAGGCAATCGCCTCTCCTACAAATGATGCCAAGGTGGTGGTGCGGTTCTTCCACTGAGTGATCTTTCCTAGGTTTGGAACACCAAGGGTGATCATAAGTGATGGAGGGAAGCACTTCACTAATAGGAACTTTGGGGCACTTTTGGCTAAGTATGGGGTGACTCATAAGGTGGCAACACCTTACCATCCCCAAACTAGTGGCCAACCGGGAGATAAAGGGAATTCTTGAGAAGACGGTCTCTAGAACCAGAAAAGATTGGGCTATGAAGCTCAATGACGCCTTGTGGGCATATAGAACCGCTTTCAAGACACCAATTGGCACCACTCCTTACAAGCTAGTCTATGGCAAGTCTTGCCACCTTCCGGTGGAGATGGAGCATAGAGCTTATTGGGCCATTAAGTGGCTAAATTTTGACCTCAAGAAGGCCGGAGAGAAGAGGTTGCTTGATATGAACGCCCTTGAGGAGATCCGGTTGGATGCTTATGAGAATGCCCGGATTTACAAGGAGAGAACCAAACGGTTGCATGATAAGGGCCTCATCCCGAAAGAGTTGAGAGAAGGCGACCTTGTCCTTCTTTTCAACTCAAGGCTGCGGCTCTTCCCCGGAAAGCTAAAATCAAGATGGACCGGGCCATATGTGGTGAAGAAGATCTTTCCCCATGGAGCTATTGAGATAGGAGGGGAGCATTGTGGAGATTTCAAGGTGAATGGGCACCAGTTAAAGAAGTATATACCGGGAGCTCCGGTGGATATGATTGCCCCACTTCACCTTGAATGAGACGCCTCCGAGTTTGGTCAAGCTAATGACCTTAAAGAAGCGCTTGATGGGAGGCAACCCATTGGTAACGTTTTCCCTTTTTCATTTTGTTTTTGTTTTTGATTTTTCTGTTTTTGTGTGTGTTTGGTGTGTTTTGTGTGTGTGCTAGAGTCTTGGTAGCATTGGAAGCCTTGCATGGCACGTGAATGATGATGATGAACCCCTCATCAATTATGGGTGGAGCGGACACGGAACTTGGACGGCTAGCGGTGCCTAGCGCGGGTCCCAACGCTTTGATGAACACTTAGAGCTCTCTACCATTGTTGATAGGATCGTCCACCATCAATCCACTTGAGAAATCCCAAATAGCATAGCAAACAATTTTTACATTGTGAGAACCTTCTTTCACTCTTCTTTACTTCATTTACACATTGGGGACAATGTGTTTCTAAGTATGGGGTGGGGTTTGCATGATCTTTTGCATGATTATCATCTAGGGTAGTTTAATATTATCACATGTCCGGCATTGTATATACTCATTTCGAAAAATCCAAAAATCAGAAAATTTAAAAATTTTGTTTGTGCTTTCTAGGCTTGGATATGACCCTAATGATGAATCTTGTCTTGTGGATTGGCTATGGATGGCCTGTTCGCTCCAAACGGTGTGTGCAAGCTTTAAATTTATAACCCTAGACGTAAGCTTAAAACAAGGATGCGAACCCGCAGTGTACGGGTCAATCGTAGTAAAAGCAAGGAATTTCAGGGGTCGATCACTAGGACTTATTGAAACAAAGTCCAGTTACGGTATGCTTATGTAAATACTAACCACAAGAGCAATTAACACAATCAAAGATGAATAAGAAGTCAATAAAGCAAATATGCAATTCTAGGGATTAAAGCATCTAGTTGTGGTTCCAACTCAAGATCTAAAGATAAGCGGACAAAGCTGAGGTTTTTGCATGGGGAAGGTGTTACTAAAGTGGAATAGATCACCGGGTAAGTCTCACTACTCACTAATCTTAAACCGTAACTCCTATTACCGGGTAAGTCTCAAGGAATCAAGATAAAGAACTATATCCTCAAACTAACACACCATCTAAGGGAATAGAATCAACCTTTACCGGGTAAGTCTCAAGCTAACTCACAAAGATGGGATGAAAGCACACTCAAACCCCAATAAAGGATAAACCTTTATTACATACACTTATGATCTTAGGTACACAAACTAAGGAATTACCGGGTAAGTCTCATCCTAGGCTTGCATTGAACCAGGGAAGGTGTAATAAGAATAGGATTTGGCAAACTCTAACACTTAACTCTCAATTTCGGATCAGATAAGTCACCTCGGTCAGCCAAATTCCACCCCGGCCGAGATGTTCATCGACTGAGCGAGATGCTTGGGGTTAAGGTTAAAGACTTGAACTTTCAGGGTCCTTTCTAGAATCTAATATTATTCTATCATTGTTTTTCCCACAACCATCAACCAATCACCCTAGAATCACACAGAGAAATTAGCCACTCATCATCATGAAAGTATTAATCAAATATATGGGAAGAAGGTGAATATTTGAACAAGAAGAATTTAATGAAAAGACTTCAATAACTGAATCAAATATCACAACAAAGCGTTCCTTGGATATAAATCCAACAAGAAAGACAACAAGGAAGAGAATCTAAGGTAATCTTACAAGAAAACCTTCCAAAAGCTATAAAAGCTACAATCTTCAATCTTCCTTCAACCTTCAAAAAGGTTCTTCAAATCTCTCAACTGGAGTATGGCTGCTGCGTGATTCCCAACTGAATGCGGATTTTTCGGTGTAAGCTGGATGTTGGATTTGTGGAAATCCAACCCTTTTTATAGGAAAATAACCCTCCAAAGATAAAAATATCTTAGAAGAGATCTTTGCCCATAAATATAGGTAAAATATATGATCTAGCATATCTTCTTCCTTCCAGGAGCCAAGCCCAAAAATATAAGATCACTTTCCAAATATAAAAGATCTCAGCCAATAATAAAATATGATCTAGCATATCTTCGGTCGAGATGAATCTGTGGTCAACCGAGGTGAGTCACAACTGAATGTGAAATCTCTCAAAACTGGTCCAAAGTGAATCTTTAATCCATAGCTATGCTTACTGGATGGGTCCTTATGTTCCTCAATGTAGCTCCAATGACTCCATAGCTCCTTTTGCTCCTTTTTTATGCAAAACGTGCCATTTTACCTACGATTACAACAAAACTAGGTGTAGACCTCGATTCTCGCAAAGGTAGATGAAATGGTAATATAATCACATAATATACATACAAACATGCAGATTATGAAAGATAAAACGTCCAAACATGTAATATCCGGAATTTTTATTCCGTTTATTCTGTAATAAACCCGATCTCGATCAGTTGATCCATATCCGTCTACTTAGTTAGACACATTATTATAAAATTTATCATTTTATGTAGATTTCCTTCACATAAAATGATAGAATCCTTTAAAAGTTTATCATTTTATGTAGCTTCCCCTTCACATAAAATGATAGGATCTTTATAAAATGTATCATTTTAGGTAGCTTACCTTCACATAAAATAATAAGTTTAGCCCTAATTTAGAATATGACAAGGCCCGGACAAGTCTGTGACGAAGCTGTGACAAGGTCCAGACAAGTCTGTGACGAAGCTGTGACAAGGCCAGAAAAGGCTGTGACGAAGCTGTGACAAGGCCAGACAAGGCTGTGACGAGTCTGTGACAAGGCCAGACAAGGCTGTGACAAGTCTGTGACAAGCCCAGACAGGCTGTTGACAGCCCAGCGCCAGCAACGCCCAGCAGCACGTTCAGCCCAGCGCATCTTCAGCTTCTGCAGCCCAGCGAGCAGCCTGCTGTCTACCTCTCTTCAGCCAGCTTCTGCAGCCCAGCAGCCCACTGCCTTACCTTGTCCGCAGCGCCAGCCCAGTAGCTTCCAACAGCCCAGCACGCCCAGCTTCCAGCAGTCCCGCAGCAGGCACAACATCTCAGCCCAGCGCCCAGCCCAGGAGCACGCCAGCCCAGTAGCTTTACACGTTCAATGGCTGAACGTCACAAAGAAATGTAACAACCGAGATTTGCGGGATCTCTTTCCATTTGCAGCCGTTGTAATCTGTCCAGATTCACAGCATCGTCACCTCTTTCCATTCGCTAGCAACAGGTCGCACGTTTCCTTCTCTCCCGACTCCCCAATCGCCAGACGAAGCAGCAACGAACCACACCCGCCATCTGCACACTTCCAGCCCTCCAACGAAGCAGATACAGACGCTGAGTCTGGGAGCCGTAGCAGTGCACCCTACCCTTCCTCCCTTCTGTACAGCAGGTATGCGGACAGTATAGAGCCTCAACCTTCTCATTCTGTTAATCGGTGCTACGTAGTTATGCATCTCTAATCCGAAGGTTCTCAGCGCAGCAAGGCTCTTTCGAGTTCGAAGCACATCGTCTTCGATCGGATTCCTTCTGTGGATAGGCAACGATCTTACAGCTGACAGGTGAACCCCTTTCCCTCCGTTGTATACTGTTTCCCATCAAACTGCACTCTCACACCTCCTTCTTTGTGCCGGACTTATTCCCCATTGATGTAGCAGCGAGACAAACTCGAGTCCTCCTTGGGACAGCAGTGAAACCGATTCCAGCCTAATTCCAGTCCGGTAAGGAATCCACTTCTTGCTGCTCCTGTTTATGACATAAGTGCAACTTATGTATATGTACATTGTGACCTCCATGAGATTAGAACCTAGAATGTGTTTGTGTACCGATTCTTTAGGATTGGACTGTTGTGTTGTTGTAGTTCGGCCTTGAACATGGGTTAGGTTGGCATTGGGTAGCTGCTGAGTGTATAGACATAATGGTAGGAACAAAAGACTGCTGTAATTATAACCCTTTTTCCTTCAGCTTTTTAAGTTAGAAACTTCCAAGTTGTCGATCAATGTTTGAGAGTTTGAATGAAGATCCACCGTTGAAATTTTAATAGATGATAGATGTATATATGTAGTTTGGTATATTAAAATTTGAGAAGAAATAAACGGTCGGATTAGAAGTTATAAGCTTCCAAAGTAGGGTAGTTACGCAGTTTTGTAAACCTTAGAATTTTGGCTAAGTATAGAATTTGTAAAGGGAGTAGTCAACTTTGGGAATTTTTATAAAACTGTTGAATTAACAGTTTGGAGAAATTCTTTCTCCTAAAGTTAGATAGGACATCATAGATAATCTAGGGATTTAAGTCGGAATTTTTATAAGCGGTTACGAATTTTATATTTGGAATCGAAGTTAGACCTTTACGATCTTTCGGAAAATAGGAAATAAGAAAAGTGACAGTTTGTAACCAAACTAAACTTTATGAGTTAGAATATGACTTTAGGGTCTCGAATAGGAGTTTAGACATGAAATTCGGAAAATTTGAAAGATCCGGGACCAAGGGTAAAATGGTCATTTTACCCTAAATTAGTACTTTAACTAGTTATGTCTTACTACGTTCTTCTATCTTAGAAGTCTTAGACTTCTAATTACTTGGGAGTGTGCTAATGCACTTATCCCCTTTGACAGGCAACTGAGTTGCTACACTTTACAGAGCGAGTCTGGTTTACAAAGAGTCGAGCTTTATACCAGGTAAGTCCTTTGGGCTTACTTAGCTGACTTCTAAATATGAGCATGAATGATGATAGTGGCGTGTGATTGAAATGTTTAGAGAGATAGGTTGTGATATATATTTACCGACCTATACTTGGCCTAAGAGTAACGGGCGGTGGCATTCTGCTCAGTTAGCTTGCGAGCGCTGGGGGTTTCTTTAGGGACTAGTCCATACTCGGTTTGTAGTGATGCTACCGGCGGAGGTCAGCTAGACCTACACCCAGTTGGATAAGGAACGGAGGCGAGAGCTGTTAATAGCTCTCGTGCCACAACTTAAATTGAATAATGTGAATCACTTAAATAATATATAATAAACGGTTGAGTGGCAGCATGATGTTTGTTTATTTTATTTCTGCTTGTGTTTGTGTTGTTGTCATTCTACTTATATTTGGATAGTTAGCTAACTGTTGATATGTCGTGTAGATTGCCACAGGTTAGAGTAGATGCCGAGTGATCCGGACGGTAGTGGTCAGCCGGGGTGTCGTACTTTAGGACGTTTTACAGTTTCTCATATTGTGGGTTTTCAGTTGGACTTTGTTTCGTGTCGTTCTTTCCGTACTTTGTTATATTACGTTTTCCGGCTGTTAGTTGTTCTGGTCACATTCATACATTGTTAAGAATTATTTTATGATTTCTGGTTTTCCTTATCTGTGCCTTGTTGTAAGATCATGTTAAGTTGTTGTCAAACTAAGGTCGGGACCCACTGTGCGGTCCTCACCAGTAACTCCCCAAGTTGTAAAATTTGGGGTGTTACAACATGGTATCAGAGCTCTAGGTTGGCAACAATGGCACTTGAAATCTTCTAAAAAGGTCAAATAAGTAAATAAGTAGAACCCGAAAGGGGTCTGAGTTTTTCAAAGAGATTTTGGTTTTAAAAATGCATGCATAGTCGGGTTAGGATAGAAAGTACTGATGACCACCACTACCTCCGCAGATCTCGGCAGCTTAGTACTTTAGAAATGTTATGTTGACTTAGTAGCTGCTTATAAAGATATGTACAATAAATAAGTTTATGCCGAAGGTTAGTAGCATAATAATTATATTATGTCCTTAACGGAGATAACATAATGAGGTTCTCACTCCGTTGACACATCTAAGTAGATTTTGAAGCGTGTCAACATGAGGATTAGTATGCACGTCTTATGTGCATTAGGGTAGGGAAACGGCGGACAACTCCTTCGAGCGTGTTGAAAAGCGTCAAGACGGAAAGTGAAGACTGAAGGATAACACCAACGAGCATGGCAAGAAGGGGATCCCGAGTCAAGTTAACAGGATCAAATGAAGATTATACATGAGAGTAGTTCCGGAAAAGCATTGGATAATCGACAATTATGCAATTGGGGAGCAATATCACATAGATTCTTTCAAGTGTGGTGACGATATGAACAACGTGGATCCCGTCAGAAACAGTCATAGTAATGAAAGTAAAAGTAAGATATGGAACCAATCCAGACAAAAGACATTAAATTTACGCTTACCGACGGACCAAAATATGAAGGTTGTTGTTAGAAGTAGGGCGGAATATGGCCACTATTGGCAAAGTAAGTCGGCATCCTAATCAAGCGGGTCCCACCTAGACACTCATAACCTAAGAATTAAGAAGAGATATGTCGTCGAACCAACTATGAAGACTTAAAGAGCCGCACCACTGAAGCTTATGGTTAGCCAGAAAGTGGAGGGTTGATTTCATAAGCATGGAGGCAGAGTGACTTTCTATAAGACAAATGAGCTACAAGAAAGATGGTGATACAGATATCCAAATGATATAATCCTGAAAGCGGAGTCAAAGGATCACTATAGAGACAACATTATAATTTAACACCAACTAAGGAACAAGAGTGTGTGAAAATTATCTTGGCGTACCCAAGGGCCGTAATAACTTCCCTCTCTCAAAGGGACTTAAGTTACCAACACCAACAATTCACACCGGAACCTCACAAGCAGCTGATGACCGAGGTAAAAGGAATCGCGAAGATGTAATTACGAGCTATCATGGAAAATCTGATGAGTCCATTGACGGCAGATGAATGATGCAGCTAAACTAGGAAAGAGTATAGTGGCCTTATAGTGAGAAATAGAAGTGTAGATTATAGAAGAATCTAAAGGAGTATAAACGTAGAAACTGGAAGAGATAGATTCCACCAAGTAAATCAAACTTCAAAGAGATAGAAGAAAAGTAAGTCTATGATATTGTAGAAGGTCAACTATAGACTAAATGGTAACAACAGAGCCTTTACATGTGCGGGTGAACTAGTAGTGACTGGTTGACATATAAGAAGAATAACCACATGGTTAGAAATGAATTTTATTGACATGTGGAGAAGGCCTTAAAGAGATCAACTACGACAATTGTAAAGTCAAATCGGTACGAGTGCAAGTAGCACGAATGAGTCAAGTTAGTAAATCTAGTTAAAATTGTAAAGGAAGAGTTGACGGTCAGAAATGACCCCTTATATCATTAATGATATAAAGAGAATGGTTGTGAGCAGTTGTTTACTTACGGGCTAAGAAAAGTGTATAAATCATAGTTAGTACAGATGAAGTCGTATTAGAAGAACTAGAGGAGTAAGAAGAAGGATGGATCGATGAGGCTATGCATCGATTAAAGAGAGTTGAACAAGGTCACCATCAAGAACAAGTATCCACTGTCTCGCATAGATGATCTATTGGACCAGTTTCATGGAGCATCTATTTTTTCGAGGACAAACTTGAGATCAGGTTATCACCAGCTGAGGGTGAGAGATCAGGACATACCTAAGACGGCATTTCGGACTAGGTATGGTCACTATGAGTTTGTAGTGATGCCCTTCGGGCTCACTAATGCGCCTGCAGTATTTATGGAGTTGATGAACGGAATTTCCATCGACTTCTTAGACCAGTTTGTAGTGGTCTTCATTGACGACATTCTAGTTTACTCTAGAAGTTGAGAGGAGCATGCCAGACACTTGAGGACAGTGCTACAGATTCTACAGGATAGTCAGCTATATGCTAAGCTATCCAAGTGTGAGTTCTAGATGTCAGAGGTAGCTTTCCTAGGCCATGTAGTGACTGCTGAGGGGATTAAGGTCGACCCGGCGAAGATTGAGTCAGTGTCCTCTTGGCAACCTTCGAAGAATGTTAAGGAGGTTCGCAGCTTCCTTGGATTGGCAGGTTATTACCGTCGGTTTGTAAAAGGGTTTTCCCTGATCGCCCGACCACTTACTTCTCTCCTAAGGAAAACTACTCGGTTCGTCTGGTCTGAGCCGTGTCAGCAGAGTTTTGAGGAGCTGAAGAGGAGATTGACGTCTGCTCCGATCTTAGCACAGCCTGAGGGTACAGAGGACTTTGTAGTGTACAGTGACGCATCCAAGTTGGGCTTGGGGTGTGTCTTGATGCAGAGGGGTAAGGTCATAGCGTATGCGTCTCGACAGCTGAAGACGTATGAGGAGAACTACCCCACCCATGACCTGGAGTTAGCTGCGGTAGTACATGCTCTTAAGATCTGGCGTCATTATCTCTGTGGAGCGACCTGTCAGATCTTCACAGACCATAAGAGTCTGAAGTACATATTCACTCAGCGGGAGTTGAATAACCGCCAGCGGCGGTGGCTAGAGTTGATCAAGGATTTCGACCTTGAGATTCTCTACCACCCCGGAAAGGCGAATTTAGTCGCTGACGCTTTGAGTCGGAAGACGCCTCGGGAGAAGGCGATAGCTCGGTTGATAGTACAGCCACAGTTGCAGAGAGACTTAGCTTGGTTGGAGGTAGAGATCCAGTTCCCCGATACAGCTCATCAGTTAGCCACCTTAGAGTTACTTCCTGACCTGTTGGGTGAGATCCGACAGAAGCAGGAGACCTGTCCGACTTTGACCCGGATCCGAGACCGGATGTCACGAGATGAGGCACCTCAGTTCACTATTGGTGCCGATGGAGTGATGAGACGGCAGGATCGTATCTGTGTGCCATCAGACATTGAGTTGAGACAGAGGATACTTGGTGAGGCTCATGCTACCCCTTACTCCGTACATCCAGGAGCGAGTAAGATGTATAAGGACGTGAGGCGTTCCTTCTGGTGGGGTGGTTTGAAGCCTGATGTGGTCCGATATGTAGCCCAGTGTGCGACCTGTCAGCAGGTCAAGATTGAGCATCGTAGATCCGGAGGAGAGCTCCACCCACTTCCAGTACCACATTGGAAGTGGGAAGATATATCTATGGATTTTGTTACAGGATTGAGGCTCAGCAGAGGTTTTGATGCCATTTTGGTGGTGGTAGACCGTCTGACGAAGACCGCACGCTTCATTCCGATTAAGGAAACGTGGCCGGTGAATCATCTAGCAGAGGAGTTCACCAGACACATTGTGAGACTCCATGGAGTACCGAGGACTATCGTCTCCGACAGGGATGGACGTTTTACCTCGAGGTTTTGGCAGCAGGTACATACTGCTCTGGGGTCGAGTCTCCACTTTACCACTGCCTACCACCCACAGACAGACGGTCAGTCCGAGAGGACCATTCAGACCTTAGAGGATATGTTGCGGGCATTTGTGCTAGATTGGGGACAGGTATGGCCAGATCATCTCCCACTGGTAGAGTTTTCATATAATAACAGTTGGCATGCGTCTATTGGGATGGCACCTTATGAGGCTTTGTACGGACGGAGATGTCGTACACCGTTGTGTTGGGATGAGCCTAGCAAGGCTGATGGAGTAGTACCAGACCAGATACAAGATGACATCACCCGGATTGCCTTAGTCCGGGAGAGAATGTTAGCAGCTCAAAGTCGTCAGAAGTCCTACGCCGACAAAAGGCGTCGACCTTTGGAGTTTAGAGTAGGTGCACAAGTGTGGTTGAGAGTGTCACCTACGAGAGGAGTTAGACGTTTCGGCATTAAGGGGAAGCTGAGTCCCCGATATGTCGGTCCATTTGAGATCTTAGAGAGAGTCGGAGAGGTTGCCTACCGACTAGCACTGCCACCGAGATTAGAGGGAGTACACCCAGTTTTTCATGTATCTCAGCTGCGAGAGTACATACCGGATCCTAGACACGTCATCAGTCATGAGGATCTGATAGTCGAGCCAGACAACACTTTTGTGGAGTATCCAGTAGCCGTCCTAGAGCGTAGTATTAGGCGCCTACGTTCTAAGGAGATACCGATGCTGAGGATCCAGTGGTCTAGACGAGGCGCTGATGAGGCTACCTGGGAGACAAAGGAGAGTATTAGACGTAACTACCCTGAGTTCCTTGCGGAGTTAGCCGCTACCTCAGTACCGACGGGTTAGTACTGAGACGATACCTTATATGACTTATGTGATTATATGTTTAAATGATTTTTTTTTGTTTATGTGCTTGATGACATGAGTAGTTTGCATGCTAGAATATAACTCTTGAGGAGAAATATTTTGGGGTAGATACCTTATTCTAAGTTTCGGGACGAAACTTATTTTTAAGGGGGTGCTGATGTAATATCCGAAATTTTTATTCCGTTTATTCTGTAATAAACCCGATCTCGATCAGTTGATCCATATCCGTCTACTTAGTTAGACACATTATTATAAAATTTATCATTTTATGTAGATTTCCTTCACATAAAATGATAGAATCCTTTAAAAGTTTATCATTTTATGTAGCTTCCCCTTCACATAAAATGATAGGATCTTTATAAAATGTATCATTTTAGGTAGCTTACCTTCACATAAAATAATAAGTTTAGCCCTAATTTAGAATATGACAAGGCCCGGACAAGTCTGTGACGAAGCTGTGACAAGGTCCAGACAAGTCTGTGACGAAGCTGTGACAAGGCCAGACAAGGCTGTGACGAAGCTGTGACAAGGCCAGACAAGGCTGTGACGAGTCTGTGACAAGGCCAGACAAGGCTGTGACAAGTCTGTGACAAGCCCAGACAGGCTGTTCACAGCCCAGCGCCAGCAACGCCCAGCAGCACGTTCAGCCCAGCGCATCTTCAGCTTCTACAGCCCAGCGAGCAGCCTGCTGTCTACCTCTCTTCAGCCAGCTTCTGCAGCCCAGCAGCCCACTGCCTTACCTTGTCCGCAGCGCCAACCCAGTAGCTTCCAACAGCCCAGCACGCCCAGCTTCCAGCAGTCCCGCAGCAGGCACAACATCTCAGCCCAGCGCCCAGCCCAGGAGCACGCCAGCCCAGTAGCTTTACACGTTCAATGGCTGAACGTTACAAAGAAATGTAACAGCCGAGATTTGCGGGATCTCTTTCCATTTGCAGCCGTTGTAATCTGTCCAGATTCACAGCATCGTCACCTCTTTCCATTCGCTAGCAACAGGTCGCACGGTTCCTTCTCTCCCGACTCCCCAATCGCCAGACGAAGCAGCAACGAACCACACCCGCCTCCTGCACACTTCCAGCCCTCCAACGAAGCAGATACCGACGCTGAGTCTGGGAGCCGTAGCAGCGCACCCTACCCTTCCTCCCTTCTGCACAGCAGGTATGCGGACAGTATAGAGCCTCAACCTTCTCATTCTGTTAATCGGTGCTACGTAGTTATGCATCTCTATTCCGAAGGTTCTCAGCGCAGCAAGGCTCTTTCGAGTTGGAAGCACATCGTCTTCGATCGGATTCCTTCTGTGGATAGGCAACGATCTTACAGCTGACAGGTGAACCCCTTTCCTCCGTTGTATACTGTTTCCCATCGAACTGCACTCTCACACCTCCTTCTTTGTGCCGGACTGATTCCCCATTGATGTAGCAGCGAGACAAACTCGAGTCCTCCTTGGGACAGCAGTGAAACCGATTCCAGCCTAATTCCAGTCCGGTAAGGAATCCACTTCTTGCTGCTCCTGTTTATGACATAAGTGCAACTTATGTATATGTACATTGTGACCTCCATGAGATTAGAACCTAGAATGTGTTTGTGTACCGATTCTTTAGGATTGGACTGTTGTGTTGTTGTAGTTCGGCCTTGAACATGGGTTAGGTTGGCATTGGGTAGTTGTTGAGTGTATAGACATAATGGTAGGAACAAAAGACTGCTGTAATTATAACCCTTTTTCCTTCAGCTTTTTAAGTTAGAAACTTCCAAGTTGTCGATCAATGTTTGAGAGTTTGAATGAAGATCCACCGTTGAAATTTTAATAGATGATAGATGGATATATGTAGTTTGGTATATTAAAATTTGAGAAGAAAGGAACGGTCGGATTAGAAGTTATAAGCTTCCAAAGTAGGGTAGTTACGCAGTTTTGTAAACCTTAGAATTTTGGCTAAGTATAGAATTTGTAAAGGGAGTAGTCAACTTTGGGAATTTTTATAAAACTGTTGAATGAACAGTTTGGAGAAATTCTTTCTCCTAAAGTTATATAGGACATCATAGATAATCTAGGGATTTATGTCGGAATTTTTATAAGCGGTTACGAATTTTATATTTGGAATCGAAGTTAGACCTTTTACGATCTTTCGGAAAATAGGAAATAAGAAAAGTGACAGTTTGTAACCAAACTAAACTTTAGGAGTTAGAATATGACTTTAGGGTCTCGAATAGGAGTTTAGACATGAAATTCGGAAAATTTGAAAGATCCGGGACCAAGGGTAAAATGGTCATTTTACCCTAAATTAGTATTGTAACTAGTTATGTCTTACTACGTTCTTCTATCTTAGAAGTCTTAGACTTCTAATTACTTGGGAGTGTGCTAATGCACTTATCCCCTTTGACATGCAACTGAGTTGCTACACTTTACAGAGCGAGTCTGGTTTACAAAGAGTCGAGCTTTATACCAGGTAAGTCCTTTGGGCTTACTTAGCTGACTTCTAAATATGAGCATGAATGATGATAGTGGCGTGTGATTGAAATGTTTAGAGAGATAGGTTGTGATATATATTTACCGACCTATACTTGGCCTAAGAGTAACGGGCGGTGGCATTCTGCTCAGTTAGCTTGCGAGCGCTGGGGGTTTCTTTAGGGACTAGTCCATACTCGGTTTGTAGTGATGCTACCGGCGGAGGTCAGCTAGACCTACACCCAGTTGGATAAGGAACGGAGGCTAGAGCTGTTAATAGGTCTCGTGCCACAACTTAAATTGAATAATGTGAATCACTTATATATAGATAATAAACGGTTGAGTGCCAGCATGATGTTTGTTTATTTTATTTCTGCTTGTGTTTGTGTTGTTGTCATTCTACTTATATTTGGATAGTTAGCTAACTGTTGATATGTCGTGTAGATTGCCACAGGTTAGAGCAGATGCCGAGAGATCCGGACGGTAGTGGTCAGCCGGGGTGTCGTACTTTAGGACGTTTTACAGTTTCTCATATTGTGGGTTTTCAGTTGGACTTTGTTTCGTGTCGTTCTTTCCGTACTTTGTTATATTACGTTTTCCGGCTGTTAGTTGTTCTGGTCACATTCATAAATTGTTAAGAATTATTTTATGATTTCTGGTTTTCCTTATCTGTGCCTTGTTGTAAGATCATGTTAAGTTGTTGTCAAACTAAGGTCGGGACCCACTGTGCGGTCCTCACCAGTAACTCCCCAAGTTGTAAAATTTGGGGTGTTACAAAACAAACCCCAAAATATTGACTATAATTCATGCTATCAAAATACCCCATACTTAGCCCTTGCTTGTCCCCAAGCAAGTTCCGCATATAAGAGACAAGATAGAATGGATTATAAGTCAATAAAATCAATGAAAAGTCTTTCAAAAAACATTTTATGGTGTGCTACAATCATGGATCACTCTAAGAGAATACTTCATGTAATTTAAATTCAAACATGTTCAAAACATTTTATAAATATAGGAAAGTTGTTCATCTTTGCATAAAATCATAGAATGCATAATAAGTCATAATTATCAAAATTAATCATGTATAATCCAGTTTAAACCACTAAGTCAATCAAGAAGCTCAAGGTCTCAAGGGCTTCCCAAAAGAAAGGTCAAGAAACGTGTAGGGTAGGGATGTATGTAAGGTAATGTGGTGCTAGAATCCGGGAAAAGGATGAACTTCACTTCACTTTGACTTGCAACATCTTCCACCAATAAGCTTTGATTATTTCACACTTTTTTTTTTCTTTTACTTTACTTTTTGGGATACATGGACAGAGGTCACAATAACCGAAGCCTAGGCAATCAGCAATCATCAATTTCTTGAGATGCATCAAACCCTTGATGCACATACCATGACCCGATAGGAATATCGTTCAATCCGACTTTGGCAAGACACAAACACCCGGCTATGTGAATGGTGCCGAGTTGCTCATCTTCATGATTGACTTCCCCAAACCTATTATTACTTTCTAACACTTTCTCTTCCAGCCAACTTCTCAACCTTAACTTCACTTGCTTTCACCACTTCGCTTGCTTCCAAATTCCCGGATAGGTAAAGGGAGGCAAAATGTATATGAGGGGCTAAGCATGATTAAGAAGAAGAAGAGAGAAGAATGAATTGCCTTGGTCTTTCCAGGAAGAAAGTGAGAGAACTCTTAATGTGGTGTCAACCTTCAAACTCAACATAATTTAGATAAAAACAAAGTATTAAACATGTCAATAATTTCACACAAAGCATTTAGCAACTTAAACAAATTATAAAACCTTTCAAACACATAAAGAATTTAAAACCAGTCAGTAAGCAAGATCTTCACTGAGATCATATTCAGATAAGAAGCACAAAAATAGTTTTCGAAAACTCTCAGTTAACCCACCTCGGTCGAGGTGTTCTTAGGTCAACCGAGGTGAAAACGCCTCGTTCGGCCAGAACTGCCCCGGTCGAGGTCCAAAAAATTTTTTTAAAACCAGTTTTCTTTCAGTTTCGACGTTTTTCTCGATCAAATAACCTGTAAGTATGCATGCAATCTTAGATAAACATGTAAATGCTAATGAAGCATAAAATATCAAATATCCGATCAAGTGAGTCATACATCAAAGTCAAATAATACATCAAATACCCCATACTTGGGACACACTGTCCCAGTGGGTCAAAATAAGTCTAAAGGATAAAAGAACTCATCGGATAATAAGCTGAACTGCATTAAAATAATAAAGAAAATCCTGCAGCTCTCAGTAGTCACGATCCGGTGGTGGTGGTGGTGGCACGTACGGATACTAGGTAGGGTCGAACGGATAGCCCATGATGTGCTCGAACTGAATCTGGGCCATCATGTGCTGGTAGTGCTGCCGCTCCTGCATCTCGCGGATATCCAGTGACAAAGTAGCATATGAATCAATAACCTGATCCGTCAGGTCATCAATCCGTCTGTGAGCATCTGGATCCCTGTGTCGGCGTGTCCTACGCCTAGCGGGTCTCACTGGAGAAGTAGCAGGTGCAGGCTGAGTGTCCTCCTCATCTAGATCTATGATTGGAGGTGTGCTCGTCCCTGCAGTATCTGTCCCTGTATCCATCGGGACTCCACCCTCTCTCTCATCAACTGTCTCCAGTCTCCTCATCATCAGCCTCCTCCTCCTCAACTGGGGCAGCTGCTGCCTCTCTGTAATCCTCCATCAGTGGAGCCCAAGCGGTCTGCAAATAGTGTGGGTCATAAACAGTGAACTGGGCAGACCACCTGATCCCCTGTGGCGCAGTCAGCTCCCACGGCATAGCCACATACGGAGTAGTTAGACCTCGGGGAACGAGAATCCGTCGAGTGATCATCTCCTGCAATCCAAGTGGCTTGGCAGCCGCCACCATCGTACAAGCACTGAGATCCATGTCCTGATAGCTAGCTATATGGGTGACAAGCCCTCTGCAGCAGATGTCTCCCTTCGCCTTGGCCTTGATCTTGTGCACATCCTCTGCCAACATCAAGCCAAAGTCCGGGAAACCCCCAGTAACCATGCAGTACAAACTGAAAAGCTCTCCCTGTCGGATCTTCTAGGGCGTCTCAGTACGCGCCAGAAGTGTCTCGCTAAATATCCGGTGGGCTAACCTAAAGGCTAGGTGGAAGATGACCTTCTCCTTGGAATCTCCAGGGCGCCATCTATCTGCATGCTCAATAATATGGGCAATATGCCCCCAAAACTCCCTAGACACTGATCGGGACGGGAAGTCAACAACAATGGGCTTCGGAAAGCCAAAAATATCTCTCCAGTACTAAAGTGGCACTAAGAAGTTCCGGTTCATCAACCGGTACTTTACAGACTGCTCTGTGGGAAGGTAGGTGAAGGAGCTAACGAACTCTAGGGTCGGCTCCAAATAGGCTGGGGCTCGGATCTCAATAAACTGATCCAACCCAACTGTAGAAATCATCCTCCTAACTCCGTCGACCTGGAGGCAATCAAAAGCAGACACGTCCAGGAAACGTGGTGCAATCACTGGACGGCCGGAAATACGCTCATAATCCACACGGTGTCGCTCATGGATAACCGGGCGGTAAGGTCGGGAAAAAGAGGAAGAAGGGGAAGGTGAGGATCTATCCCTGAGGGCAAGGCGGCGGTCAGAACTCATTTTCAGAAAATCAAACTGTCAGGTCACCTCGGTCGACTGACAACACTCAAGAATCACCTCGGCCGAGGCACAGCTCGACTGGACCGAGGCGAAAAACTGGGTTCTAATTCCTTCCTAAAATTCGGTTCTTTTCCCCCAAAAATCACTACAATTGCTTCCTATGGGGTTCTTAAGCTTTTCCTCAACAAATGCGGGGGCAACCAATGCCCAAATCGAAGCGAAACGGAGAGGTTGGGGTTTCGGTTCGTTTTACCTCGTTTCAGCCGAATCGGTTCGATTTTCTGCAGATCTGTACTTTCAACACGATCCTCTATCCTTCAATCGTAGTTTGGAGACAGAAATCTTCGAAAACGAGCAAGAAACGAAGGAGGCGAGGTGAACTGTCGCCGCGGTCGAGGAGAAAGAGTAAAGCGAGGAGAGAGAAATCTTCTGCTTTTTATACCCTTTTCTGGACTGCTGTCACCTCGGTCGAGATGGTCTCGACTGGACCGAGGTGGTATGGACCGAGGTGGTTCTTCAGAAAACCCTAGTCGCCTCGGTTGCTCATGAATCATCTCGGTCGAGGTGCTCTGATAGCAACCGAGATGAACTCCGTCTTCTCAAATTCTCGAACTTCTGTCCTTCCAGTTATGCTCCTTCCTTTGATGTTTCCTGTTATCTGTCTAGAACGCCAAAAACAAAACAAAGCAAAGCAAAAGCAAAAAAACTATCTAAGCTAGACTAGAAAATGGGAAAAGAAAGTAATACCTTGGGTTGCCTCCCAAGAAACGCTTGGTTTAAGGTCGCTAGCTGGACCATAATGCGTCTCTCAAACGTGATGGGAGGTGCCCTCACCCCATACTTCACCTCCATCCTGGGGTGAAGTAAGTAAATCTATCAAACGCTCTGATAGCATGAATTATAGTCTATATTTTAGGGTTTATTTGGACGTTTTATCTTTCATAATCTACATGTTTGTATGTATATTATGTGATTATATTACCATTTCATCTACCTTTGCGGGAATCGAGGTCTACACCTAGTTTCGTTGTAATTGCAGGTAATATGGTACGTTTTGCATCAAAAAGGAGCAAAAGGAGTCATGAGTCATTTGGAGCTACATCCAGGGAGCATAGCCATGGATTCAAGATTCACTTTGGAGCAGATTCGAGAGATTTCACATTCAGTTGTGAGTCACCACGGTTGACCATTGATTCACCTCGACCGACGCGATCCAGAGACGCCGACTCGACCGAGGCGAACACCTAGGACGCGGCGAGAATATTTTATTCTTGGAAGAGATCTTTTAAATTTGGAAAGTGATCTTATATTTTTGGGCTTGGCTCCTGGAGGGAAGGAGATATGCAGAATATATATTTTACCTATATTTATGGGATAATATCTTCTTAAGATTTATTATCTTTGGAGGTTTATTTTTCTATAAAAAGGGTCGGATTTCCCATAATTCCGGCATCCGCTTACAGTTGGAGATCCTGCATACATCACGCAGCAGCCACAGCATACTCCAATTTGGGAGTTTTCGAAGAACCTTTTTGAAGGTTGAAGGAAGATTGAAGTCCATAGCTTTTATAGCTTTATTGAAGGGTTTTGTAAGATTGTCTTCAATTCCCTCAATTGTTGTCTTGTCTTTTTTGGATTATTATCCAAGGAACGTTTTGTTGTGATATTTGATTCAGTTATTGAAGTCTTTTCATTAAATTCTTCTTTGTTCAAATATTCACCTTCTTCCCATATATTTTAATACTTTCATTATGATGATGAGTGGCTAATTTCCTTGTGTGATTCTAGGGTGATTAGTTGAAGGTTGTGGGAAAAACAATGATAGAATAATCTTAGATTCCAGTAGGATCCTGAAAGTTTGAGTCTTTAACCTTAACCCTAAGCATCTCGTTCGGTTGATGAACATCTCGGCCGGGGTGGAATTCTTCTGACCGAGGTGACTTATCCGACCTAAAACAGAAAGTTCAGTGTTAGAGTTTGCTAAATCCTATTCTTATTACACCTTCCTGGTTCAATGCAAGCTTAGGATGAGACTTACCCGGTAATTCCTTAGTTTGTGTATTAACGATCATAAGTGTAGGTAATAAAGGTTTATCCTTTATTGGGGTTTGAGTGTGCTTCCATCCCGTCTTTGTGAGTCAGCCTGAGACTTACCCGGTAAAGGTTGATTCTATTCCCTTAGATGGTGTGTTAGTTCGAGGTTATAGTTCTTTATCTTGATTCCTTGAGACTTACCCGGTAATAGGAGTTACGGTTTAGGATTAGTGTGTAGTGAGACTTACCCGGTGATCTACTCCACTTTAGTAACACCTTCCCCACGCAAAAATCTCAGCTTTGTCCGCTTATCTATAGATCTTGAGTTGGAACCACAACTTGATGCTTTAATCCCTAGAATTGCATGTTTGCTTAATTGACTTCTTATTCATCTTTGATTGTGTTAAATTGCTCTTGTGGTTAGTATTGACATTAGCACACCGTATTGACTCTGTTTCACCGAGTCCTTGTGATCGACCCCTGGAATTTTCTTGCTTTTACTACGATTGACCCGTACACTGCGGGTTCGCATCCTTGTTTTAAGCTTAAGTCTAGGGTTATAAATTTAAAGCTTGCACACACCGTTTGGAGCGAACAAGTTTTTGGCGCCGTTGCCGGGGACTTGGTCTAGACCGAGCCGGTTGCGGTTTGCTTTTGGGGCGCTTGCCCCTGTTACTACTAACTACTCTTTCTATGAGTTTTGTAGTTTTCAGGATTTCCGATGACTACATTTGATCCAGCCTGGATAGCAAGACAAAGTGCTAGGGCGGACCATTATGAATACTTGGAGGAGAAGTACTCCTTCTATTGGTTCAACAATGAATGGGAAAGAGAAGAGGCCATTCAACATGAACTTGCGATATGGGATGAGAAGAATGTCCCTAAAAATATTTATGAGCAACCTTTCGAAGACTCTCTCGAATCAAGATTGGAGAAGTTGATGAAGAAGGTGGAGGAGCTCAAGGAAAGCACCATATCCTATGCTAAGCCGGAAGAGGAGCATAAGGAAGTGTTGCACGTTCCAAGCATTCCTCTGGTCGGACCGGAAGCTTCTCCTGATGTTTTTGTGGAAGAGGAGGATGTGGAGGATCTCGATCCGACTGTTGAGACCTCGGCCGAGGTGGAAGAGATCTCGACCGAGATGGAAGAAGAATCTGCAAAACCAGAATTGGAAGATGCAGAGAACCTTGGCCAAATTACTGAGATTGTGGTCAAGGTGGAAGAAAGACCAGCTGAGTTGGGAGGGATTTCATGTGTGGATTATCAATCCAACATGAAACTTGTCTCAAGCGTTGGAGAACTTTACAAGGTACATTCTCCTACTTTATTTGAAATCCCTATTAAAATTTCTGAATTTTTCAGGAATGCACCGGAGAGTTGGAGGTCTCTTCCGAAAGAACCTCCTAAGATCAAGATGAAACCTCCCTTGAAACTGTTGGAAGAAGATACTCCTTGGATTAAAAGGAGTGGAGTTTGCAAGCACTACACCGTTAAGGCGATGAAGTGTCTCTTGTTCAAGTATGGGGTCCCTCGCATGCTAAGGACCTTGTACCATCCCCGTGCTAAAGAAGGGGAAGCTACTAGGATTCTCGAGAAGTTGTTTTCTCGATCAAGGAAAGGATGGGACGCAAGGCTAGATTATGTCCCATTGAAGTACAGGAAGGCTAGAAGGATTCCGGTGAGAATCAAACCGTACAAACTTGTACGTGGGAAATCTTACCATCTGCCGGTAAAATTAGGAACCGGAACCTTTTTGGAAGATTCTTATGATGGATGTGATGAGCACTCCACGACGTTCGAAGTGCATTGAGTAATCACATGCCGTATGGTCCAGCTAGCGACCTTAAACCAAGCGCTTCTTGGGAGGCAACCCAAGGTATTGCTTTCTTCTCCCTTTTCTAGTTCAGTTTAGATAGTTGCTTTGTTTTTGTTTTCCTCTAGACAACAACCAGGTATTCCAAAAGGAAGGATCACAGCTCAGGAGCTACACTGGAAGAACACAATTTCGAGAAGTTGAGGAAACGAGTTTTACTGAGATACATCTCGGGTACTGTCAGAACACCTCGACCGATATGTGCTTCGCCAACCGAGATGGTCTTATCTGGGAGCTGTTTCTTACTTCTTCATGCAGTTTAGCTATGTTCGGTTATTTGATTGAGAAAAACGTCGAAACCGAAAAAAAAATTTGACCTCGACCGGGGAGATTCTGGCCGAACGAGGTGTTTCACCTCGGTTGAACCAAGAACACCTCGACCGAGGTGCGTAACAGAAAGTTTTCGAAAACAATTTTGTGTTACCTATCTGGATATGATCTCAGTGAAGATTCTGTTTACTTACTGATTTTAAATTCTTTATGTGTTTGAAAGGTTTTATAATATGTTTAAGTTGCTAAATGCTTTGTTTGAAATTATTGGCATGTTTAATACTTTATTTTTATCCAAATTATGTTGAATTTGAAGGTTGACACCGCAGGATAAGTTCTCTCACTTTCTTCTTGGAAAGACCAAGGCAATTCATTCTTTTTCTCCTTCTTCTTCTTGATCATGCTTAACCCCTCATATACATTTTGCCTCCCTTTACCTATTTGGGAATTTGGAAGCAAGCGAAGTGGTGAAAGCAAATTAAAGTTGAGAAGTGGGCTGGAAGTGAAGTGTTAGAAAGCAATTTTAGGTTTGGGGAAGTCAATCATGAAGATGAGTAACTCGGCACCATTCACATAGCCGGGTGTTTGTGTCTTGCCAAAGTCGGATTGAGCGATATTCCTAACGGGTCATGGTATGTGCATCAAGGGTTTGATGCATCTCAAGAAATTGATGATTGTTGATTTCCTAGGCTTCGGTTATTGTGCACCTCTGTCCATGCATCCCAAAAAGTAAAAAAAGAAGAAAAGTGTGAGATAAGCAAAGCTTATTGGTGGAAGATGTTGCAAGTCGAAGTGAAAGTGAAGTTCATCCTTTTCCCGGATTCTAGCACCACATTACCTTACATACATCCCTACCCTACACGTTTCTTGACCTTTTCTTTTGGGAAGCCCTTGAGACCTTGAGCTAGTTGATTGACTTAGCGGTTTAAATCGGATTATACATGATTAATTTTGATAATTATGATTTATTATGCATTCTATGATTTTATGCAAAGATGAACAACTTTCTTATATTTATAAAACGTTTGATCATATTAAGTTTTTAATTCCGGGAAGTATTCTCTTAGAGTGATCTATGATAGTTGCACACCATAAAATAATTTTTGAAAGACTTTTTCATTGATTTTCTTGACTTATAATCCATTCTATCTTGTCTTTTATGTGAGGAACTTGCTTGGGGACAAGCAAGGGCTAAGTATGGGGTATTTTGATAGCATGAATTATAGTCTATATTTTAGGGTTTGTTTGGACGTTTTATCTTTCATAATCTGCATGTTTGTATGTATATTATGTGATTATATTACCATTTCATCTACCTTTGCGGGAATCGAGGTCTACACCTAGTTTCGTTGTAATTGCAGGTAATATGGTACGTTTTGCATCAAAACGGAGCAAAAGGAGTCATGAGTCATTTGGAGCTACATCCAGGGAGCATAGCCATGGATTGAAGATTCACTTTGGAGCAGATTCGAGAGATTTCACATTCAGTTGTGAGTCACCTCGGTTGACCATTGATTCACCTCGACCGAGGCGATCCAGAGACGCCGACTCGACCGAGGCGAACACCTAGGACGCGGCGAGAATATTTTATTCTTGGAAGAGATCTTTTAAATTTGGAAAGTGATCTTATATTTTTGGGCTTGGCTCCTGGAGGGAAGGAGATATGCAGAATATATATTTTACCTATATTTATGGGATAATATCTTCTTAAGATTTATTATCTTTGGAGGTTTATTTTTCTATAAAAAGGGTCGGATTTCCCATAATTCCGGCATCCGCTTACAGTTGGAGATCCTGCATACATCACGCAGCAGCCACAGCATACTCCAATTTGGGAGTTTTCGAAGAACCTTTTTGAAGGTTGAAGGAAGATTGAAGTCCATAGCTTTTATAGCTTTATTGAAGGGTTTTGTAAGATTGTCTTCAATTCCCTCAATTGTTGTCTTGTCTTTTTTGGATTATTATCCAAGGAACGTTTTGTTGTGATATTTGATTCAGTTATTGAAGTCTTTTCATTAAATTCTTCTTTGTTCAAATATTCACCTTCTTCCCATATATTTTAATACTTTCATTATGATGATGAGTGGCTAATTTGCTTGTGTGATTCTAGGGTGATTAGCTGAAGGTTGTGGGAAAAACAATGATAGAATAATCTTAGATTCCAGTAGGATCCTGAAAGTTTGAGTCTTTAACCTTAACCCTAAGCATCTCGTTCGGTTGATGAACATCTCGGCCGGGGTGGAATTCTTCTGACCGAGGTGACTTATCCGACCTAAAACAGAAAGTTAAGTGTTAGAGTTTGCTAAATCCTATTCTTATTACACCTTCCTGGTTCAATGCAAGCTTAGGATGAGACTTACCCGGTAATTCCTTAGTTTGTGTATTAACGATCATAAGTGTAGGTAATAAAGGTTTATCCTTTATTGGGGTTTGAGTGTGCTTCCATCCCGTCTTTGTGAGTCAGCCTGAGACTTACCCGGTAAAGGTTGATTCTATTCCCTTAGATGGTGTGTTAGTTCGAGGTTATAGTTCTTTATCTTGATTCCTTGAGACTTACCCGGTAATAGGAGTTACGGTTTAGGATTAGTGTGTAGTGAGACTTACCCGGTGATCTACTCCACTTTAGTAACACCTTCCCCACGCAAAAATCTCAGCTTTGTCCGCTTATATATAGATCTTGAGTTGGAACCACAACTTGATGCTTTAATCCCTAGAATTGCATGTTTGCTTAATTGACTTCTTATTCATCTTTGATTGTGTTAAATTGCTCTTGTGGTTAGTATTGACAGTAGCACACCGTATTGACTCTGTTTCACCGAGTCCCTGTGATCGACCCCTGGAATTTTCTTGATTTTACTACGATTGACCCGTACACTGCGGGTTCGCATCCTTGTTTTAAGCTTAAGTCTAGGGTTATAAATTTAAAGCTTGCACACACCGTTTGGAGCGAACAAGTTTTTGGCGCCGTTGCCGGGGACTTGGTCTAGACCGAGCCGGTACGGTTTGCTTTTGGGGCACTTGCCCCCGTGATACTAACTACTCTTTCTATGAGTTTTGTAGTTTTCAGGATTTCCGATGACTACATTTGATCCAGCCTGGATAGCAAGACAAAGTGCTAGGGCGGACCATTATGAATACTTGGAGGAGAAGTACTCCTTCTATTGGTTCAACAATGAATGGGAAAGAGAAGAGGCCATTCAGCATGAACTTTCGATATGGGATGAGAAGAACGTTCCTAAAAACATTTATGAGCAACCTTTTGAAGACTCTCTCGAATCAAGATTGGAGAAGTTGATGAAGAAGGTGGAGGAGCTCAAGGAAAGCACCATATCCTATGCTAAGCCGGAAGAGGAGCATAAGGAAGTGTTGCACGTTCCAAGCATTCCTCTGGTCGGACCGGAAGCTTCTCCTGATGTTTTTGTGGAAGAGGAGGATGTGGAGGATCTCGATCCGACTGTTGAGACCTCGGCCGAGGTGGAAGAGATCTCGACCGAGATGGAAGAAGAATCTGCAAAACCAGAAATGGAAGATGCAGAGAACCTTGGCCAAATTACTGAGATTGTGGTCAAGGTGGAAGAAAGACCAGCAGAACTGAGAGAGATTTCGTGGGTGGATTATCAACCCAACACGAAACTTGTCTCAAGCTTTGGAGAACTTTGCAAGGTACATTCTCCTACTTCATTTGAATTCCCTATTAATATTTCTGAATTTTTCAGGAAGGCACTGGAGAGTTGGAGGTCTCTTCCGAAAGAACCTCCTAAGATCAAGATGAAACCTCCCTTGAAACTGTTGGAAGAAGATACTCCTTGGATTATAAGGAGTGGAGTTTGCAAGCACTACACCGTTAAGGCGATGAAGTGTCTCTTGTTCAAGTATGGGGTCCCTCGCATGCTAAGGACCTTGTACCATCCCCATGCTAAAGATGGGGAAGCTACTAGGATTCTCGAGAAGTTGTTTTCTCGATCAAGGAAAGGATGGGACGCAAGGCTAGATTATGTCCCATTGAAGTACAGGAAGGCTAGAAGGATTCCGGTGAGAATCAAACCGTACAAACTTGTACGTGGGAAATCTTACCATCTGCCGGTAAAATTAGGAACCGGAACCTTTTTGGAAGATTCTTATGATGGATGTGATGAGCACTCCACGACGTTCGAAGTGCATTGAGTAATCACATGCCGTATGGTCCAGCTAGCGACCTTAAACCAAGCGCTTCTTGGGAGGCAACCCAAGGTATTGCTTTCTTCTCCCTTTTCTAGTTCAGTTTAGATAGTTGCTTTGTTTTTGTTTTCCTCTAGACAACAACCAGGTATTCCAAAAGGAAGGATCACAGCTCAGGAGCTACACTGGAAGAACACAATTTCGAGAAGTTGAGGAAACGAGTTTTACTGAGATACATCTCGGGTACTGTCAGAACACCTCGACCGATATGTGCTTCGCCAACCGAGATGGTCTTATCTGGGAGCTGTTTCTTACTTCTTCATGCAGTTTAGCTATGTTCGGTTATTTGATTGAGAAAAACGTCGAAACCGAAAAAAAAATTTGACCTCGACCGGGGAGATTCTGGCCGAACGAGGTGTTTCACCTCGGTTGAACCAAGAACACCTCGACCGAGGTGCGTAACAGAAAGTTTTCGAAAACAATTTTGTGTTACCTATCTGGATATGATCTCAGTGAAGATTCTGTTTACTTACTGATTTTAAATTCTTTATGTGTTTGAAAGGTTTTATAATATGTTTAAGTTGCTAAATGCTTTGTTTGAAATTATTGGCATGTTTAATACTTTATTTTTATCCAAATTATGTTGAATTTGAAGGTTGACACCGCAGGATAAGTTCTCTCACTTTCTTCCTGGGATGATTAAGGCAATTCATTCTTTTTCTCCTTCTTCTTCTTGATCATGCTTAGCCCCTCATATACATTTTGCCTCCCTTTACCTATTTGGGAATTTGGAAGCAAGCGAAGTGGTGAAAGCAAATTAAAGTTGAGAAGTGGGCTGGAAGTGAAGTGTTAGAAAGCAATTTTAGGTTTGGGGAAGTCAATCATGAAGATGAGTAACTCGGCACCATTCACATAGCCGGGTGTTTGTGTCTTGCCAAAGTCGGATTGAGCGATATTCCTAACGGGTCATGGTATGTGCATCAAGGGTTTGATGCATCTCAAGAAATTGATGATTGTTGATTTCCTAGGCTTCGGTTATTGTGCACCTCTGTCCATGCATCCCAAAAAGTAAAAAAAGGAAAAGTGTGAGATAAGCAAAGCTTATTGGTGGAAGATGTTGCAAGTCGAAGTGAAAGTGAAGTTCATCCTTTTCCCGGATTCTAGCACCACATTACCTTACATACATCCCTACCCTACACGTTTCTTGACCTTTTCTTTTGGGAAGCCCTTGAGACCTTGAGCTAGTTGATTGACTTAGCGGTTTAAATCGGATTATACATGATTAATTTTGATAATTATGATTTATTATGCATTCTATGATTTTATGCAAAGATGAACAACTTTCTTATATTTATAAAACGTTTGATCATATTAAGTTTTTAATTCCGGGAAGTATTCTCTTAGAGTGATCTATGATAGTTGCACACCATAAAATAATTTTTGAAAGACTTTTTCATTGATTTTCTTGACTTATAATCCATTCTATCTTGTCTTTTATGTGAGGAACTTGCTTGGGGACAAGCAAGGGCTAAGTATGGGGTATTTTGATAGCATGAATTATAGTCTATATTTTAGGGTTTGTTTGGACGTTTTATCTTTCATAATCTGCATGTTTGTATGTATATTATGTGATTATATTACCATTTCATCTACCTTTGCGGGAATCGAGGTCTACACCTAGTTTCGTTGTAATTGCAGGTAATATGGTACGTTTTGCATCAAAAAGGAGCAAAAGGAGTCATGAGTCATTTGGAGCTACATCCAGGGAGCATAGCCATGGATTCAAGATTCACTTTGGAGCAGATTCGAGAGATTTCACATTCAGTTGTGAGTCACCACGGTTGACCATTGATTCACCTCGACCGACGCGATCCAGAGACGCCGACTCGACCGAGGCGAACACCTAGGACGCGGCGAGAATATTTTATTCTTGGAAGAGATCTTTTAAATTTGGAAAGTGATCTTATATTTTTGGGCTTGGCTCCTGGAGGGAAGGAGATATGCAGAATATATATTTTACCTATATTTATGGGATAATATCTTCTTAAGATTTATTATCTTTGGAGGTTTATTTTTCTATAAAAAGGGTCGGATTTCCCATAATTCCGGCATCCGCTTACAGTTGGAGATCCTGCATACATCACGCAGCAGCCACAGCATACTCCAATTTGGGAGTTTTCGAAGAACCTTTTTGAAGGTTGAAGGAAGATTGAAGTCCATAGCTTTTATAGCTTTATTGAAGGGTTTTGTAAGATTGTCTTCAATTCCCTCAATTGTTGTCTTGTCTTTTTTGGATTATTATCCAAGGAACGTTTTGTTGTGATATTTGATTCAGTTATTGAAGTCTTTTCATTAAATTCTTCTTTGTTCAAATATTCACCTTCTTCCCATATATTTTAATACTTTCATTATGATGATGAGTGGCTAATTTGCTTGTGTGATTCTAGGGTGATTAGCTGAAGGTTGTGGGAAAAACAATGATAGAATAATCTTAGATTCCAGTAGGATCCTGAAAGTTTGAGTCTTTAACCTTAACCCTAAGCATCTCGTTCGGTTGATGAACATCTCGGCCGGGGTGGAATTCTTCTGACCGAGGTGACTTATCCGACCTAAAACAGAAAGTTAAGTGTTAGAGTTTGCTAAATCCTATTCTTATTACACCTTCCTGGTTCAATGCAAGCTTAGGATGAGACTTACCCGGTAATTCCTTAGTTTGTGTATTAACGATCATAAGTGTAGGTAATAAAGGTTTATCCTTTATTGGGGTTTGAGTGTGCTTCCATCCCGTCTTTGTGAGTCAGCCTGAGACTTACCCGGTAAAGGTTGATTCTATTCCCTTAGATGGTGTGTTAGTTCGAGGTTATAGTTCTTTATCTTGATTCCTTGAGACTTACCCGGTAATAGGAGTTACGGTTTAGGATTAGTGTGTAGTGAGACTTACCCGGTGATCTACTCCACTTTAGTAACACCTTCCCCACGCAAAAATCTCAGCTTTGTCCGCTTATCTATAGATCTTGAGTTGGAACCACAACTTGATGCTTTAATCCCTAGAATTGCATGTTTGCTTAATTGACTTCTTATTCATCTTTGATTGTGTTAAATTGCTCTTGTGGTTAGTATTGACATTAGCACACCGTATTGACTCTGTTTCACCGAGTCCTTGTGATCGACCCCTGGAATTTTCTTGCTTTTACTACGATTGACCCGTACACTGCGGGTTCGCATCCTTGTTTTAAGCTTAAGTCTAGGGTTATAAATTTAAAGCTTGCACACACCGTTTGGAGCGAACAAGTTTTTGGCGCCGTTGCCGGGGACTTGGTCTAGACCGAGCCGGTTGCGGTTTGCTTTTGGGGCGCTTGCCCCTGTTACTACTAACTACTCTTTCTATGAGTTTTGTAGTTTTCAGGATTTCCGATGACTACATTTGATCCAGCCTGGATAGCAAGACAAAGTGCTAGGGCGGACCATTATGAATACTTGGAGGAGAAGTACTCCTTCTATTGGTTCAACAATGAATGGGAAAGAGAAGAGGCCATTCAACATGAACTTGCGATATGGGATGAGAAGAATGTCCCTAAAAATATTTATGAGCAACCTTTCGAAGACTCTCTCGAATCAAGATTGGAGAAGTTGATGAAGAAGGTGGAGGAGCTCAAGGAAAGCACCATATCCTATGCTAAGCCGGAAGAGGAGCATAAGGAAGTGTTGCACGTTCCAAGCATTCCTCTGGTCGGACCGGAAGCTTCTCCTGATGTTTTTGTGGAAGAGGAGGATGTGGAGGATCTCGATCCGACTGTTGAGACCTCGGCCGAGGTGGAAGAGATCTCGACCGAGATGGAAGAAGAATCTGCAAAACCAGAATTGGAAGATGCAGAGAACCTTGGCCAAATTACTGAGATTGTGGTCAAGGTGGAAGAAAGACCAGCTGAGTTGGGAGGGATTTCATGTGTGGATTATCAATCCAACATGAAACTTGTCTCAAGCGTTGGAGAACTTTACAAGGTACATTCTCCTACTTTATTTGAAATCCCTATTAAAATTTCTGAATTTTTCAGGAATGCACCGGAGAGTTGGAGGTCTCTTCCGAAAGAACCTCCTAAGATCAAGATGAAACCTCCCTTGAAACTGTTGGAAGAAGATACTCCTTGGATTAAAAGGAGTGGAGTTTGCAAGCACTACACCGTTAAGGCGATGAAGTGTCTCTTGTTCAAGTATGGGGTCCCTCGCATGCTAAGGACCTTGTACCATCCCCGTGCTAAAGAAGGGGAAGCTACTAGGATTCTCGAGAAGTTGTTTTCTCGATCAAGGAAAGGATGGGACGCAAGGCTAGATTATGTCCCATTGAAGTACAGGAAGGCTAGAAGGATTCCGGTGAGAATCAAACCGTACAAACTTGTACGTGGGAAATCTTACCATCTGCCGGTAAAATTAGGAACCGGAACCTTTTTGGAAGATTCTTATGATGGATGTGATGAGCACTCCACGACGTTCGAAGTGCATTGAGTAATCACATGCCGTATGGTCCAGCTAGCGACCTTAAACCAAGCGCTTCTTGGGAGGCAACCCAAGGTATTGCTTTCTTCTCCCTTTTCTAGTTCAGTTTAGATAGTTGCTTTGTTTTTGTTTTCCTCTAGACAACAACCAGGTATTCCAAAAGGAAGGATCACAGCTCAGGAGCTACACTGGAAGAACACAATTTCGAGAAGTTGAGGAAACGAGTTTTACTGAGATACATCTCGGGTACTGTCAGAACACCTCGACCGATATGTGCTTCGCCAACCGAGATGGTCTTATCTGGGAGCTGTTTCTTACTTCTTCATGCAGTTTAGCTATGTTCGGTTATTTGATTGAGAAAAACGTCGAAACCAAACCGAAAAAATAAAAAA
>BSUD01000006.1:66889370-66988221 GCA_033239045.1 Fagopyrum esculentum | reverse complement strand
TTTTAAATTCTTTATGTGTTTGAAAGGTTTTATAATATGTTTAAGTTGCTAAATGCTTTGTTTGAAATTATTGGCATGTTTAATACTTTATTTTTATCCAAATTATGTTGAATTTGAAGGTTGACACCGCAGGATAAGTTCTCTCACTTTCTTCTTGGAAAGACCAAGGCAATTCATTCTTTTTCTCCTTCTTCTTCTTGATCATGCTTAACCCCTCATATACATTTTGCCTCCCTTTACCTATTTGGGAATTTGGAAGCAAGCGAAGTGGTGAAAGCAAATTAAAGTTGAGAAGTGGGCTGGAAGTGAAGTGTTAGAAAGCAATTTTAGGTTTGGGGAAGTCAATCATGAAGATGAGTAACTCGGCACCATTCACATAGCCGGGTGTTTGTGTCTTGCCAAAGTCGGATTGAGCGATATTCCTAACGGGTCATGGTATGTGCATCAAGGGTTTGATGCATCTCAAGAAATTGATGATTGTTGATTTCCTAGGCTTCGGTTATTGTGCACCTCTGTCCATGCATCCCAAAAAGTAAAAAAAGGAAAAGTGTGAGATAAGCAAAGCTTATTGGTGGAAGATGTTGCAAGTCGAAGTGAAAGTGAAGTTCATCCTTTTCCCGGATTCTAGCACCACATTACCTTACATACATCCCTACCCTACACGTTTCTTGACCTTTTCTTTTGGGAAGCCCTTGAGACCTTGAGCTAGTTGATTGACTTAGCGGTTTAAATCGGATTATACATGATTAATTTTGATAATTATGATTTATTATGCATTCTATGATTTTATGCAAAGATGAACAACTTTCTTATATTTATAAAACGTTTGATCATATTAAGTTTTTAATTCCGGGAAGTATTCTCTTAGAGTGATCTATGATAGTTGCACACCATAAAATAATTTTTGAAAGACTTTTTCATTGATTTTCTTGACTTATAATCCATTCTATCTTGTCTTTTATGTGAGGAACTTGCTTGGGGACAAGCAAGGGCTAAGTATGGGGTATTTTGATAGCATGAATTATAGTCTATATTTTAGGGTTTGTTTGGACGTTTTATCTTTCATAATCTGCATGTTTGTATGTATATTATGTGATTATATTACCATTTCATCTACCTTTGCGGGAATCGAGGTCTACACCTAGTTTCGTTGTAATTGCAGGTAATATGGTACGTTTTGCATCAAAACGGAGCAAAAGGAGTCATGAGTCATTTGGAGCTACATCCAGGGAGCATAGCCATGGATTGAAGATTCACTTTGGAGCAGATTCGAGAGATTTCACATTCAGTTGTGAGTCACCTCGGTTGACCATTGATTCACCTCGACCGAGGCGATCCAGAGACGCCGACTCGACCGAGGCGAACACCTAGGACGCGGCGAGAATATTTTATTCTTGGAAGAGATCTTTTAAATTTGGAAAGTGATCTTATATTTTTGGGCTTGGCTCCTGGAGGGAAGGAGATATGCAGAATATATATTTTACCTATATTTATGGGATAATATCTTCTTAAGATTTATTATCTTTGGAGGTTTATTTTTCTATAAAAAGGGTCGGATTTCCCATAATTCCGGCATCCGCTTACAGTTGGAGATCCTGCATACATCACGCAGCAGCCACAGCATACTCCAATTTGGGAGTTTTCGAAGAACCTTTTTGAAGGTTGAAGGAAGATTGAAGTCCATAGCTTTTATAGCTTTATTGAAGGGTTTTGTAAGATTGTCTTCAATTCCCTCAATTGTTGTCTTGTCTTTTTTGGATTATTATCCAAGGAACGTTTTGTTGTGATATTTGATTCAGTTATTGAAGTCTTTTCATTAAATTCTTCTTTGTTCAAATATTCACCTTCTTCCCATATATTTTAATACTTTCATTATGATGATGAGTGGCTAATTTGCTTGTGTGATTCTAGGGTGATTAGCTGAAGGTTGTGGGAAAAACAATGATAGAATAATCTTAGATTCCAGTAGGATCCTGAAAGTTTGAGTCTTTAACCTTAACCCTAAGCATCTCGTTCGGTTGATGAACATCTCGGCCGGGGTGGAATTCTTCTGACCGAGGTGACTTATCCGACCTAAAACAGAAAGTTAAGTGTTAGAGTTTGCTAAATCCTATTCTTATTACACCTTCCTGGTTCAATGCAAGCTTAGGATGAGACTTACCCGGTAATTCCTTAGTTTGTGTATTAACGATCATAAGTGTAGGTAATAAAGGTTTATCCTTTATTGGGGTTTGAGTGTGCTTCCATCCCGTCTTTGTGAGTCAGCCTGAGACTTACCCGGTAAAGGTTGATTCTATTCCCTTAGATGGTGTGTTAGTTCGAGGTTATAGTTCTTTATCTTGATTCCTTGAGACTTACCCGGTAATAGGAGTTACGGTTTAGGATTAGTGTGTAGTGAGACTTACCCGGTGATCTACTCCACTTTAGTAACACCTTCCCCACGCAAAAATCTCAGCTTTGTCCGCTTATATATAGATCTTGAGTTGGAACCACAACTTGATGCTTTAATCCCTAGAATTGCATGTTTGCTTAATTGACTTCTTATTCATCTTTGATTGTGTTAAATTGCTCTTGTGGTTAGTATTGACATTAGCACACCGTATTGACTCTGTTTCACCGAGTCCCTGTGATCGACCCCTGGAATTTTCTTGATTTTACTACGATTGACCCGTACACTGCGGGTTCGCATCCTTGTTTTAAGCTTAAGTCTAGGGTTATAAATTTAAAGCTTGCACACACCGTTTGGAGCGAACACGCTCCAACAAGTGTAAATGCTCATCGGGGAATGAATCGTCTATGGGCGGGTCGTCCTTCTCACGTGAAGATGCAGGTAGCCGGCTGAGGTGATCCGCAACAGAATTCTCGGATCCCTTCTTATCGCGGATCTCTAGGTCAAACTCTTGAAGCAAGAGAATCCATTGAATAAGGCGTGGCTTGGCATCTTTCTTAGCCAACAAGTAGCGAATGGCAGCATGGTCGGTGTAGACAATGACTTTCGCCCCTACTAAATAGGAACGGAACTTCTCGAAAGCATACACAACCGCCAATAACTCCTTCTCGGTGGTAGCGTAGTTGCGTTGTGCTACATCTAGCGTCTTGCTAGCATAGTAAATGGCGGTGGTCCGCCCATCCTTCTTTTGTCCAAGCACCGCTCCTACTGCTACATCACTAGCATCGCACATGATCTCAAAGGGCAAGGTCCAATCAGGGGGTTGGATAATAGGAGCGGAGATCAATGCTTCCTTAATCCTGTAAAAGGCATCAAGACACTCCTGTGAAAACTCAAAAACAACATCTTTATTCAAAAGGTTAGTTAGAGGTTTAGAAATCTTAGAGAAGTCCTTGATGAATCTCCTTTAGAAACCTGCATGCCCGAGAAAACTCCTCACACCTTTAACAGAACAAGGGGGAGGGAGTTTCTCAATAGTCTCGATCTTAGCACGATCGACCTCAATGCCTCGATTAGAAACGAGGTGTCCTAGCACAATGCCTTCACTAACCATAAAATGACACTTCTCCCAATTCAAGATGAGATTAGTGTCTTCACATCTTTTAAGCAGTAGCGAAAGGTTAGATAGGCAATCATCAAAAGAGGATCCATATACGGAAAAATCATCCATAAATACCTCCATGATAGTCTCTATGTACTCGGAAAAGATGGCTATCATGCATCGCTGGAAGGTAGCGGGTGCATTGCACAATCCAAATGGCATCCTCCTGTACGCAAACGTCCCCCATGGACAAGTCAAAGTGGTCTTCTCCTGATCATCCGGATGGATAGGAATCTGGAAGAATCCACTATAGCCGTCTAAGTAACAAAAGTGTGAATGCTGGGTCAACCGCTCGAGCATTTGATCAATGAAGAGAAGTGGAAAATGGTCCTTTCGTGTGGCCGTGTTCAGCTTCCTATAATCGATGCAAACCCTCCAGCCCGTAACGGTTCTAGTTGGGATCAATTCGTTGTTCTTATTTGTCACAACGGTCATCCCTCCTTTCTTCGGAACTACATGTACCGGGCTAACCCACTTGCTGTCCGAGATAGGATAAATGATACCTGCATCCAACAACTTAAGAATTTCCTTCTTCACAACCTCTTTCATGATCGGATTTAACCGTCTTTGAGGTTCCCGTGAAGTCTTATGATTGTCCTCCATTAGAATTCTATGCATGCAGAAAGAATGCTTAATGCCAATAAGATCATCCGTTGTATAACCTATAGCCTTTTGATGCTTTCTCAAGACATGCATTAACTTAGACAATTCAGATTCGGAAAGGGAAGCACTAACAATAACGGGATAAGTAGAATCCGGTCCAAGAAAGACATACCTCAAGTGACTAGGGAGTTGTTTAAGCTCCACAACAGGGGGTGCTTTCTGAGGGGGATCCTTGCTTCCTCCTTCCTGTGGGATGGATTCAGAAACTGGACTTTCGGAAGTCTCAGTTGACATCATCTCGCCATCGACCTCGGTCGAGGCGCAGAGGCGTTGACCGAGATGTTCTTCGGTCGCCTCGCTCAGTCCAGGAAGTGCCTCGGTCGAGGTACTGCAACTGGAACCGAAATTGGAGATCTTCGTCTCCTGGATTAGCTTCTCAGTTTTTGCTCCTGGATCCTCTTCCAGTGCCTTTAAGCTCCGTATATCTGCATCATAAGAAGCATCTATACCTTCCTCCATTAAACTGAAGCTAATAACTCTTTCAAGTGGGTCGTTAATAAGGATAGAGCTTACCAATTCTCTTGATTCTTCTTCATCGTAGATGTTGAAGATATCATCAGTTAGCTGCTCCCCTTTCATGGTTGCAAGCAATGCGAACTCCACTTCATCGCCGCCAACGTTGAATTTCAACTTGGCGTTCTTGCAATCCACGTTGCAACCCGAAGTTGCTAGAAATGGCCTCCCGAGAATAATAGGAACAGGATAATCTGCGGGAATGTCAAGTACAACAAAATCTATAGGTAGATAGAAGTTACCTAACTTGACCGGAACGTCCTCCAAGATGCCCACGGGATGGGTGATGGAGCGATCCGCCATATAAAGTCGAATCTTGACCGGCTTGGGTTCTCCAAGTCCGATCTTCACACATAGTTCCAGCGGAATGATGCTCCCGCTGGCTCCTAGATCACAAAGGGCTTCACAAGTGACATCCCCAACTTGAATGGGAATGCAAAATGAGCCGGGATCTCTCAATTTAGGTGGCATCTTCTCCTTCATGATTTGAATAAGCTCCGAGGATTTAGATGTCATCCTAACTTCACCAAAGTCTACCAGTTTCCTCTTCCTTGATAGGATCTCTTTTAAGAACTTCCCATAGGCGGGCATCCCTAGAATAGCATCAAGGAAAGGAATGTTAATGTGTAGTTTATTCATCAAGTCAAGGAACTTACCAAAGTGCTTGTCTAGATGTGCTCTGGCTCTTGACTGGGGGAATGGAAGTGGTTGTTTGTATGCAGGAGGTGGAACATAAACTTTAGTTTTCCCCTCCACTTTCTGTGGCTCCACCTCGGTTGGCATCTCGGTCGAAGTGTTCTTCGACTGCATCTGGACCGAGGTGGTCTGCGTCGGTACTGGCACCGACCGAGGTACTGGATCTGCAGTTTTCAATCCACTCCTCGTAGTTATGGCCATGATCTGGCCCTTAGGGTTGCTTTCCGTCCTTGCTGGAAGCTTCCCTAGATCTCTTGGTGCTTCATTCGCCCTACTTGCAAGTTGTTGTTCAAAGGCCCTTTGGGCCTTCGAAAACGAAGTCATAGAAGTCTCCATAGCACTAAGCTTGATCAAGATGGCCTCCAGAACTGCGTCTTTCTTTTCTGGCTGAGACGAACTTGATCCTTGCCCCTGGCTTTTCAATGGAGTAGAAGAAGAAGAAAAAGGGGAAGAGAGGAAAGGGTTAGAGGAATCGTTAGAGTTGGAGTTTGAATGATTGTTACCAGAATTTTGGTTGTTCGCCCTCCAGTTGTTGCTATTGGATCCTCTATTGTTGTTGTTGTAATTGTTGTTCCGGGAACCGTTGTTGTTGTTGCGGTATCCGTTATTGTTGTTCCTTTGTCCTTGCTCTTCCTTCTTGGTTTGAGCAACCAAGAGTTCCTTCATTTGCTTCACGTCATTCTTCAAAGACGTGAGTTGATTGTTGTTGGGCTGAGTTTCTTGAAATTTAACTCTTTTAACTCCACCTTCAGCTCCTTGGTGGGTGTATTTCTCCATGTGCAAAGCTTGCTTCTCGATGAAGTCCCAAGCTTCGTCAATCGCCATGTCCATAAAGGTACCGGCGGAGAGTAGTTGGAGATTGAACTGGGTGCTTCCGTCTAGTACCTTGAAGTATATCTCCAATAACTCTAACTTTGGAATCCCATGATGTGGGCAATCCAAAAGAATGTCCTTGAACCGCTCCCACGACTTGGACAAGCTCTCCTTGTCCTTCATAATGAAAGCGTTGATCTTCCCTCTCATTTCAGCTGTCTTTGAGGGGGGAAAGAATTTGGTCAAGAACTCCGTAGACATTTCCTCCCATGTGCTAATTTTTCCTGGAGGAAGAGATTGATACCAAGTAAGAGCTCTATCTTTTAAAGAAAAGTAAAAAGGTCTTAGCTTGTAGTTGTTGTTTTCGATCCTCGGAGGTCTCAAGGTCTCCATCAAGATCTCATAGTTTTGAAGATGTTGATGTGGTGATTCCTTCTCTAACCCTCTGAACTCGCATTGGCGAATCATGGATAGAACTTGCGGTCGAAGTTCATAGTCATGGTCCGCTGGATCTCCTAGGTTAACTCCTGGACGCCTCAGTTGTTGATTAGGATCCATCCTTTGACCTAGGGTTTGTGGGATTCCTGCAAGAAGAACATCTCGGACTGGCATCCGAGGTGGAAGTATCTCGGCCGGGGCGTCAAGTACTAGAACCTGCCTCGGTTGAGGATCTGGGACTGGATCTTCCCTCAGTCGAAGTAGAATCTGGTCTCGTATGACCGCCATTTCTGCTTCTATTGCTTCAGTCTTTGTGCGAGCTTCTTCCTTCTCTTGCCTTAGTTCTTCCTTGCTGAGGCGTAGCAGCTCTAGCGCCTCTTTCAACTCGGCCTTAAGATCGCGGTTGTCTTATTGGGCCATCTTCGCTTCTCTTAAGCGTCGCTTGTATGTCTTTTCTGGTTCGGGATCGTAAGGAACGATTTCCTTCCCAGTGCGGGTTCTTCGCATATACCTAAGAAAGAACCTGCAAACGTCACTCAAGTAGAGTGGTCAGTAGACACGGGGGCAAGTGCCCCAAGAGCAAACCGTACCGGCTCGGTCTAGACCAAGTCCCCGGCAACGGCGCCAAAAACTTGTTCGCTCCAAACGGTGTGTGCAAGCTTTAAATTTATAACCCTAGACGTAAGCTTAAAACAAGGATGCGAACCCGCAGTGTACGGGTCAATCGTAGTAAAAGCAAGGAATTACAGGGGTCGATCACAGGGACTTAGTGAAACAAAGTCCAGTTATGGTATGCTTATGTAAATACTAACCACAAGAGCAATTAACACAATCAAAGATGAATAAGAAGTTAATAAAGCAAATATGCAATTCTAGGGATTAAAGCATCTAGTTGAGGTTCCAACTCAAGATCTAAAGATAAGCGGACAAAGCTGAGGTTTTTGCATGGGGAAGGTGTTACTAAAGTGGAATAGATCACCGGGTAAGTCTCACTACTCACTAATCCTAAACCGTAACTCCTATTACCGGGTAAGTCTCAAGGAATCAAGATAAAGAACTATATCCTCAAACTAACACACCATCTAAGGGAATAGAATCAACCTTTACCGGGTAAGTCTCAGGCTAACTCACAAAGATGGGATGAAAGCACACTCAAACCCCAATAAAGGATAAACCTTTATTACCTACACTTATGATCTTAGGTACACAAACTAAGGAATTACCGGGTAAGTCTCATCCTAGGCTTGCATTGAACCAGGGAAGGTGTAATAAGAATAGGATTTGGCAAACTCTAACACTTAACTCTCAGTTTCGGATCAGATAAGTCACCTCGGTCAGCCAAATTCCACCCCGGCCGAGATGTTCATCGACTGAGCGAGATGCTTGGGGTTAAGGTTAAAGACTCGAACTTTCAGGGTCCTACTGGAATCTAAGATTATTCTATCATTGTTTGTCCCACAACCTTCAGCCAATCACCCTAGAATCACACAAGGAAATTAGCCACTCATCATCATGAAAGTATTAATCAATTATATGTGAAGAAGGTGAATATTTGAACAAGAAGAATTTAATGAAAAGACTTCAATAACTTAATCAAATATCACAACAAAGCGTTCCTTGGATATAAATCCAACAAGCAAGACAACAAGGAAGAGAATCTAAGGTAATCTTACAAGAAAACCTTCCAAAAGCTATAAAAGCTACAATCTTTAATCTTCCTTCAACCTTCAAAAAGGTTCTTCAAATCTCCCAACTAGAGTATGGCTGCTGCGTGATTCCCAACTGAATGCGGATTTTTCGGTGTAAGCGTGATGTTGGATTTGTGGAAATCCAACCCTTTTTATTGGAAAATAACCCTCCAAAGATAAAAATATCTTAGAAGAGATCTTTGCCCATAAATATAGGTAAAATATATTAATCAAATATATGGGAAGCACTTTACTAATAGGGACTTTGGGGGGAAGCACTTCACTAATAGGAACTTTGGGGCACTTTTGGCTAAGTATGGGGTGACTCATAAGGTGGCAACACCTTACCATCCCCAAACTAGTGGCCAAGTGGAGATCTCCAACCGGGAGATAAAGGGAATTCTTGAGAAGACGGTGTCTAGAACGAGAAAAGATTGGGCTATGAAGCTCAATGACGCCTTGTGGGAATATAGAACCGCTTTCAAGACACCAATTGGCACCACTCCCTTACAAGCTAGTCTATGGCAAGTCTTGCCACCTTCCGGTGGAGATGGAGCATAGAGCTTATTGGGCCATTAAGTGGCTAAATTTTGACCTCAAGGAGGCCGGAGAGAAGAGGTTGCTTGATATGAACGCCCTTGAGGAGATCCGGTTGGATGCTTATGAGAATGCCCGGATTTACAAGGAGAGAACCAAACGGTGGCATGATAAGCGCCTTATCCCGAAAGAGTTGAGAGAAGGCGACCTTGTCCTTCTTTTCAACTCAAGGTTGCGGCTCTTCCCCTGAAAGATAAAATCAAGATGGACCGGGTCATATGTGGTGAAGAAGATCTTTCCCCATGGAGCTATTGAGATAGGAGGGGATCATTGTGGAGATTTCAAGGTGAATGGGCACCGGTTAAAGAAGTATATCCCGGGAGCTCCGGTGGATATGATTGCCCCACTTCACCTTGAATGAGACACCCCCGAGTTTGGTCAAGCAAATGACCTTAAAGAAGCGCTTGATGGGAGGCAACCCATTGGTAACGTTTTCCCTTTTTCATTTTGTTTTTGTTTTTGATTTTTCTGTTTTTGTGTGTGTTTGGTGTGTTTTGTGTGTGTGCTAGAGTCTTGGTAGCATTGGAAGCCTTGCATGGCACATGAATGATGATGATGAACCCGACATCAACTATGGGTGGAGCGGACACGGAACTTGGACGGCTAGCGGTGCCTAGCGCGGGTCCCAACGCTTTGATGAATACTTAGAGCTCTCTACCATTGTTGATAGGATCATCCACCATCAATCCACTTGAGAAATCCCAAATACCATAGCAAACCATTTTTACATTGTGAGAACCTTCTTTCACTCTTCTTTACTTCATTTACACATTGGGGACAATGTGTTTCTATGTATGCGGTGGGGTTTGCATGATCTTTTGCATGATTAGCATCTAGGATAGTTTAATATTATCACATGTCCTGCATTATATATACTCATTTCGAAAAATCCAAAAAATCAGAAAATTTTAAAAAAATTTTGTGCTTTTTAGTCTTGGATATGACCCTAATGATGAATCTTGTCTTGTGGATTGGCTATGGATGGCCTTATGTGTTAAATTTATGAATGGCATATGTGGACTTGAACTACTTCTCTTGAATCCCATGAATGATTTGTGATCATGATGTTTGCCTAGAATGGATTGAGTATTGAAAGTCGAAATTACATGCTAGTTCTTGCACACCATCTAGGAATGAATGAGGCAATTCATCTTTCCCTTCTTCTCATCTTGATCATGATGTTTGAGCACCTCAATTGATATAAATTTGACCTCTTTTGACCCATCCGGGAATAGGAGCATGTTAGTGTGTTGATGTGTGTGAAAAGCAAGTGTGGGGTGAAGATGTTGATGAAAGAATGTCATGAATAAAATGCTGAAATTGTTGTGAAAGTGTAGACAAAAATAGAGGTTTGGGGACATTGGTTTAAATGACAAGTAACTCGGCACACTTCACATAATCGGGTGTTGGTGCCTTGCCAAAGTCAAATAAACCAATAGTCCTAACGAGCTTTGGTATGTGTGCCCGGTGTGGATGCACCTCGAAAAATAGAAAAAGCCCGAGGATGGCTAATCACCAAGGTTTCGGCTTTTGTACACCAATGCCATTGTCTCAAAAATAAGTGAAAGAAAAAGAAAGATAGAAAAGGTGGAGAAAATATACACATGTGGGAAGTTGATCGGGGACAAAATTGTGGAGTTAGTTCCATTCCCGGATTAGCATCACATAGCCTAGAAAAATCCCCACCTAATCACAACGCTTCTTGGCCTTTTACTTCACAAGACCTTATGACCTATTTGCATGTTTGTAAGGCTTAGTAATCTAGATTGGATAAACTCTTGATCATCTTGACTTCTTCATCTTTACATTTCATACATGCTTTCGAGTTAAGTACAATTGTCTTTCCGTGCCTTCATTTATTTGATACATGATTACTTATCCATTGCTATGAAACAAGACCTTGAAGGTGATCCAATATTAGAAGCACAACTCCAAAAAGATTTTGCCATTTTTCTGCATACATAAATCATGTTATCTCTTAGTCTATAGTTGGGAATTTGCTCGGGGACGAGCAAACCTTAAGTATGGGGTATTTTTGATAACACGATTTATGACTTAGGTTTAGATAGTCATTTAGATAGATTTCTCACTCATTCATGCATGGTTTAGCACTAGCTCACGACGTTTGCACTCAATTCACGTATTTTGTCGAGATAGACGTCTACACGGACTTTTGCATTGCTTTGTAGGTATTTTGGGAAATTTAGGAGCTTAAACGATACGTTTGAGGATCGTTCATCAAGATGACACACCCTCGGACTCATTGGAATGCAAGCTAAGGGCTAAGGAGGACTCATAGAACCTTGCCAACACAAGCCATGCACCAAATCGAAGCTTAATGATCTAAGGCAAAGGTGAAGCACCAAACCAAGGTCACTGAAGGTCCACGGCCGTGGAACCAACCGTGGTTTTTGCCAGACGGTTGTGACAGCTGTGCCACGATCTCTTGGCCTTCTCTAGCATGGTGGTAGTATAAAAGTGGTCCTGCAAGGCTGAGAGAGGGCATCTTGGAGCAGCCATCCATTATCCTCTATCATCCAATCAAAAACTCTCTGAATAAGAAGATTCTCTCAAGAGGAGAGCTACCATTGAAGGAGGAGAAGAGCTCCATTGTAAGAGAAGAGAAGAGCACACCATTGATAGACTTTGATAGCTTTTGTAGTGAAGAATTTCGGAATCGATTTCTAGAGTTGTATGAACCATTTAAACCTTCTTTTGGAAGGGTTGTGAGTCATTCTAATCTCATTTTCAGCTTGATTTTGTTTGCTTCACTTTTGCATCTCTTTCTCTTCATTGTCTTGCAAATGGAAGCCATGATTTTATGTTTGATGATTTTGATTGTTATGATGAATGTTGTAGGCTGAATAGATGCGATTCTAGGGTAAGGAAAGGATGGTTGTGGCTAGGACTATGATAGGATGGACTTAGATTTACCCTTGGATGAATCACTCACTTGAACGAAACCTCTGTTAGGGTCCACGGTTTGTTCTTGCCAGTCCACGGCCGTGGACTTGGTAGAACAGCCCATGATTCTCCCTGGTTCGATGGATCTAGTTTTAGATTGTTACAATGTTGAAATCCTAGTGTTTGTTGAGTTAAATGTAGCCTAGGGTGACCTAGTGTTAGCAACTAAGTGTTAGAAGAGACCTACCCGGTGATTCTTACTCTTAGACTTCAAAGATGACAAGCCCTAGGTAGTGGTGAGCCTCATAAGCCGTCATTGGACTAAGTGTGCTAGGATAGTTGTTTAGGACTAACCCTTTCGAGACTTACCCGGTGAGGATAGGTTAGATCCCTAGGTGACAATCCGGTTTGTGTAGAATTCCATCCCTTAGGTTCTTAGAGAATTACCCGGTGATAAGACCTTAGGGACGGACTAGTGGACCATGAGACCTACCCGGTGATTGATCCCAATCTAGAAACACTCACTCCCAACATATCATAGTTAATCCAAGGAATGATTAGATAGCTTGAGTCCTATGCCATAACCGGAACTTCCAACCCCTAGAATCCGCTTTTCTCTCTTTGATCTATATCTCGTTTTAGTTTGTTTGTTTGTTGATTTGTTAGCATAGTTGATTGTTCATTTTGCATGATTTGTGATCCTTGATTGATCACCTAAAAACCCACCAAAAACATTTAGATTTTCATTTCTTTATTTCGTTCTCTTTTCTTAGACTTAGATCTTCACTAAACTTAATCACTAATCGAATCAATCTCACCTTAGTCTTTGTGTTCGACCTCGGAATACTATCTCTGCTACAAACGTCCCGTACACTACAGGTTCGCTAGGAGTTAGGAGAAATATAACGAGTATAAATTTAAAGCTTATTGCGTATCACACACATCTTGAGCGCGAACAATAAGTACTTCAAGTCCACATATGCAATTTATCAATTTTACATATAAGGCCATCCATAACCAATCCACACAACAATCTCATCATAAGGGTCATATCCAAGCTTTAGAAAGCACAAAAATTTTAAATTTTCTGATTTTGTTTCGATTTTTCGAAATATCTATGTATAATGCAAGACATGTGACAATATTAAACTATTCTAGATGCTAGTCATACAAAGGATCATGCAAACCCCCACCCCATACTTAGAAACACATTGTCCCCAATGTGGCATTCAAGTAAAGAAGAGTGAAAGAGGGTTCTCACAATACAAAAAATGGCTTGCTTCGGTATTTGGGATTACTCAAGTGGATTGATGGTGGATGATTCTATCAACAATGGTAGAGAGCTCTAAGTGTTCATCAAGGCGCCGGGACCCGCGCTAGGCACCGCTAGCCGTCCACGTTCCGCGTCCGCTCCACCCACAAATGATGAGGGATTCATCATCATCATTCACATGTCATGCAAGGCTTCCATGCTACCAAGACTCTAGCACATACACAAAGCACACCAAACACACACAAACACGCAAATCAAAAGCAAAAATAAAAACAAAAAGGGAAAAACGTTACCAATGGGTTGCCTCCCATCAAGCGCTTCTTTAAGGTCATTAGCTTGACCAAACTCGGGGGTGTCTCATTCTAGGTGAAGTGGGGCAATCATATCCACCGGAGCTCCCGGGATGTACTTCTTCAACCGGTGCCCATTCACCTTGAAATTTCCACAATGCTCCCCTCCTATCTCAACCGCTCCATGGGGAAAGATCTTCTTCACCACATAGGGACCGGTCCACCTTGACTTTAGCTTTCCGGGGAAGAGCCGCAGCCTTGAGTTGAAGAGAAGGACAAGGTCGCCTTCACTCAACTCCTTCGGGATGAGGCGCTTGTCATGCCACCGTTTGGTCCTCTCCTTGTAGATCCGGGCATTCTCATAAGCATCCAACCGGATCTCCTCAAGAGCGTTCATATCAAGCAACCTCTTCTCTCATGCCTCGTTGAGGTCAAAATTTAGCCACTTAATGGCCCAATATGCTCTATGTTCCATCTCTACCGGAAGGTGGCAAGACTTGCCATAGACTAGCTTGTAAGGAGTGGTGCCAATTGGTGTCTTGAAAGAGGTTCTATATGCCCACAAGGCATCATCGAGCTTCATAGCCCAATCCTTTCTCGTTCTAGAGACCGTCTTCTCAAGAATTCCCTTTATCTCCCGGTTGAAGATCTCCTTTTGGCCGCTAGTTTGGGGATGGTAAGGTGTTGCCACCTTATGAGTCACCCCATACATAGCCAAAAGCGCCCCGAAATTCCTATTGCTGAAGTGCTTCCCTCCATCACTTATGATCACCCTTGGTGTTCCAAACCTAGGGAAGATCACTCGGTTGAAGAACCGCACTATAACCTTGGCATCATTCGTGGGAGAGGCGATTGCCTCTACCCATCTTGAAACATAGTCTACCGCCAATAGGATGTAGAGGTTACCACATGAAGAAGGAAATGGTCCCATGAAGTCCACACCCCGCACATCAAATATCTCCACCTCTTGTATGTTGTTCAAGGGCATCTCATTCCTCCTTGAGATGTTGCCCGTCCTTTGGCAAGCATCACAAGCTACCACAAAATTCTGCACATCCTTGAACAAACTTGGCCAAAAGAAGCCCGATTGCAAGACCTTCGCACATGTCTTGTGGGAGCTAGCATGCCCTCGACATGGCAAGGAATGACAATGGCGGATCACACTCTCCACCTCATCCTCCGGTATGCACCTTCTAAAGACTCCATCCGTCCCTCTCTTGAACAAAAGTGGTTCACTCCAATAGTAGTTCCTCACATCTTTGAAGAACTTCTTCCTTTGGGCATATGACAAACCGGGAGGCACTTCCTCACACACAAGATAGTTCACAATGTCGGCATACCATGGCTCACTTCCTCTAGACACTTGGAACAAGCACTCCTCCACCATTTGTAATTGCTCATCCCGGAATGAGTCATCAATCGGGATGTCATCTCTCTCAAGTTCTAACGGTGGGAGTCTACTAAGGTGATCCGCCACAGAGTTTTCGGACCCCTTCTTGTCCCGGATTTCCAAATCAAATTCTTCAAGAAGAAGGATCCACCGAATCAACCTAGGTTTGGCATCCTTATTTGTAAGGAGATAACGGATCGCAGCATGATCCGTATACACTATGACCTTCGCTCCAACAAGATATGAGCGGAACTTCTCAAATGCATACACAACCGCTAGCAACTCTTTCTCGGTTGTGGCATAGTTGAGTTGGGCGTCATCTAGCATCTTGCTAGCATAATAGATGGCATGTGTGCGCCCATCCTTCCTTTGCCCCAAAACAGCCCCAACGGCTACATCACTTGCATCACACATGATCTCAAACGGTAAACTCCAATCCGGAGGTTGCATGATAGGTGCGGAGATCAAAGCATTCTTAAACCTACAAAAAGCTTGAAGGCAATCCTTGGAGAAAACAAACTCAACATCTTTCATTAGTAGGTTAGTAAGAGGCTTAGAAATTTTAGAGAAATCTTTAATAAACCTCCGGTAAAAACCGGAATGCCCTAGAAAGCTCCTTACCCCTTTCACCGAGGTAGGTGGTGGCAACTTCTCAATTGTCTCTATCTTAGCCCTATCAACCTCAATGCCATGGTTGGACACCAAGTGTCCCAACACAATACCTTCATTTACCATGAAGTGGCATTTTTCCCAATTCAAGACTAGATTAGTCTCCTCACATCTTTTAAGCACTAAAGACAAGTTAGCCAAGCAATTATCAAAGGAAGACCCATAAACGGAAAAATCATCCATAAATACTTCCATGATGTTTTCAATATACTCTGAAATGATAGCCATCATACACCTTTGAAAGGTGGCGGGTGCATTACACAACCCAAATGGCATTCTCCTCTATGCACAAGTTCCCCATGGACATGTAAATGTGGTTTTCTCTTGGTCATCGGGGTGGATAGGGATTTGGAAGAATCCACTATAGCCATCTAGGTAGTTGTTACGCTCAGGAAGTGATACGCAATGGGTTTTAAATTTATATTCTCGTTATATTTATCCTAACTCCTAGCGAACCCGCAATGTACGGGACGTTTGTAGTAGGGATAGTATTCCGAGGTCGAACACAAAGACTAAGGTGAGATTGATCCGATTTATGATTAAGTCTAGTGAAGATCTAAGTTAAGAAAAGAGAAAGAAATAAAGAAGTGAAAATCTCAATTGTTTTTGGTTGGTTTTTCGGTGATCAATCAAAGATCACAAATCATGCAAAATGTAATAATCAACTAAGCTAACAAATCAACGCAAACAAACAAGCAAAAATACGAGATATAGATCAAAGATAGAAAAGCGGATTCTAGGGCTTGGAAGTTCCGGTTATGGCATAGGACTCAAGCTATCTATTCTTTCCTTGGATTAACTATGATATGTCGGGGTTAAGTGTTTCTAGATTGGGGTCAATCACCGGGTAGGTCTCATGGTCCACTAGGCCATCCCTAAAGTCTCATCACCGGGTAAGTCTCTAAGAACCTAAGGGACGGAATTCTACACAAACCGGATTGTTACCTAGAGATCTAACCTATCCTTACCGGGTAAGTCTCGGAAGGGTTAGTCCTAAACAACCGTCCTAGCACACTTAATCCAATGGCGGCTTATGAGGCTCACCACTACCTAGGGTTTGTCATCTTTGAGATCTAAGAGCAAGGATTACCGGATAAGTCTCTCCTAACACTTAGTTGCTAACACTAGGTCACCCTAGGATAGATTTAACTCAACAAACACTTAGGATTTCAACATTCTAACAATCTAAGACTAGATCCATCGGACCAGGTAAGATCACGGTTTGTTCTACCTTTCCACGGCCGTGGTTTGGCAAGAACTGGCCGTGATTCCTAACAGAAACTACGTTCATGCATACAAGTCATCCAAAGGTAAATCTAAGTCCATCCTATCATAGCCCTAGCCATAACCATCCTTTCCTTACCCTAGAACCACATCTATTTAGCCTAAAACATTCATAATAGAAATCGAAACAATCAAACATAAAATCATGGCATCCATTTGCAAGATAATGAAGAGATAGAGATGAACAAGTGAACTAAAACAAAACCAAGCTGAAAATGGAATTGGAATAACTCACAATCCTTCTTAAAGAAGGTTCAAATGGTTCATACAACTCTAGAAATTGAATCCGAAATTCTTCACTACAAAAGCTCTCTAGGTCTTTCAATGGTGTGTCTTCTCCTCCTCCAATCAAGCTCTTCTCCAATGGTAGCTTCCTTCTACTTCCTTCTTCCAAAGAATCTTCTTGTTAAGAGAATATTTTGATTGGATGATAGTGAATAATGGAGAGCTGCTTCAAGATGCCTCTCACAGCCAATGCAGGACCACTTTTATACTACAACTTTGCAAGAGCTGGCCAAGAGATCGTGGCACAGCTGTCACGAAAACCTAGCAAAAACCACGGGAATTTCCACGGCCGTGGAGTGTCAGTGAACCGTGATTCTGTGTTTCAGCTTTGCCTTTGATCATTAAGCTTCGGTTTGGTGCATGGCTTGTGTTGGTAAGGTTCCATGAGTCCTCCCTAGCCTTTAGCTTGCGTCCTAATGAGTCCGAGGGTGTGTCATCTAGATGAACAATCCTCAAACGTATCGTTTTAGCTCCTAAACCTCCCAAAATACCTACAAAGCAATGCACAAGTCCGTGTAGACGTCTATCTTGACAAAATACGTGAATTGGGTGCAATACGTCGTGAACTAGTGCTAGACTATGCATGAATGAGCGAGAAATCTATCTAAATGATTACCTAAACCTAAGTCATAAATCGTGTTATCAAAAATACCCCATACTTAAGGTTTGCTCGTCCCCGAGAAAATTCTCTATTATAGACTACAAGATAACATGATTTATGTATGCAGAAAAATGGCAAAATCTTTTTGGTTTTGTGCTTCTACTATTGGATCACCTTCATAGTCATGTTTCATGGAAAAGGATAAGCGATCATGCATCAAACAAGCGAAAGCATGGAAAGACGATTGCACTTAACTCGAAAGTATGCATGAAATGTAAAGATGAAGATGTCAAGAAGATCAAGAGTACATCCAATCTAAATCACTAAGTCTTACAAACATGCAAATAGGTCATAAGGTCTTGTGAAATAAAAGGCCAAGAAATGTAGTGACTAGGTGGGGATTTTTCTAGGCTATGTGGTGCTAATCCGGGAATGGAACTAACTCCACAATCTTGTCCTCGATCAACTTCCCTCAAGTGTATATTTTTCTCTATCTTTTCTTTTTCTTTCCTTTTTCTTCTTTTTTTTTTATTTTTCTTTCGCTTATTTTTGAGACAATGGCATTGGTGTACAAAAGCCGAAACCTTGGTGATTAGCCATCCTCGGGCTTTTTCTATTTTTCGAGGTGCATCCACACCGGGCACACATACCAAAGCTCGTTAGGGCTATCGGTTTATTTGACTTTGGCAAGGCACCAACACCCGATTATGTGAAGTGTACCGAGTTACTTGTCATTTAAACCAACGCCCCCAAACCTATATTTTTGGCTACACTTTCACAACAAATTCAGCATTTTATTCATGACATTCTTTTATCAACACCTTCACCACACACCTTGCTTTTCACACACATCAACACACTAACATGCTCCTATTCCCGGATGGGTCAAAAGAGGTCAAATTTATCTCAATTGAGGTGCTCAAACAATCATGATCAAGATGAGAAGTAGAGAGAGGTGAATTGCCTCATTCATTCCTAGATGGTATGCAAGAACTATTATGTAATTTCGACTTTCAATACTCAATCCATCCTAGGCAAACATCATGATCACAAATCATTCATTAAATTCAAGAGAAGTACTTCAAGTCCACATATGCATTCATGAATTTAACACATGAAGCCATCCATAGCCAATCCACAAAACAAGATTCATCATTAGGGTCATATCCAAGCCTAGAAAGAACAAAAATTTTTAAATTTTCTGAATTTTTATGGGATTTTCGAAATGAATATATACAATGCAAGAAATATGCAAATGTTAAACTACCCTAGATGCTCATCATGCAAAGGATCATGCAAACCCCACCCCATACTTAGAAACACATTGTCCCCAATGTGTAAATGAAGTAAAGAAGAGTGAAAGAAGGTTCTCACAATGTAAAAATGGTTTGCTATGGTATTTGGGATTCTCAAGTAGAATTGATGTTGGATGATCCTATCAACCATGGTAGAGAGCTCTAAGTGTTCATCAGGGCGTCGGGACCCGCGCTAGGCACCGCTAGCCATCCAAGTTCCGCGTCCGCTCCACCCATAATTGATGAGGGGTTCATCATCATCATTCACATGCCAAGCAAGGCTTCCAATGCTACTAAGGGTCTAGCACACACACGAAGCACACGAAACACACATAAAAATAGAAAAATCTAAAACAAAAGCAAGACAAGAAAGCGAAAATGTTACCAATGGGTTGCCTCCCACCAAGCGCTCTTTTAAGGTCATTAGCTTGACCAAACTCGGGGGCGTCTACTCAAGGTAAAGTGGGGCAATCATATCCACCGGAGCTCCCGGGATATACTTCTTCAACCGGTGCCCATTCACCTTAAAGTTTTCACAATGCTCCCCTCCTATCTCAATAGCTCCATGGGGAAAGATCTTCTTCACCACATAAGGCCCGGTCCACCTTGATTTGAGTTTTCCGGGAAAGAGCCGCAGCCTTGAGTTGAAGAGAAGGACAAGGTCTCCTTCACTCAACTCCTTGGGAATGATCCTCTTGTCATGCCACCGCTTGGTCCTCTCCTTGTAGATCCGGGCATTCTCATAAGCATCCAACCGGATCTCTTCAAGGGCGTTCATGTCAAGCAACCTCTTCTCTCCCGCCTCTTTGAGGTCAAAATTTAGTCACTTGATGGCCCAATGCGCTCTATGCTCTATTTCTACCGGAAGGTGGCAAGACTTGCCATAGACCAACTTGTAAGGAGTGGTGCCAATTGGTGTCTTGAAAGTGGTTCTATATGCCCACAAGGCATCGTTGAGCTTCATAGTCCAATCCTTTCTAGTTCTAGACACCCTCTTCTCGAGAATGGCCTTTATCTCCCGGTTGGAGATCTCCACTTGGCCACTAGTTTGGGGATGGTAAGGTGTTGCCACCTTATGAGTCACCCCATACTTAGCCAAAAGTGCCCCAAAGTTCCTATTGGTGAAGTGCTTCCCTCCATCACTTATGATCACCCTTGGTGTTCCAAACCTAGGAAAGATCACTCGGTTGAAGAACCGCACCACAACCTTGGCGTCATTTGTAGGGGAAGCGATTGCCTCCACCCATCTCGATACATAATCAACCGCCAATAGGATGTAGAGGTTGCCACATGAAGAAGGGAATGGTCCCATGAAGTCCACGCCCCATACATCAAATATTTCCACCTCTTCTATGTTGTTCAAAGGCATCTCATTCTTCCTTGAGATGTTGCCCGTCCTTTGGCAAGCATCACAAGCTACCACAAAGCTTTGCACATCCTTGAACAAACTTGGCCAAAAGAAGCCCGATTGCAACACCTTCGCACATGTCTTGTGGGAGCTAGCATGCCCTCCACATGGCAAGGAATGACAATGGCGGATCACACTCTCCACCTCATCCTCCGGTATGCATCTTCTAAACATTCCATCCGGCCCTCTCTTGAACAAAAGTGGCTCACTCCAATAGTAATGCCTCACATCCTTGAAGAACTTCTTCCTTTGGGCATATGTCAATCCGGGAGGCACTTCCTCACATACTAAGTAGTTCACAATGTCGGCAAACCATGGCTCGCTTCCTTTAGACACTTGGAATAAGCATTCCTCCACCATTTGCAATTGCTCATCCCGGAACGAATCATCAATCAGGATGTCATCTCTTTCAAGCTCCAATGGTGGGAGTCTACTAAGGTGATCCGCCACGGAGTTCTCGGATCCCTTCTTGTCCCGGATTTCCAAATCAAACTCTTGTAGAAGAAGGATCCACCGAATCAACCTAGGCTTTGCATCCTTCTTTGTAAGGAGGTAACGGATCGCAGCATGATCCGTATAAACTATGACCTTCGCTCCAACAAGATATGAGTGGAACTTCTCAAAAGCATACACCACCGCTAGCAACTCCTTCTCGGTGGTAGCGTAATTGAGTTGGGCATCATCTAGCGTCTTGCTAGCATAATAAATGGCATGAGTGCGCCCATCTTTCCTTTGCCCCAAAACAGCCCCAACGGCTATATCGCTTGCATCACACATGATCTCAAATGGTAAACTCCAATCCGGAGGTTGCATGATAGGTGCGGAGATCAAGGCGTTCTTCAACCTACAAAAAGCCTCAAGACAATCTTTGGAAAAGACAAAATCAACATCCTTCATTAGTAGGTTAGTGAGAGGCTTAGAAATTTTAGAGAAGTCTTGAATGAACCTCCGGTAAAAACCGGCATGCCCTAAGAAACTCCTTACCCCTTTTACCGAGGTAGGCGGTGGAAACTTCTCTATCGTTTCAATCTTGGCCCTATCAACCTCAATGCCACGGTTAGACACCAAGTGTCCTAACACAATACCTTCACTTACCATGAAGTGTGATTTTTCCCAATTTAAGACAAGATTTGTCTCCTCACATCTTTGCAATACTAATGACAAGTTAGCCAAGCAATTATCAAAGGAAGAACCATAAACAGAGAAATCATCCATGAACACTTCCATGATATTTTCAATATATTCCGAAAAGATAGCCATCATACACCTTTGGAAGGTGGCGGGTGCATTACACAACCCAAATGGCATTCTCCTATATGCAAAAGTACCCCCATGGACATGTAAAGGTTGTTTTCTCTTGGTCATCGGGGTGGATAGGGATTTGGAAGAATCCACTATAGCCATCTAGATATCAAAAATGAGAGTGTTGAGCTAACCTTTCTAGCATTTGGTCAATGAAGGGGAGAGGGAAGTGATCTTTCCTAGAGGCCATATTCAACTTCCTATAGTCAATGCACATCCTCCACCCCGTAACCGTCCTAGTTGGGATTAGTTCGTTGTTCTCATTAGTCACTACGGTCATCCCACCCTTCTTAGGCACTACATGAACGGGACTAACCCACTTACTATCCGAGATAGGGTAGATTATCCCCGCATCTAGCAACTTAATGATATCCTTTTTGACTACCTCTTTCATTATAGGATTCAATCTCCTTTGATGTTCAATAGAGGGTTTATGATTATCTTCCATCAATATCTTATGCATGCACAAAGAAGGCTTAATGCCAACCAAATCATCAATAGTATAGCCAATGGCTTTCCTATGCAATCTTAGCTCATGCAACAACTTAGCAAGTTCATCATCACTCAAGCATGCATTCACAATCACCGGATATGTAGAATCAACACCAAGGAAAACATACTTTAAATGAGAGGGAAGGGTTTGAGTTCAAGTTTAGGAGGACCTTTATCGAGTGTAGACGATCCAAATAAGGTTGGATGAGATGAACCCAAAGCAAATGAAGGCTCTCCATGGCTCCTAGAAGCTTGATCGCCATCAAGGGCTGATCCAGGGGAAATCACGGCCAACTCCACGGTCTGCTCCAAGTCCACGGCCGTGGAAGTTGCCTGGCTCATTTTCTGTGGCTTTACAGAGAGTTTGACGGCCGTGGAACACAAATCTCGACCGTGGAACCTACAGTTGTTCAGCTCTTCTTCGTAGCTTTCATCTTGAGCACTTGTCTCCTCTTCTAATGCTTCTAAGGCCTTGATCTCTTCATTGCAAGCCTCCTCAACACCTTCCTCCATCATACTTAAGGTAAGAACCTTCTCCAAGGGATCCTTGATCAAGATCGAGCTCACAACTTCTCTAGATTCTTCTTGCTCGACTATGTTTAAGACATTTTCATCAAGGGTTGGCCCTTTCATCATTGTGGACAACTTGAACTTGATGTTCTCTTCCCCAATGTTGAAGGAGAGAGTCCCATTCTTGCAATCCACTAGGCATCTAGAGGTGGCTAGGAAAGATCTTCCTAAGATGATGGGAACCGGATAGTCCGCCGGAATATCCAAGACAACAAAATCAATTGGCACATAGAATCCTCCTAGTTGCACCGGGATGTCTTCCAAGATCCCAACCGGATGAGTGATAGAACGGTCCGCCATATAGAGGGTCATCTTGACCGGTTTCGGCTCTCCTAGCCCAACCTTGTTACAAAGTGCAAGCGGTATGATGCTTACACTTTCCCCAAGATCACAAAGGGCTTCATACTTCACATCTCCCACTCCAATCGGGACACAAAAGGAACCCGGATCTCTTAGCTTGGGAGGCATTTCCTCCTTCATCGATTGGATCAATTCCGAGGATCTTTTGGTCATTCTTATCTCCCCATACTCCTCCAACTTCCTTTTGTTGGAGAGTATCTCTTTCAAGAACTTGCCATATGCCGGCATTCCTAAAATAGCATCCATGAACGGAATGTTAATATGCAATTTAGACATTAGTTCAAGGAACTTACCAAAGTGATTGTCCAAACAAGCTCTTGTTCGTGATTGAGGGAATGGTAGTGGTGGCTTGTATGGAGGTGGTGCCACATAGGTTGGCTCTACATCCTTGCTCTTTCCTCCATCTCCTTGCAAAGTCTCTTCCTCTATCACCACTTGTTTCCCTTTAGCATTGTCCTTTGGCAAAGGATCTTTCATGCTCAACCCACTCCTTGTTGTGATAGCCAACACTTGGCCTCTTGGGTTGTCTTCGGTCCTTCCGGGAAGCTTCCCCGGATCTCTATAGGCTTCACCCGCCTTTTGGAACACTTGTGCTTCCAATACCTTTTGAGCCTTAGAAATTGAAGTAACGGTGCTCTCAAGACCACTCAACCTTCCAAGCAATTGCTCAAACATCAATTCGGTCCTATTCTTTGGAGGTTGAGTAAATCCGGGTGGAGGTTCTTGTGAAGCTCTTGGTGGTGGAGTTGTGCTTGAGGAAGCGGGAGGGTTCAAGGCTCCATCCGGGTTAGAGTAGGAAAACCCGGGATGGTTGTGGTTGGGCCGGTAATTGTTGAATTGCCGGTTGTTGTTGAAGTTCCTTGGGCCTTGATAATTGTTGTTGTAGTTGCCCCTTCTCATGTAATTCACAACTTCCTCCTTGGAAGGTAAGTTAGCTTGTGGAAGCACTTGAGGGGTTGCTTGATTCTTCAAAGTTGTAGCACACAACTCCCTCAAGGACTTCAATTCATTGTTGATGGCGTCAAGCTTGAAATTGCTCATGGTGACTTCACTCACCTCATATGCTCCCGCCTTTCTCCCTTCACTCTTCCTATGGGAGTATTTCTCAATCACTAGAGCTTGCTTCTCCACAAACTCCCAAGCTTCATCTACATGCTTCTCCATAAATGTCCCACCGGAAAGAGATTGGAGCTTGAATTGGCTATCTTCATCAAGTCCTTTGAAGTAGATCTCTAATAGCTCAATTTTCGGTATGCCATGGTGTGGACAATCTAGGAGAAGATCTTTGAACCTCTCCCAAGACTTGAATAAACTCTCTCTATCCTTCATCACGAAGGCATTGATCTTCCCTCTTAACTCGGTAGTCTTGGAAGGTGGGAAGAACTTAGTCAAAAACTCGGTTGTCATCTCCTCCCAAGTACCAACTCGCCCTTGTGGAATAGATTGATACCAAGCTAAGGTTGTATCCTTAAGCGAGAAGGAAAAAGCCCTAAGCTTATGGTTGTTGCTCTCCAATCTTGGCGGTCTAAGAGTCTCCATCAAGATCTCATAATTCATCAAGTGTTGATGAGGAGACTCGCCTTCCATTCCTCCAAATTGATTATGCCGGATCATTTGTAGAACTTGAGGGCGGAGCTCGTAATCATGGGCTGCGGGATCTCCTAAGTTCACACCCGGACGGTGTGCTCTTTGTGCCGGATCCATTCGTTGCCCCAACGTTTGTGGTTCTTCCATAGAAATGGGCACAACCCTAATATTTACCGCCGCCGGCTGCGGTTGTGGTGGAGGTGGAGGAGGTTGTTGACGGTTAAGCTCCCTTTGCACCAGAGCTTGCCTAATCTCCTCAATCTCCCTCCTAGTTGCCTCTTGCCTCTCATTGGCAAGTCTCCTTTCATTCTCCAAAGCTTCATCCCTTATCCTAATTTGCTCTAAAGCCTCATCCAACTCAGCTTCGAGATCTCTTCTGGCCATCTCTTTTCCCTTTTTAATGCTCTTGGATCTAGATCTAAGGGTTTTCTCTGGTTCGGGATCGAATGGAGCTAAATCCTTGCCACGAGATCTTCGCATACACCTAAAGAGTAAGAGATGTCCTGAAAAGCAAAGACACAAACCAAAAAGAGATCAAAAGCAACAAGAAAGATCTACACTAATAAACAATCACAAAATAGACTCAATCTAGACCTACTCCCCGGCAACGGCGCCAAAAACTTGTTACGCTCGGGAAGTGATACGCAATGGGTTTTAAATTTATATTCTCGTTATATTTATCCTAACTCCTAGCGAACCCGCAGTGTACGGGACGTTTGTAGTAGGGATAGTATTCCGAGGTCGAACACAAAGACTAAGGTGAGATTGATCCGATTTATGATTAAGTCTAGTGAAGATCTAGGTTAAGAAAAGAGAAAGAAATAAAGAAGTGAAAATCTCAATTGTTTTTGGTTGGTTTTTCGGTGATCAATCAAAGATCACAAATCATGCGAAATGTAATAATCAACTAAGCTAACAAATCAACGCAAACAAACAAGCAAAAATACGAGATATAGATCAAAGATAGAAAAGCGGATTCTAGGGGTTGGAAGTTCCGGTTATGGCATAGGACTCAAGCTATCTGTTCTTTCCTTGGATTAACTATGATATGTCGGGGCTAAGTGTTTCTAGATTGGGATCAATCACCGGGTAGGTCTCATGGTCCACTAGGCCATCCCTAAAATCTCATCACCGGGTAAGTCTCTAAGAACCTAAGGGACGGAATTCTACACAAACCGGATTGTTACCTAGAGATCTAACCTATCCTTACCGGGTAAGTCTCGGAAGGGTTAGTCCTAAACAACCGTCCTAGCACACTTAATCCAATGGCGGCTTATGAGGATCACCACTACCTAGGGTTTGTCATCTTTGAGATCTAAGAGCAAGGATTACCGGATAAGTCTCTCCTAACATTTACTTGCTAACACTAGGTCACCCTAGGATAGATTTAACTGAACAAACACTTAGGATTTCAACATTCTAACAATCTAAGACTAGATCCATCGAACCAGGTAAGATCACGGTTTGTTCTACCTTTCCACGGCCGTGGTTTGGCAAGAACTGGCCGTGATTCCTAACAGAAACTACGTTCATGCACACAAGTCATCCAAAGGTAAATCTAAGTCCATCCTATCATAGCCCTAGCCATAACCATCCTTTCCTTACCCTAGAACCACATCTATTTAGCCTAAAACATTCATAATAGAAATCGAAACAATCAAACATAAAATCATGGCATCCATTTGCAAGATAATGAAGAGATAGAGATGAACAAGTGAACTAAAACAAAACCAAGCTGAAAATGGAATTAGAATAACTCACAATCCTTCTTAAAGAAGGTTCAAATGGTTCATACAACTCTAGAAATTGAATCCGAAATTCTTCACTACAAAAGCTCTCTAGGTCTATCAATGGTGTGTCTTCTCCTCCTCCAATCAAGCTCTTCTCCAATGGTAGCTTCCTTCTACTTCCTTCTTCCAAAGAATCTTCTTGTTAAGAGAATATTTTGATTGGATGATAGTGAATAATGGAGAGCTGCTTCAAGATGCCTCTCACAGCCAATGTAGGACCACTTTTATACTACAACTTTGCAAGAGCTGGCCAAGAGATCGTGGCACAGCTGTCACGAAAACCTGGCAAAAACCACGGGCATTTCCACGGCCGTGGAGTGTCAGTGAACCGTGATTCTGTGTTTCAGCTTTGCCTTTGGTCATTAAGCTTCGGTTTGGTGCATGGCTTGTGTTGGTAAGGTTCCATGAGTCCTCCCTGGCCTTTAGCTTGCGTCCTAATGAGTCCGAGGGTGTGTCATCTAGATGAACGATCCTCAAACGTATCGTTTTAGCTCCTAAACCTCCCAAAATACCTACAAAGCAATGCACAAGTCCGTGTAGACGTCTATCTCGACAAAATACGTGAATTGGGTGCAATACGTCGTGAACTAGTGCTAGACTATGCATGAATGAGCGAGAAATCTATCTAAATGATTACCTAAACCTAAGTCATAAATCGTGTTATCAGTAGCAAAAGTGAGAATGTTGAGCTAACCTCTCTAGCATTTGGTCAATGAAAGGAAGGGGGAAGTGATCTTTCCTGGAGGCCATGTTCAATTTGCTATAGTCAATACACATCCTTCATCCCGTAACCGTCCTAGTTGGGATTAGTTCATTGTTCTTATTAGTCACTACGGTCTTCCCACCCTTCTTAGGAACCACATGCACGGGACTAACCCACTTACTATCCGAAATAGAGTAGATGATTCCCGCATCTAGCAACTTAATGATCTCTTTCTTGACTACCTCTTTCATTATAGGATTCAATCTTCTTTGATGTTCAATAGACGGCTTATGGTCATCTTCCATCAATATCTTATGCATGCACAAAGAGGGCTTAATGCCAACGAGGTCATCAATAGTATAGCCAATGGCTTTCCTATGCAATCTTAGCTCATGCAACAACCTAGCAAGTTCATCATCATTCAAGCATGCATTCACAATCACCGGATATGTAGAATTATCTCCAAGACAAGAATACTTCAAATGAGAGGGGAGGGGTTTGAGTTCAAGTTTAGGAGGACCTTTATCGAGTGGAGATGATCCAAATAACGTTGGTTGAGATGAATCCAAAACAAATGAAGGCTCTCCAAGGCTCCTTGAAGCTTGATCAACAACAAGGGCTGCTTCTGGGGAAACCACGGGCAGCTCCACGGATCCTGGCACATCCACGGCCGTGGACTTTGCAAACCTTGCTCTTCGGAGCATTCTAGAGAGTTCCACGGCCGTGGAACTCCCTTCACGACCGTGGTTGCTGCAGGATTTCAGCATACTTTCGTGGACTTCAAATTCAGCTCTTGTCTCCTTTTCTAATGCTTCCAAGGCCTTGATCTCTTCATTGCAAGCCTCCTCAACACCTTCCTCCATCAAACTTAAGCTAAGAACCTTCTCCAAGGGGTCCTTGATCAAGATCGAGCTCACAACTTCTCTAGACTCATCTTGCTCGACTATGTTGAATACATCTTTATCAAGGGTTGGCCCTTTCATCATTGTGGACAGCTTGAACTTGATATTCTCTTCTCCAATGTTGAAGGAGAGAATTCCATTTTTACAATCCACCAAGCATCCGGATGTAGCCAAGAAAGGTCTTCCCAAGATGATTGGAACCGGATAATCCGCCGGGATGTCCAAGACAACAAAATCAATTGGCACATAGAACTTCCCTAGTTGCACCGGAATGTCTTCTAAGATCCCAACCGGATGAGTGATAGAACGGTCCGTCATGTAGAGGGTCATCTTGACCGGTTTTGGCACTCCTAGTCCAACCTTGTTGGAAAGTGCAAGCGGTATGATGCTTACACTTGCTCCAAGATCACAAAGGGCTTCATACTTCACTTCTCCCACTCCGATTGGCACACAAAAAGATCCCGGATCTCTTAGCTTAGGAGGCATCTCCTCCTTCATTGTTTGGATTAATTCCGAGGACCTCTTCGTCATCTTTACTTCCCCATACTCCTCCAACTTCCTCTTGTTGGAGAGTATCTCCTTCAAGAACTTGCCATATGCCGGCATCCCTAAAATAGCATCCATGAACGGAATGTTAATATGCAATTTAGACATAAGTTCAAGGAATTTACCAAAGTGTTTGTCCAAGCGAGCTCTTGCTCGTGATTGAGGGAAAGGTAGTGGTGGCTTGTATGGAGGCGGTGCCACATAAGTTGGTTCATCATCCTTGTTCTTGCCTCCATCTTCTTGCAATATCTCTTCCTCTACCACTACTTGCTTCCCCTTGGTATTCTCCTTGGGCAAGGGATCTTTCATGCTCAGCCCACTTCTCGTTGTAATGGCCAACACTTGGCCTCTTGGGTTGTCTTCGGTTCTCCCGGGAAGCTTTCCCGGATCTCTATGCACTTCACCCGCCTTGTGGAACACTTGTGCTTCCAACGCCTTTTGAGCCTTAGAAATGGAAGTCACCGTGCTCTCAAGACCACTCAACCTTCCAAGCAATTGCTCAAACATCATTTCGGTTCTATCCTTTGGAGGTTGAGTGAATCCGGGTGGAGGTTCTTGTGGAGCCTTTGGTGGTGGAGTTGTGCTTGTGGAAGCGGGAGGGTTCAAGGCTCCAACCGGGTTAGAATAGGAAAACCCGGGATGGTTGTGGTTAGGCCGGTAATTGTTGAATTGCCGGTTGTTGTTGAAGTTCCTTGGGCTTTGATAGTTGTTGTAATTGCCCCTTCCCATGTAATTCACATCTTCCTCTTTGGAAGACAAGTTTGCTTGCACTTGCACTTGAGAGGTTGCTTGGTTCTTCAAAGTTGTAGCACACAACTCCCTCAAAGAATTTAGCTCGTTGTTGATGGCGTCAAACTTGAAATTGCTCATGGTGACTTCACTCACCTCATAAGCTCCCGCCTTTCTCCCATCACTCTTCCTATGGGAGTACTTCTCAATCACTAAAGCTTGTTTCTCTACAAATTCCCAAGCTTCATCCACATGCTTTTCCATGAAAGTCCCACCGGAAAGAGATTGGAGCTTGAATTGGCTATCTTCATCAAGTCCTTTGAAGTAGATTTCCAATAGCTCAATTTTCGGTATACCATGGTGTGGACAATCCAGGAGAAGGTCTTTGAATCTCTCCCAAGACTTGAATAAACTCTCTCTATCCTTCATCACGAAGGCATTGATCTTCCCTCTTAACTCGGTAGTCTTGGAAGGTGGGAAGAACTTAGTCAAAAACTCGGTTGTCATCTCCTCCCAAGTACTCACTCGCCCTTGTGGAATAGATTGATACCAAGCCAAGGCTTTGTCCTTAAGAGAGAAGGAAAAAGCCCTAAGCTTATGGTTGTTGTTCTCCAATCTAGGCGGTCTAAGAGTCTCCATCAAGATCTCATAGTTCATCAAGTGTTGATGAGGAGACTCTCCTTCCATCCCTCCAAATTGGTTATGCCGGATCATTCGTAGAACTTGAGGGTGGAGCTCGTAATCATGGGCTGCGGGATCTCCTAAGTTCACACCCGGACGATGTGCTCTTTGTGCCGGATCCATACGTTGCCCTAACGTTTGTGGCTCTTCCATAGCAATGGGCACAACCCGAATATTAACCGCCGGCTGCGGTTGTGGTGGAGGTGGAGGAGGTTGTTGACGGTTAAGCTCTCTTTGCACAAGAGCTTGCCTAATCTCCGCAATCTCCCTCCTAGTTGCCTCTTGCCTCTCATTGGCAAGTCTCCTTTCATTCTCCAAAGCTTCATCCCTTATCCTAATTTGCTCTAAAGCCTCATCCAACTCAGCTTGGAGATCTCTTTCGGCCATCTCTTTTCCTTTTCGAATGCTCTTGGATCTAGATCTAAGGGTTTTCTCCGGTTCGGGATCGAATGGAGCTAAATCCTTGCCACGAGATCTTCGCATACACCTAAAGAGTAAGAGATGTCCTGAAAAGCAAAGACACAAACCAAAAAGAGATCAAAAGCAACAAGAAAGACCTACACTATAAACAATCACAAATAATGACTCAATCTAGACCTAGTCCCCGGCAACGGCGCCAAAAACTTGTTACGCTAAGAACGTGTGCACGCAATAAGCCTTATATTTATAACTCGTTATATTTTTCCTAACTCCTAGCGAACCCGCAGTGTACGGGATGTTTTGTAGTAGGGATAGTATTCCGAGGTCAAACACAAAGACTGAGGTGAGATTGAATCGATAAGTGATTAAGTTTAGTGAAGATCTAGGCTAAGAAAGGAGAGAGAAATAAAGAAATGAAAATCTCAATGTTTTTGGTTTGGTTTTTATGGTGATCAATCAAAGATCTCAAATCATGTAAAGTAAACAATTAACTAAGCTAACGATTCAACACAAACAAACGAGCTAAACACGAGATACGAGATCAAAGGATAAGAGCGGATTCTAGGGGTTGGAAATTCCGGTTATGGCATTGGACTCAAGCTATCTAATCATTCCTTGGATCAACTATTGTGTGTTGGGAGTGAGTGTTTCTAGATTGGGATTAATCACCGTGTAGGTCTCATGGTCCGCTAGTCCGTTCCTAAGGTCTCATCACCGGGTAAGTCTCAAAGAGCCTAAGGAATGGAATTCTACACAAACCGGATGGTATCCTAGGGATCTAACCTTTCTTTACCGGGTAAGTCTCGGAAAGGGAAGTTCTAGGCACCTATCCTAGCACACTCAGTCCAATAGCGGTTTGTGAGGCTCACTACTACCTAGAGTTTGTCATCTTTGATATCTAAGAGCAAGAATCACCGGGTAGGTCTCTTCTAAACACTTAGTTGCTAACACTAGGTCACCCTAGGATAGTTTGAACTCAAAAAACACTAGGATTTCAACATTCTAACATTCTACAACTTAGACTCATCAAATCAAACGAACCAAGCAAACCACGGGCTGTTCATCTACTTCCACGGCTGTGGACTGGCAAGAACAAACCGTGGACTTCAACAGTGGCTCTGTCCAAGTGAACGAGTCATCCAAAGGCAAATCTAAGTCCATCCTATCATAGTCCTAGCCATAACCCTCTTTTCCTTACCCTAGAATCACATCTATCTAGCCAACAACATACATCATCACAATCGAAATCATCAAACATAAAATCATGGCATCCATTTGCAAGATAATGAAGAGAAAGAGAGAAACAAGTGAATTAAAAAAAACGAAGCTGAATTTGAGATTTAGAAAGACTCACAATCCTTCAAAAGAAGGTTTAATCGATTCTTACAACCCTAGAAAACGATTCCGATAATCTTCACTAAAATCTATCAAAGGCTATTGGTGTATGCTCTTTTTCTTTCCAATGGAGCTTTTCTCCTCCTCCAATGGTAGCTCCCTTCCAAGCTACCTCTTGAGTGAATCTTCTTGTTGAGAGTATGGTAGATAGTGTGGATTTTGATTATGAAATTTGATTGATTGGGATTGGATGCCCCCTCTCAGCCTTGTAGGACCACTTTTTATACACAACATTGCAAGAGTCGGCCATGAGAATCGTGGCACAGCTGTCACAACGTTTGGCAGAAACCACGGTCCATTTCCACGGCCGTGGAAGTGCCAATGACCGTGGTTTTGGTGCCTCGGCTTGCTTTGGATCATTGAGTCACGATTTGGTGCATGGCTTGCACCAACAAGGTCCCATGGGTCTTCCTTAGCCTCTAGCTTGCATCCCAATGAGTCCGAAGGTGTGTCATCTGGATGAACGATCCTCAAATGTATCGATTAAGCTCCTAAATCTCCCAAAATACCTACAAAGCAATGCAAAAGTCCGTGTAGACGTCTATCTCGACAAAATACGTGAATTGAGTGCATACGTCGTGAACTAGTGCTAAACTATGCATGAATGAGTGAAAGATCTATCTAAATGATTACCTAAACCTAAGCCATAAATCGTGTTATCAGCTGTAACTCCGATTCTTCTCAAATTTTGATATGATCTACTATACAATACCAACTACAACATATTCGAAATTCAGCGATAATGAAGGAGTCTAACTTACCCAAAGATGGACCCGAAGTTGACGGCGCACCCACGGCCACACCCAGGTCTCCCCCGATGAATAAGCGGTTACTAGAAGCCACGCCCAGGTCCACTACAACATATTCGAAATTCAACGACAATGAAGGAGCCACGCCCAGGTCTCCCCGAAGGTGCACCAACGGTAGGTAAGGGCGCACCCACGGCCAAGAAGGACGGCGCCCCTTCGGATCTAGTCCTTGCTGTCGTCTTGTGCGTGCAGAAGGCGAGTTGGAGTTCCAGTCTAGGTAGACGGTTGCTGTTGTGAGCCCTCAAGCACACATGAAGAAGGCTTTTTGTTGCTTGAGTAGAGGCTGGAAGGTCCGACTATGTAGATCATGAGGGGGAAAAGAGATAGGCTGTAGGTAGAAGGTTGTGTTTTATACCATGGATTAAATGCTGGAGTAAGTTCAGAAGGTAACGATGAATAAGCGGTTACGAGAAGGAGAGATGTGTGGATTATGTACGGGTTTTAGAAGGAAAGAGAGGTAATTAATATGATCTATTTAATCCCTGAAGATACGATTAGCTGGAGCGTTTCATTGCTGGCTGGTAGAAGCTGGCAGCATGGGCTGAAGCATAAGGGTGCTAGATCTTGGGCTTTATCATGGGCTAGTCATGAGCTTGTCAAGGATTTGGCATGGGCTTGTCAAATGGCCTTATTGCCTTGTCAAAAGATCCATCAATTCTAGTTTGCAAGAGTTTTATAAGTAGTATTTTATTTGATCAAAACTCCAAATAAAATCATAATAGTTTGTAAAGATCATTTTATGTGTTTAATTCATCTATAAAATACCAAGATTTATGTTGATTTGGAAATGAACGGAAAGAAAAATTTCCAAATATTACAATATATATATATATAGGGTCCGGTTCCGGTGAGGAGGACCCTTGTAGATAGGAATGAGGAAAGCCGGGGTGGTGACATGTGGCATGCCACATCACCGCTTTTTTTTTTCCAGATTTTCTTTTTGTAAATAAAAATTGGTATTCATATTTTTATACGTATGTGTTCATTTTTAAAAGAGTCATTGTTGATATTTTATCAATAAATGTTCATTTTTTCTCAACACTAACGGTTCATTTTTTAACATTAATTGTTCATTTTTATATTTTTTTAAACATTTTTTTCGGATTTATTTTTTGAAAATTATGGTATTCTTTCAAATCGTATTAATAAAATATGATGTTTATTTTTTTACAAGTATGTATTCATTTTTTTTATAGTTATGGTGTTTATAATATGATGTTCATTTTTTTTTTTAAATTATACTTTTCTTTAAAATCGTGTTTATAATATTCAGAGATCGATTACATAAAAAATTGTGAAATCAAAGAGAATACAAGACGATTCAGGTTTTGTTTTTTCGAATTTCTACTCTCACTGTTTAGATTTTCATTCTTAAGGTTTAGGTTTCATTATGATTGAGGTTTGTGTTCGACATCAAATTTGTTTGAATCATTTTGTGTTTGATAAGTTTGATTGAGAAAATACATGTATATACATATGTTAAGTTGGTCTAATAGCTCCAATTGAATAATCTATATGCTCCTTTTAGTGTGCACGCAAACTGTTCGACAAAATGCCATATAGAAAAATAGTTTACAATATTTGCATGAACAATGAAATAAAAAGTAAGAAAAGTGACGAATAAAAACATGAACAATGACGTATAAAAGTATGAACACCGATGAGTTATCCATAACTTTGACACATACATAACATATTATGATCATCTTTTAACGTTTTGTGAAGAGTTTTATATTTTTTGTGGTTATATACTGTAAATGAACATCTATGCATTATAAAATGAACACAAAAGAATAAATGGACATGAACTTTTGATGAATAAAAATACTATGAACACCGATGTATAAAAACATGAACAATGACATATAAAAGTATGAACACCAATGAATATTTTGAACGTAAGAGTATTTTTCCAGATTTTAAGTCAATTTACAAAAATGCCATTAATGATGAGCGTGTGAGAGCCCTTGATTTAAATTCATCCAATGGCTTACAACCCTCCTAATTCCTATCTACAAGCTATCTCCTCACTTAAACTAAAATATATATATATATATATATATATATATATATATATATATATATATATATATATATATATATATATATATATATATATAAAATAAGAACAACTAAGGATCGTTGGATCAATACAAATATGACTCAAAATAAAGGTGTAAATAAGGCATTGTTATATTGTGATTTATTACATGATCTTGCATATGGTAGTAAAAATATACAAAATATGTTTTTATGGAAAAAAAATTATATTGCTCTAATTAATTGGTACACGGATATCAAATTAATCATCTGATCGGAGGTTGATTATTTGTGCTTCCCTGTCGGCATTTTCATCCGATCTTTCTTTCTTTTTCTGAATAGATGATTAGTTGTGCACATTTGTTTATTATTAAATAATTCTTGAAATACGTGTTTCATCATGATTAAAAAAATATGGATGATTTATTGCGTTTGTGTACTCGTGCTTGTGTTATATAATTTATATCCATGGTTAAAATTGTGCAAGTGTTTAAATTATACTCGTGCTTATATTACAAAGTTATAGGACGACACGTGCATCATTATTGTACGAACTATATAGATGAGTGAAGTGGTAAATATATAGTGTATGCACGTCTTGTTGAGTGGGTTGACAAAAATCATATGGTATGTGGTGGTAAATATATAATGCATGAAGTGGACATGAATCATATGTTCTAGTATAGTCTTCAAACAAGCCATGTATTGTCACAAGTGCACCTAATCAATTAAAAACTTCATATAGAAAATTTGAAAAAACGGTTTTCCAAAAAAAAAAAAACTTGACGGGAGAAGAATTGCGGTTACTAAACAATGTGAATTTTGTAACCACTAACTCGAGGATCTAATACAACTTCTTATAGATTGTCATATTGTAAAAATGTAATTTCAAACATTGACCGATCCATCTTAATCAACATCAATACCATTACTACAGAAAACAAAAATGCACACGATATTTTGCAAGAAATAAAAAACAAGATCGGTACTAATAATTTTACACGCCTTGCTACTATATGGTGGAGTATTTGGTTTTTCAGGAACACAATCATTTTTATTAATGATGTTATTCGATCAAATCACAACATCTTAAATTTCATCAAACACTAATTTCACAATTGGAAAACCCACTTTACGGATAAGGACGACAATGACTTTAAAACATGAACATAACCAAAAGAACGACAATTTTATCATAAGAAATAAAAAGTATTAAATGGGACAAACATAAACCTGGGTTCCATTAACTTAATTTTGATGGATTAAAACTCGACTCGGGATAACATCTATTGGTTTTGTTATATGTAATCATAACAGTGAAGTTTCTAGTTTGAATGCTAGGAAAAATCACTTTAACTAGGTAATTAAAGCAGAAGCTTCTGCTTGAGAGCTGGTCTAAAAGAAGCAATCAGATTAAATATAAAAAAGATTGATATTGAAATTAATAACATTTGTGTTATTAAGGCACTCCAAGGTATTTATGTAACACCCAGAATTTTAATTCCGGTTAGTGAGTGGTTTAACGGCCTTCTCGCAGGTGCGACTCAGTCATTCCGCACGGTGTGCTGAGTAACGAGATTTTAATCCCGTCTTCTTTCCGACCTCTCGTTTCCTTCTTTCGCTTTTCGACCCCTTGTTCTCTATGTGATCCTTGACTGCTTGACATTTCGTTATTCCCTAGAGGAGCAGCCTCCTTTCTATCTCTCCTCCCTTTTCATTTCACGTGTCTTTCATTCCCTCTCTTCCTCCATCCTTGCCTTTGAAGAGTTCTTGATGATTCCTTCTCCATGTGTGAGTTGTGCATCTACATGGTAGGTAGTGGACTGTAGATCCGGATTGTATGGGTGAGTTCTTCCTCTTCTCCTTCTCTTCATCTTCTTCATTATATCTTCTTCTCCCTTGAGCTCTAATGGTGGAAGCAATAGATTCTTAAAAACTTTGAATCACATGAAATGAGCCTGAAACAATATATTATAGTTAGTTTATTATATATTGCACAACTAATAAATGCCATATAATTGAAGATTTATGTCACCTAGGAACCCAAACTGAACCAATCAAATAAATCAATGACCAAAAGAATAGAAGCCAACCAATCAAAATCGGACAAGTAGTTTTTTTTATATTGATCCAACCTCTTTAATTTGTGAAATATTATATACCATGAAAATGGCAAGGCAACAAATGAGGTTTTTTCATAGAGCCTGCAAGAAAGGAGAAGTGGAGAAGTTTATTTCAACTAAATACATTATTAGGAATAGGGACTGATAATACAAAGGAAAATCTTACTAGAACCTATTGCCACAAACATAATTAGAAACTATCATATAGGGCATAAATGTAAAGTTTATATACTGTTTGTTTGATTTAGTGGATGCTTTATTAGAGCATTTCAGTTTGTTAGAATTGTTTTTAAGCTGGAATTTAGTTGCTTTTAACCAAGTGAATTACAAAGTCTCCTTGTCCGAAATTTTCTCAAGAATTTTTCCAATTCTTCATCCTCATTTGAGTTTGATCCATGGAATTCTTCAATAAATTGAAGAAGTGACTACAATAAAAGTAAAACAATACATTCATATGACGAAACAATTCAGAATAAAAAAGCAAATGTATGGGTACTGAATAGTGACATTCTGATTGTGTGAGAATGAGGCCGTAACAAATTTATAATTACAAAAATCAGTAGGTTGATTTTTGTACATAAACACCTCTAAAATGAGATGACAGAAGCTAAGGAGTAACAAATTTAGAGCTAGGTTTCATCAATGGTTTGAGGATGCAAATTAGTCAAGGAGAAAAGTCGAACCTATTCTAGCCCTTAGGGTGAAGGTGAATGACAAGGCAACAAATGAGGTTTTTTCGTAGATAGCTCCATTTTCATATACTGTTTTTACTAACCATTTTAGAATGGAGATGAATATGAAAAGGAAAACTGGTAGCCTAATAAAACAAAACTTCTCTAAAGGCAGTAGTTGTAGCCAAATAAATTTTAATTCAAGTTCTAGTTGGACATATATAGAGCATATACAAACTTGCCAAAAAAAATCTTTTTGATGTTGTATGCACTAAGAAATCCAACATGCAGTAAATATAAGTGAATTGTAAAACTGATATATAAAGTATATTCATTCAATTCAAAAACGATAAAAGAGGAAGACGATAATAAACTGGCCAGAATTCGCAACAAAGTGCTTAAGATGAACAAATACAAAATGTATCCGCCAAACTCCAGAAAAATGCTTGAATTAATATGAGAGAGATCAAATTTTTGGGTTGCGTTGAAGAGTACAACTGATGTTGCACCATTAAGCACACCTTCTCCAAAAAGTTCCTTAAGGAAAAACTTATCTTAGTAAATAGCTTACTTGTAAGGTACAAACAGAGTCCGTCGCTGAAAAGATTGCTCCTATAGCTGTAGAAAGATTATACCACATCAAACAAATTTAGAGCCTGAAACTTGGAGTATATAATCTTACTCTCTTCTTCTTGTTGGTGTAGGTAAAGTAGATTGTAGTGTAAATAAGGAAGTATAAGGCCAACACCGTTAACAAACAATTCTTTAATAAGATCGATAAACAAGGAACCTAAACACTCAAAACAAAGTTAAATTCAAACTTAGAAGAGATCAATTAAGAAAGGAAAACATACATTGGAGATGCGAATAGAGCGAAGGAGAGGACATGACCTGCAATAGAGAGGAAGAAGACCGGACTATCCGCATAAAATCGATAACACGTTCAAAATCGACACAACAGGTTGTGTGACCTTAATCGAGCAAAGCTAACTCATCAATCACAGTCGTCCGTATATATAATAAGCAGATCACATTACATTAAAATGAACATTTAAAGCCCGAGGCAAAACATAAAAAAACGAAGAAATTCAACAAACAAATCCAAGAGACTATTGATAACGATTGATTCCTTCAACTCTTGCCAATCAAAAAGCAAAGTGAAAAGGTAGAGTTCGAGAGGTGAGAAGTTACCGAGTAGGAAGGTGATTGAAGTGGAACCAGAGCTCATCATCGAAGCCTGAGAGGTTACCTTCAGGATTGTTGGAATCCTTGAGACGACTGAGGATTTCGATGTTGGCCTCAAACTTCTGCCGTTGCCGACTACGGTAGATGGAAGAGCCGATTTGAAGAGACCCATAGTCGTCTAGAGTTCATAAGGATGGCATATACAAAATAAACAAGAGACATGAGGCAAGAAGAAGGAACCCAAATTGGGACATATTGGGATTGGAGATTGAATTGAAGAGAAAAATGGAAGAAAAACGTAAATCTAAAACGGTAATAGAAGATGCACAAATGTAGGAAATTAAAAATATATTACGCTTTTGGAGTTTAGGGTTAGATTAAAGAACAAACCTTTTTGCATGGGAAAGAAGAAGCCACGAATCACATTATCCGTCAAGAAACAAAAATATGTCACCTTTCAAAACCATAAAGGAGAATTTCTCACCGGATGTTGGTGGCGAAACCCTACCACGCCGCCAAAACCGACGTGAAGAGAACTGGAGGAAAAGGGTGCCGATGAATCCGAAGCGGAGAAAACCGGAGAAAAAGTCGATCGGATGGCTCAAAAGCTTTGGAGACCTAAATCTGATGTAGATAGGATAGTAGAGAGGAAGAAGACAATACATAGGGAATGTAACACCCCAATTTCTGGGAACTAGAATCGTTACAGGCTAGGACCTCACAATGGGTCCCGACCCTCAGAGTAACAATGACACAACGGATCTTACAACAAGGCACAAACAAATGAAAACAAAAACTCAATATAAAATCGAAGGTTTGAACAAAAGGATGCGTAAAAGACTCGCAGCCGAGTTCAAAACAAAAGGGAAAGCAACAGCATAAACTTAAACCCGATCCCAACCTATAATGTACGGGAACTCCGTTAGACCACACCGTCCTGATCACTCAGCAGTACCTATCTCCCGCAAAATATCTACAACATCGGTTGAAACCGTTAGCTAACATTCTAGATATCAAAAAGAACGTAAAGGCACAAACACACATAAGGTAAGGTAAACACATAGCATGCTCTCATTCAACCGTTTATTATCTTTCATTAAGTCAATTATTACTAATTCAACTTCTTTTGTCACACGAAAATCCTTTCGAAATTCGCCTTCTCTTCCGTCTACCAACAGGAATAGATCAGTACTATCTGTTACCTGCAGCTGCAGGCCTGGGTCGCAAGAGCACCTCCTAGTTTCCCCAATTCTGAACTGGACAAGCGGTCACCGCCCGGTTATAATAGTCTCAATGATCTCTACTAGATCTATTGCAGTAAGTCCAAGGGACTTACCTCACTCAAAGGTAAACTCAAAAAACCGCTACTGCTCAACTTCCGAAGGAAAGGATAGATGCTTGCTCAAACAAGAATCCGGAATCAGAAATTGAACGAACGCTAGAAGCATACATGCTTCTAGTCTCAATGATCTCTACTAGATCTGTTGCAGCTTGCTAGAAGTTCCCTACTTCTAGTCTCCATGATCGCTAAAGATCTCAACATGCTAGGAGAAGGATTCCTAGTCTCAAGGTTTGCAAGGAACATCATCAACAACATAGCTCAAATGTAACACCCCAATTTTAGGCGCGTTTGCGATTTTTATCTTTTTTGGCTTTTACCGATATTTTAATAGTTTATATATTTGTATTAAAAGTATTTTACGACGTAAAATACCTTTCCGGAGCATATTATTATTTTGGATACGTTCGCGTATATCCATATTATTTTTTTCGGAAAGTCGGGAAAGTTTCCGATCCGGAAATCCCGTTACGAATGTTTTTTATCGAGTTTATTATTTCCCGATGTGTCGGTCACCTCAACAGATCGGGGTGGACCACTTTTCAAGTGTTAGGACCAAGTTTTGTCGGTCATTACGAGATGAAATGGGGTAGAGAAAAGATGAAACCGAGATAGAACAGTTTCTAATGCATCGGGAGGTGGATTTACCATTAAGATGATTTGAAGTTCGCATTGGAAGTGTATCTTGAACTCTTGATTTGAAGTTCATGTTGGAAGTGTATCTTGAACTCTTGATTTGAAGTTCATATAGGAATATATCTTGAACTCTTGATTTGAAGTTCACGTTGGGATACATCTTGAATTCTTGATTTGAAGTTATTATAAAGGACACCAGTCTATGAAGAGAGAGACGACTATCTTCGTTTGTACATTGATTACTATAAGTTGAGCAAGATGACAATGAAGAACAAGTATCCCTTACAACGAACGGGGGACCTACTCGATCAGTTGCAAGGGTCGGTAGTTCCTTCTAAGAGTAACTAATATTTGATTGTCACCGTTTGAGAATTTGAGACTCGGATATTGCAATTACGGCATTCCGGACCAACCAGGGTCACTACGAGTGGTAGTTACTCCATATGAGCTTACTGATGCCCCGGATAAGATATTTTGGGTCTACTCTCGAGAAAGAGAGAAGTAGTATGTCAAGTTGTCTCGGGATGGCAAACCCCGAAAGATGTGAAAGAAGTTACAAGTTTCCTTAGGTGCACTAAGCTTTACCAAATATGTGAAAAGAGAAGTTGTATTACACCAATTAAGGTAACCTATTACGGATGACGATGAAGTATTGAATGAGACGAAGAATTGACAATAGAGTTGTTGAGAGTGAAGAGAGGATTCATTGGTGCAACTGTTTTGATTTACCTTGAGGTATATGAGTTTGAAGTGTACAACTAATTCTTCAAGACCAGGTCCTGATCGAGTATTGAGGAGCGGTGTAAAAGTGATAGCGGGTCTTGTTAGTAGAAGTAGTATAGAGTAAAGTGCTTCCTTCGCTACTTGGAATTGAACCAACAATTGAAGAAACATAATGTCAAAGTTTGGTTTGACAAGAACCAAAGCCAACAGTGTAGATTGGAATTTCGATCTTCTTTTGTGCTACATGGAGAAAGACCCGAGAAGGAAGTTGAGTTCCGGCATATCGACCTTTTTGAGATCTTAGCGCAAGTTGGAGAAGTGTCTTAAAAGTTGGCGTTGCAACCAAGAGTAGAGAGTTTTCACCCGGTGTTTCATGTGTATCAATCTAGGAAGAAGTACAGGTATAACTCGAGAAGTTTTGCCGGTCTTGATGAGTTAGTGGCGTCGTAGAACCAATGAGGCTAATAGGAAGTTGGAGGATAGTACCTTTAGTTGAGTTTTACGCTGAGCTAGTACCGTTGATAGATCGAAGGGTTGAACCTAGTTCTTCCCTTAGTTGTGTATATGTGTGATGTTATATGTTGTTTGCGTCCCGTGCGGGAATGAGTTTTATGACCAGTTATAGTTATATTGCAATGGTATTTGGAGCAGTTTTAGTGTATATAGATTAGAAGGTCTAAGCCTTCCTAATTATGAGTTTTACCTCGGCCTTAGGGGACCGAGAAGTTCGGCGTGTGGCAAGTTTCGGGACGAAACTTGTTTTTAGGGGGATCTGTTGTAACGCCCCAATTTTAGGTGCATTTGCGATTTTTATTTTTTTCCGGTTTTTATCGATATTTTAATAGCTTATATATTTGTATTAAAAGTATTTTACGACGTAAAATACCTTTTCGGAGTATATTATTATTTTAGATACGTTCGCGTATATCCATATTATTATTTTCGAAAAGTCGGGAAAGTTTCCGATTCGGAAATCCCGTTACGAATGTTTTTTATCGAGTTTCTTAATTTCCGATTTCCTATTTAAATATTATATATATATATATATATATATATATATATATATATATATATATATATATATATATATATATATATATATATATATATATTATTTCCTCTTCCTTTCTTCATTTCTTTTCTCTTATCTCCTTTCTATTTGTCTTTTGCCTCACCCTTCCCCAGCTGGTGAGACCCCCATCCCGACCCCTCGCTCACCTCACCACTCTGACCACTCGTTACCCTAACCAACAGTAATAGCTGCTTCCCCTGGCTCACCTCTCTACGCCACGAACAGCTCACCCTCACCTCCATCTCGCAGCCAATAGCACAACCTCTCGGAGCTTCTCCTCTACTCACCTCTCCCTTCCCCTGTCACCTTCTCCTCTGTTTTCCTTCCTTCACGCAGCAACACAATAGCTTGTGTTCTTCTCCCCAACAAGTCTCCCTAGAAGCCACATGTGCCTCCTGTAATAGCTAGGATTTTCGAATTCTAATTAATGTTGATTAACTTAATCGTTGATAGTTATTGACCCATAACTCGCAAAGATTGCGTAAGTAATGAGTATGAGTCCCACCGTTTTGTTCCTGGCGTAATTTTGGACGTTTGGGGAAATTTTCACTTTTTCCCCAGGTAATTGTTTTTACCTTCCGGTGTTATTTGGAGCATTTGGGAGCTCCAGTTAATAAAAATGCAGTTGAAAGAAATGATTAGGACATCGGACATGTCCTAGATATGAAATAACATGAAAAGGCAAAACAAATAAAAGAGTCGCTATCCCGATCCTTAGCGGTTAAGAAAGGTGGCTTAGGAATGCCCAATTTACGAGATAGTTATGAATTAATTATCCCGATAATATTTCGAATTTTATATTCCAGTTTCATAAAGTTTGGAGATCGGAAAATATAACCGTGTTTTAATTAAATATTTTGGATAAGTATTATTATATTATATTATATATATATACATATATAATATATATAGGCATGTGCATGTCGGCTGTATATCTCTTCTTCAATTCAATTGCAATTGCAATTGCAATTCTTTCGGTTGAAGTATCGCCGAAACGTACGATCCATCCTTCAACCTTTCACAAATCATTCATTTTCGAACCATTTTCAAATCCGCTTTTACCAACGAGTCCCTTATCTTGTCCTCTACATCGTGGTACAAATCTATTTTCCGTTTGTTAGCTTTTTGGTAAAGCTTCCTTTTACCGCTATCGAAACGCCGACGGACCACCGCAAGTCATCAAACGTAAGGTTTCATACTGTGCTCTTACTTCCCGTTTCGCCAGGAGTCCGTACCTTCTTCCAGATCGTATATCGGGTTAGTAACGAATAAGTTATGAATTTATTCGTTTTCCGTGTTGCGGGTTAGTATAAATTGACCTTAAGTTGGTTAAAATGGATAATTGGAAATTCCATTATGCTCGTTACATTATTCTGGTAATTATGGGATTTTTAGTTTGATGATGATATCATGAGTTGGATATATGCCCTGATGTGGCTTTAAGGTTTAGCATATTATTCGAGGTTATAGGATGTATATGATCCCTATGGATCCCTTTGGGTCTAGGTGTGACCCTTTGCTTCATAAGAAATGTGACATCTCTTTGTGCCTTATCTATAGGCTGTGTTGTTCCTCCAGTATTGAGGTTATCTAGTTGTGGTTGAGCTTTATAGGAGGTTGAGGTAAGTCCGTAGGACTTACTTAGCTGTCATCCCTATATTGGGTGTTTGCATGAGTGGTGTGTGCTTTATATGTTTGCTATGATAGCATGAGTTGTCGTTTTTATCAACCTATGTTCTATTGACTGCCCCACTGCGTGGCTGTGATAACCTTTCCCTTTCATCCCGCCGTGGAGTTTGGGAGGTTTTCTGATGTCGGGCCAGACTGGTTTACAGGAAGGGCGCAATCCACTCCCATAGGGTACACGGATTGCGTGACCGATACTCGTACAGCTGGACATTGCACTCAGAGGCGGGGATGTATCGGTCCTCGTGTCACATACTTTAATCTATCTATATATATACGGTGTTTGAGTGAATGATTATTATATAAAGATAATAAATGGGTTAATGTGTGATAGCATGCTGATGTGTTTATCTTTCATGAATGTGCTTATGCTTATGCATTAACTCATATATATATGGTTAGCTAACGGTTTCATACCGTGTTGTAGATGTTTGCAGGATAGGCGTTGCTGAGTGATCTGGTAGGGTGACAGGCTGAGGACTCTCGTACATTAGGTGTTAGTTTGGGATGTTTATGTTTTCCCTCCTGCGTGAGGATGATCTTTTATGCCTCCTGGGTGAGGATGTTGTTTTATATACTCGGCTATGATGTTGTTTACCTTTGGTTGTACAGTTTACACAGTTTTATGTATTCGTTTTATATCTGTCAGTGCCATGTAGCAAGGTCCAGTGAACTTGTTGTCAGGCTAGGGTCAGGATCCACTGTGAGATCCTAGCCCAATGCGGCACTCCGAGTTTCGCGGATTCGTGGTGTTACAGAGTTGGTATCAGAGCCTTAGGTTGACAACAATGGCACTTGCTACTTGCAATGAGGTTTGATAGGTAAAATAAACAAAACCCAAAAGGGGTCTGGCGTTTTAAAATATTTTTGGTTTTAAGTGTGGTTTTGGGATAGAACGTACGAGAATTCGTCACCTCTGCTATTGATCTCTGTAGCGTAGATATGTATATATATGTATGTACTATGGATTATGTGGATGTATTATATATATATATATATATAGGGTGTGGTTCCCATGAGAACAACCCCTAACGTGAGAACATGAGAACAATCGTACACCGTTGGATGTGAGTATTAAGGGTTGAGATTTAGAGTAGATATAAAAAATAATAATAATTCCGAATAATAATAATTAGGAATCCAACAATAACTATGAATAATCCACTCAACCAACAATAACTACGAATAATACATTAAACGATATGGCACATTCGTAACAAAACTAATAATAATTAAGAATTTGTTCTCATGTTCTCACGTTAGGGAGTGTTCTCATAGGATCTATACTCTCTCTCTCTCTCTCTATATATGTATATATATATATATATATATATATATATATATATATATATATATATATATATATATATATATATATATATATATATATATATATATCGATACATATGGCATATATATAGCCTTATCAGATTAGGTGCGCATATCCTACAGATGGCTCAGACTAGAGCAGTATCTGTAGTGGGACGGGGTAGGGGTATGCCCCCTCTTCTTCCAGTGGTGATAAGTCAGGAAATAGTTTTTGCAGTTGTACCGCCTATGGCAGAGAACGAGTTTGAAGAGGCTGATCGTGTCTCCATGAGTAGACTCGAGTTTCAAGAGTATATGCGCCAAGTATATGAGGTTGTAAGAGCTAGTAGACCTACACCGGATTTACCAACATCTGTGAGACCAACTGAAGCTTTTGGATCAGAGAAGAAGCAGTGGACTGAATCAGTTAGTAGAGATGCAAAGATGATGAATGTTGGCCAAGTCAGATATCAGGACAATCAAGTGGTCCTTTGGCCATGAAGACGACTAGCAAGGAATTACAGTGTTTTAATTATGGAAAGTTTGGACACCGGCGAGCTGTGTGCCCAAAGGTGCCAATAATATGCTTTACGTTTGGTAAAGTAGGGCATAGAGCGAAGTTTTGTCAACAGGGCAAGGCGTTGCCTTTACAAGTTCCCTCTCGGAAAAAGATCATTAAAGGTGGACAATGAAGATCGAGTTACCCTTTAGTTGCACATGTTGCAAGAATGGGACGATTATGTTTCATCAGTGGCTATCCAGATCATTTGCATTCCGAGTGCCCCTTGGCACCGATAGCTTGCTTCACCTGTGGTGAACTAGGCCATCTGGCCCCTTCCTGTCAGCAAGGTAATGTTTCTTCTCAGCAAGATCTTCATCTTTCCGGTGCAAAAAGAGTAGAAGTTGAAGCTATGGCAATGACCTCAGTGATACCTGAGAAGCATAGATTTGAGGTTTGAGTGATGATATGCAATGGAGTTGTTGACACTAGTTATTATAGGTACCATTCTTGTTAATGGTTTACCTAGTGGAGTTTTGTTTGTTGTGAGTGATATGTACTTCTTGTCTTTTGATGCATGCATTAATAGTTAACGTTGGACACAGTAGAAGGTAGACGTTCCTTTACTTGATTACCAGTTAGGGGTCTGAGGTACCCACGAGATATGTGATTGTCCTCTTTATTGAGGGACTTGTGTATGGCTTGTAGACTTCTTTGTCATGCCTTAGGTGCATGAGAAGGTCTTTATGTGTGTGGTTTGGATGAATAGATATCATGTTGGATTAGATTTGAGTTGGATGACTGTTGTAGTCTCTATTGAGATAGATTAGATAGAGATCTTCCGAGGTTATGACCTTTGAAGAGGCGAGTTGTCATTAGTGCCGTATGAGCCGCGAGGTTGATAATATAAGGAGGTGATGTTTCTAATGTTGTGCCATGAAGGAGTGATATAGTTCCACGATTGGAGGATATTCTAGTGGTTTATGAGCTTATAGACATGTTATTGAACCGTCCAATCTACCACCTCAGCAGAGTGTGGATTTCGATATTGCGTTGAAGTATGGCACGAGACTGATTGGGAAGGCCTATATGGTATATGGCCTGTTGAGATGTTAGAAGCTGAAGAAGCAACTTGAAGAGTTGGCTGAAATGGGCTTATTTGCCCTAGTATATTCACTGCTATGTATTGACGACTTGTTGGGTCAGCTCATAGAAGCAATTGTGTTTTTCAGGATTCTTTTGCACTCAGGATATCACCAATTAAGGGTGAGAGAGCAGCATGTGCATGAGATAGCATCTCACACCCGTTATGGACACTACGAGTTTGTAGTGATGCCATTTAGAGTGATGAATGCTTTAGTAGTCTTTATGGAGCTGATGAACAGTATCTTCTTCAACGTCCTTGATCAGTTGGTGGTGGACTTTATTGATGACATTTTGTTGTACTCTCATAGTAGAGAGGAACGTACCGATCATCTGAGGACGGTTTTGCAGAATCTGAGAGATAGAGGTGGTATGCTACGCTCTCTAAATGCGAGTTGAGATGCCAAAGGTAGCCTTTTAAGACCATGTTGTCTCCGCTAGTGGGATCATGGTTGATCTGGCGAGGATTGAGTATGTTGGAGCTTGGATGATACTGATGAACATTATGGGAATGCGTAGTTTTCTCGGCTCAGCCGATTGCTACCAAAGCTTTGAGGAAGGATTTTATGTGACTACGTATTCATTTACATGTCTTCTGAGGAAGACCACCATAATTGCATGGTTAAAGCAGTATGTTAGAGTTCTGAAGAGCAGAGGAGGTACTTGACCTCTGCCTCTTCTGTTATAATCAGAAGGTTTTGGGAATCCCGTGATCTAAGGTGATACATCCCAGCTAATTTTAAGACATGTATTTATACGGAGGAGTAGAGTTATTAATATATGTGTCTACATCTGAAGACGTATGAGGAGAACTACCCAACTCATAATTTAGAATTAGTAGTGGTAGTTCAAGTCTTCAAGATTTGAAGACAATACCTGTGTAATATTTCATGTCAGATTTCCACAGATCATAGGAGTTTGAAGCATATTTTTATGCAACAGAAGTTGAATAACCGCCAGCGTTAAGGGCACGAGTTGATCAAGACTTTGACCTGGAGATTCCATATCATTCAGAGAAGTTGAATGTTGTCGCCGACAACTTGACTAGAAAGACGCCCCAAGAGAAGACAATTGCGAGACTGACTATTCAGCCTCAACTTTAGAAAGATCTAGCTTGACTAGAGTTGGACCTACAGTTTCTTGATAAGGACGGTAGTTATATGTTTTAGAGGTTCTATCGGGCATGTTGGATAAGATCCAACAGAAGTAGAGGACCTGCCCGACCCTAATGAGATTTAGTGAAAGGATGTCTCATGGTGAGGCACTACAGTTCTCCAATGGAGCAGATGGAATAAGGAGGCGCCGCGACCGCGTTTATATAACCGCTCATGCGGAGTTGAGATGGAGAATATTATAATACACTCATTGTACACCTTCCTTAGTACATCCATATACGAATAAGATGTACCACGAGGTGAGACGATTATATTTATGAAGAAGATTGAAGTTGATATAACCCGATTTGTGACACAGTGTGTGACCAGTTAGCAGATCAAGATAGAGTATTACTGACTTGGAGATGAGCTTCATCCACTACCAGTGTTGTAGTGGAAGTGAGAGGACCTTTCCATGGACCTTGTGATGGGATTGAGGCCTAGTAGAAATTTTGATGTTATTTGGATTGTTGGTGACAAATTTACAGAACTGGAACGTTTCATTTCTATAAGAAGGACGTGGCCAGTGAGTGGATTGGCGGAGGAGTACACTAGACAGATAGTGAGACTCCATGGTATACCGAGGACAACCGTCTTTGATTGAGATGGGCGATTTACCTCGAGGTTTGATAGTAGACTTAGACTGCTTTGAGGACGAGTCTATACTTCACGACTACGTTTCACCCCCTGAGAGATGGTCAGTCATAGAGGACCATCTTGACCTTGAGGATGTAATGGTCAAGATGAGGACCTGAGGAGGCCACGTGAGAGACTGAGGATAGTATCCTGGTGAACTATCCAAAGTTATATCGGAACAGATCCATCTGTGAGAGCACGAGTAGATTTTTGTGCTATCTTGATGAATGTTGTGCTTATGTGCTTATGTGCCTTGATGTGTTTATTCCATGCTAGCTATGTTGTGATTTATGATCTTAGTAGATCTTGATGTGCTAGCGTGATGTATGTAGTAGCTGGAGATGATTACTCCCTCCACACTATCAGAGTATGATTTATACTTATGGCTGGAGATGGTTCTACCTTCATGTTGTAGAATGAGATTAGGTTAGTTGGAGATGATATTACCTCCATGTTTGGGATTTAGTATAGAGATTTATGGAGATGTTCTTTCTCCATACGGTCATTTGTATTTTGGAGATGTGTTTCCTCCTTAATGACGAGTTGGTAGCTGGAGATGTTTTTCCTCCATGCCCTAGTGATGTGAGCTAGTTGGAGGTGTATTTCCTCCATATTGTTATAGTGATTATAGTTATTGGAGATGTTTTCCTCCACGGTGTGATTAAGGATATAGTTGCCAGAGATGTTTTACCTCTACACCTTTGGGATATGATTAGACTGCTGGAGATGTTTTACCTCCATGCCTTTGGGATAGCGTTATGAGCTTGTTTTCTGGAGTTGATGATTCCTCCATGCTTATGTTTTGAGGTTATAGATGGTTATAGGTTGATACCTTTGAACGGAGATGTGATACCTCCGATAGAGACAATGTTTATACCTCGGGGTATGGGTCAGAGAGGATTTAAGAATTGTTCAAGTTTCGGGACAAAACTTTTTTTAAGGGGTGTGTGATGTAATAGCTAGGATTTCCGAATTCTAATTAATGTTGATTAACTTAATTGTTGATAGTTATTGACTCATAACTCGCAAAGATTGCGTAAGTAATGAGTATGAGTCCCACCGTTATGTTCCTGACGTAATTTTGGACGTTTGGGAAAATTTTCACTTTTTCCCCCGGGCAATTATTTTTACCTTCCGGTGTTATTTGAAGCATTTGGGAGCTCCAATTAATAAAAATACAGTTGGAAGAAATGATCAGGACATTAGACATGTCCTAGATATGAAATAACATGAAAAGGCAAAATGGATAAAAGAGTCGCTATCCCGATCCTTAACGGTTAAGAAAGGTGGCTTAGGAATGCCCAATTTACGAGATTGTTATGAATTAATTATCCCGATAATATTTCGAATTTTATATTTCGAATTTTATATTCCAATTTCATAAAGTTTGGAGATCGGAAAATATAACCGTGTTTTAATTAAATATTTTGGATAAGTAAAATTATATTATATTATATATATATATATATAATATAATATATAATATATATAGGCATGTGCAGGTCGGCTGTATATCTCTTCTTCAATTCAATTGCAATTGCAATTGCAATTCTTTCGGTTGAAGTATCGCCGAAACGTACGATCCATCCTTCAACCTTTCACAAATCATTCATTTTCGAACCATTTTCAAATCCGCTTTTACCAACGAGTCCCTTATCTTGTCCTCTACATCGTGGTACAAATCTATTTTCCGTTTGTTAGCTTTTTGGTAAAGCTTCCGTTTACCGCTATCGAAACGCCGACGGACCACCGCAAGTCATCAAAAGTAAGGTTTCATACTGTGCTCTTACTTCCCATATCGCCAAGAGTCCGTACCTTCTTCCGGATCGTATATCGGGTTAGTAACGAATAAGTTATGAATTTATTCGTTTTCCGTGTTGCGGGTTAGTATAAATTGACCTTAAGTTGGTTAAAATGGATAATTGGAAATTTCATTATGCTCGTTACATTATTCTGGTAATTATGGGATTTTTAGTTTGATGATGATATCATGAGCTGGATATATGCCCTGATGTGGCTTTAAGGTTTAGCATATTATTCGAGGTTATAGGATGTATATGATCCCTATGGATCCCTTTGGGTCTAGGTGTGACCCTTTGCTTCATAAGAGATGTGACATCTCTTTGTGCCTTGTCTATAGGTTGTGTTGTTCCTCCAGTATTGAGGTGATCGAGTTTTGGTTGAGCTTTATAGGAGGTTGAGGTAAGTCCGTAGGACTTACTTAGCTGTCATCCCTATATTGGGTGTTTGCATGAGTGGTGTGTGCTTTATATGTTTGCTATGATAGCATGAGTTGTCGTTTTTATCGACCTATGTTCTATTGACTGCCCCACTGCGTGGCTGTGATAACCTTTCCTTTTCATCCCGCCGTGGAGTTTGGGAGGTTCTCTGATGTCGGGCCATACTGGTTTACAGGAAGGGCGCAATCCACTCCCATAGGGTACACGAATTGCGTGACCGATACTCGTACAACTGGACATTGCACTCAGAATCGGGGATGTATCGGTCCTCGTGTCACATACTTTCATTATCTATATATATACGGTTTTTGAGTGAATGGTTATTATATAAAGATAATAAATGGGTTAATGTGTGATAGCATGCTGATGTGTTTATCTTTCATGAATGTGCTTGTGCTTATGTCATTACCTCATATATGTATGGTTAGCTAACGGTTTCATACCGTGTTGTAGATGTTTGCAGGATAGGCGTTGCTGAGTGATCTGGCAGGGTTACAGGCCGAGAACTCTCGTACATTAGGTGGTTGGTTTGGGATGTTTATATTTTCCCTCATGCGTGAGGATGATCTTTTATGCCTCCTGTGTGAGGATGTTGTTTTATATACTCGGCTATGATGTTGTTTACCTTTGGTTGTACAGTTTACACAGTTTTATGTATTCGTTTTATATCCGTCAGTGCCATGTTGTAAGGTCCACTGAACTTGTTGTCAGTCTAGGGTCAGGATCCACTGTGAGATCCTAGCCCAATGTGGCACTCCGAGTCCCGCGGATTCGGGGTGTTACACCTCCTCTGTTCCTCGAGCATCGGCAACCACTGCCTCTTCTGCTACTCACCCGATCTCCTCCCTAACTCTCCTTCTCTGTTCTCGGTTTCGATCGTTGAACCTCAGCCTCGCTCACCTCCGTCCCGACCTCCTGCTACCCTTCTTCGTTGGAGATCGAAGCCACTGCCGTCGAAGCCCTCCCCAAGAGTCTTGCCTTGCCTCACCTTCCTGCCAAAATCTACCAGAGCACACCGAGATTGAGATGCGGCCGCCGCTTCTTCGTTCCCATACGAAGGAGATGGCTCTTTTGGGTGAAAATTAAAAACCTTGTTATTATCACAATCAAGCCCCATATTTATTATAATTGCAGTAAATAACCCATGTTGTATATTTACTGTTTCGCCCCATGTTTTTTATCATTACAAATCTGTCCTATTGGATTATTACAAATATTGCCCCAAAATTTTAATTACATATAATGACCCGGTTTTACAAATTATCAATTGTGCCCTTGTTGGATTAATTTCGAATTATGACCCTAAAGATTTTAATCATGGTTTATGACCAAGTTCCTATGTTCGTATAAATTGCCCGGAAAATGTATTGTGGGTTTTTAATGTTTGCTTTTGAAAAGGAGTTTTACCTCAAATTAATATATCGTAGATATTACTATTAAATTTAGCATATGAGCTAAACTTGTTTAGCTTTGGATTTAGGTTCGGAAGCGCCCCGATAAAGGCCATCGAATCCAATCTCGACATCCGTAGATCAACTTCCGTCTTTTGATGTCGTGTGAGTATTCTTTTCCTCGACCTAGTTATGTTTTATGGTAGCATCATGTTAGGTTGGACCTAGCATAACTTAGAGTGAATGCCAAGTAGTGGCCTTGAACATTAGGTATTCTGTGGATGGTTGATGAGCCTTGTCAAGTTATTTTCGATACGATTTTGGATGTTTATCGAGACTAGGAGTTAGACCTAACACTCTTGGGTTGTGACCTCATATGGTTTTGGAGACTAAAACTCCGAAGGCTTCTAACATATCGGATAGTTATTGATAGTGTGCCTTGTTTGGCCAGGAGTTGAGCGTCTTCCTGCGGGAAGCTGAGTGAGGATTTGTTCGAGTTACCTTGGAGTGAGGTAAGTCTCCGGACTTACTTAGCTCGTATTCTCTGTATTAGTTTCGATGTGTGTTTGGCGGTGTGTGTTTACTGTTTATGTGTGTGTTTATTTTTATGTTATAAAATCTAAACCGGTAATAGGACCACCGACTTTATATGTTTATATTTGGCCCAAGTGTATGATAACGGGCGGTGACCGCTTGTCTAGTCCAAAATGGGGATGACAGGGAGGTGCCTTGCGACTAGTCCAACGGGTGATGTTGATCCGCATCAAGTACAAACCCGTATGGTGAAAGGGGACAAGGGCGAGATCATTAAGATTCTCGTGTCACACCATAAGTGGAATAGTAAGGGATGTGAGTTAATAATAACAAAGAGATGATGAACCGGACTTGTGTGTTAGATCATGTTGAGTGCTATGACTCCTTATATGTGTGTGTGTCAATACCATGATCTTAATGCTGTGAATGCTAGCTAACGGTTTTACACCGATATTGTTGTAGTTGCCCTTCAGTTTAGGGATGCCGCCGAGTGAGGTGGAGGAGTGGACAACCGGGGTCTCCGTACATTATAGGACGGGATGGTTATATGTTTATGTTGTTTTTGTTTATGTTGTACCTTATGGATTTATGTTTTGGAGTTGTGTCGTATTGAGAACTTGGATGAGTTTCCAAGTTATATCTTTCTTTTCGAGACTGTTTGCATTGCATTAAAACAATTTCGATATATGCCTTTATTTGTGTCATGTTGAAAGATCCGGTGAAATTGTTGTCAAGCTAAGGTTGGGACCTATTGTGAGGCCCTAACCAGTAGCATCCTGAGTCCCGCGGATTTGGGGTGTTATATAAAAGGCGTAAACCACTCAAAGGAATCAACAAGCCACTAACTGGCATCCACACTAATCATCTAGGTCTAGCCTATCATGATCTAACATAAGGAAAGGGCATGGAAAATAAGGAAGGAAGCAACTCACCAAAGACGGGAGTTACTGCAAAAGAACCGCGGGGGCGGCTAGACAGGACAACAAGGGTGGCAACCAGGTGCAGCCGCAGGGGCGGGAAACCAAACCGCGGGGGCGGAGGCTTGCAGGTGCGGGGGCAGTTTCTGTGACAGAAACTGCGTCGGGCCTCCTTTCGACAGCAACTCACAGCAAGGGAACCAAGGTTTGATTCCTTGATCCAAACACGTCAAGACTCAACCAAAAGAGCCTGTGAACAACAACACATCAACCACGGAACGACCAACAAGAATCAAGACTCGATCTTGATCCTTGGAGAAGAAGAAAAGAAGAAACGAAAGAAGAAAACAACACAGAAGGGAAGGCATGCAGCAACTCATGAACGTGAGGAAGAATCAATAAAGAAGGAACTTACACGTTCAACAATATCACGGGGAAGGAAGGTTGCGGCTCTTGATGTTGAAAGAAGACGTAAGAAAGAAACGGGAAAAAGAAGAGAAGATGGGAATCTAAAGGGGATGGTTGAGAAAGAACGGTGGAAGGTCAGATTATTGTTTAGAAGGTATAAGGAAGACGGGCCAAAATCCCATGAATGGAATAAGATAGGAAAAAGACGAAGATAAAACAAGCCGTAGACGGTTTGGGCCTAGCCGCACCTATAACTGGGCCGTGCCGCGACCGGGACCACGTGGAAGCCGCCGTGCTTGCGGCCCCCCTTCGGTATGGAAGGAGATGGAAGCAAAAGCGGTGCAAGTTCCAAAACTACAATACAAGAAGAACGATGACGCATGTATAGTAAGCACCTAGTAGACCGTAAATAATGAAAATGAATAAGGACAAAACAAAAAAATATAATATATAAGGGCAAAAACGGAATTCCCCTATTCATTAGAGGAACTCCCACATTTAGTATAGTAAATATATTTTACTACATTTTTACTTGATGAGGTCTTACCCATCAATTAGGAAAATTGTGCATTTTGTGGTCACGAGACTACAAAAGAAATCTAAAAGAAGACATAAAACTAAGTCACATATACTAATTCTATAAAAGTAAGGTCGTGCCATGCACGATTTTGATTTTAACTAATATATTATATTTATGATACAATTTATTCAAACAGGATGCAAAAAAAATTTAATTATAAATATACAAAAAGATTAAGCTAGTGAGTTAAATGGGTAATATAATTGTACATTTATCCTTATATATAACAATATTGAGTGTTTATTAAAAAAGTTATATTAAAAATAGTTTAGGATTTTTTTAAAAAATATCAAAAATGGTAAATATGGTATAAATATGACATCCAGTAATATGATTTTTCGTAATTTCATCTTTTGTAAAAAAGATTATCTATTGTATTAATTAACTTTTTTTTTGTAATATAGTCTTTCTAAACATATAATATCCTAATAATTCAAAATAGGACATAATACATGTTAATATCTACATTAATATGTATAATATTTATAAAAATAAACATAGAAATAAAAATAATAAGGTGGTATAACCTCAATACCACACGTAGAAAAATGTAATGTGACTTAATATAAAGATGACAAGTGGCAAAACTTAATGTGGTGTGTGACGATGACATGTGACGATAAATTAATAAGGGCAATTTTGGTAACTATGCCTTTTTGAAAAACTATAGTAGTAACTAGGCTTTTTAATGTTTCAATTAAGTAAATATACCCCAACTTTTTGTATTTATTCTCAAACTCTACACACTCTTTTCTCAAGGGGTACATTTACTAAACACAAAACTAGAAAAAGCCTAGTAAACCAAATTATTTCAATTTATTAATTTAATAATCACTTATGTTTTACAAAAATGTACATGCTTGATAATTGTAGATAATATGGTAGAAAAACTAAATTCTAGTAATTTACTAGGTTATTTTATTTTAATGCTAATTTATGGTACGGCCGTGCGGCTGAACGTAGAGCCGACACGTGTCCCGATTTTTTTTTTTAATTTTTTTAATTTTTATTTCAAAAACGAATGAAAATTTGTTTGAACAACCATGTTATAATTTATGCACTATTCTCTTATAAACTTTGAACTATTCCCATATAATTTATAAACTATTAATTTTTAATATATTATTTCAAATTATTTATAAATTAATCGTTTATATGAACTATTCAATTGTAATTCATGAACTATCATTTTATAAGTTATGCACTATCCATTATAAATTTTGCACTTTGAAATATTTTATTATAATTCATGAACTATCCTTTTATAAGTTACGAACTATCCCTTAATAAGTTCTGAACTATTACTTTCACTCCTTTATAAATTTTGCACTATGAACTATTCTGTTATAATTCATGAACTATCCTTTTATAATTTATGAACTATTCATTAATAAGTTTTGAACTATTACTTTCACTCGTTTCGGGAAAAAAAAAAATTGGGACACGTGTCAGCTCTACGTTCAGCCGCACGGCCCTACCGAAATAATGTGTCTTACCTAAACAACACTCTATATGTATATATATATATGGAATTCGATAACTTTAATCCTTAACGCGACAAATAGGCACAATGAACGTGAACGCGACACATAAACGTTTTACCTCTGCTTTAGTATAGTATAATATAGATAGATAGGTAAAATTTAACTACAAATAACTAAAAATAAAAACAACAATCAAACAACTTATAACATTCTATTTTAATTAAAGAAGCATCTAAACTATATATATCTATATACTATACTATTATAGATGTAATAAAGCTTGCGTGTCGCGTCCACGTTCATTTCGCCTACTTGTCGTGCTGAGTGTAACACCCCAAATTCTGAGAACTTGGGGAGCTACTGGTTAGGACCTCACAATGGGTCCCGACCATAGTTTGACAACAATTTTACTTGGATCTTACAACAAGGCACAAAAGTATTTAAAACATTTGAAAACTATAGACAATATATACATGGAGAATATGTATCAGCCTTACAAGAAAAGATACAAAAACGACGCATATGAAGAACATAAGACATCCCCGTCCCCAACTAAATGAGTACGTGGACCCGGCTGACCATTTCTTCCGGATCTCTCTACAATTGTCTTAACCTGCAAGGCATCTACAAGCGGTATAAAACCGTTAGCTAACATTCTATGCATAAGTATAAAGGTAAAAGCACAAACACACAACATCAACATGCAACAATCAATCCTTTTATTATCTTTAATTAGGTGATATGTCATTACTAATGATACTTATTTTGTGACACGAGGGATTCCCAAACCTCGCCCCTGTCCCCGTTTACCAACGCGGCATGGTACTAATGCATCTAACCGTCTACCTGACTGGGCTGGTCGCAGGGAACCTCCTAGACTCTCGCAAGAGCTAGGCAGATGATGTCACGACCCGTTATCATACACTTGGGTCAATTACGTAAATAATAAAGTCGGCCTAATCCGGTTTCGTTATTTATTATAACTAACAAACACCACTCATACACATCACACACATGCAAGAAGCCAGTTAAGTAAGTCAGTGGACTTACCTGAATCAGATCCCGACTTTCTAATTTCTAAAGTTGATTAGAAGTCTAAGACTTCTAAGATAATAGGTCTTAATAGAACGGAATTGATTACAGTATTAATTTATGGTAAAATGACTATTTTACCCTTAGTCTCGAAACTTCCAAAAATTCCCTAATTCATGCCTAAACTCTTATTTGAGGCTAAAGAGTCATATTCTAACTCCTAAAGATGTGTTTGGTTACAAACTGGCAATTTACCCGTTTCCCTATTTTCGGAAAGATCGTTAAGGTCCAACTTCGGCTTCAAATAAAAATAAAAAATTCGAATAATCTTATAAAAATTCCGAAATAATTCCCTAGATCATCTATGATATCTCATCTACTCCTAGGAGCAAGAATTTCTTAAAACTGTTCAACCATCACTTTTACAAAAATTTCTAAAGTTGGTTACAACACTTAACAAACACCACACTGTCTTAACTTTGAAAAATCATAACTCCTAAACTACTCGCTGGATTTGTCCCAAATTTTGATATGTTCTACTGTAAAATCTTATCTATAATATATCCAAAATTCATCCGCAAAGAAGATCAAGAGCTTATTCAAAACCATCTCACAAAACAGCATCACTTGCTGTTTTCCCCAACACTTAGCACATGTATAAAAACTCCATGAGGCGTCAACTTTGGAACACAATAACTCTCAAACTGTAACTCATATTAATCTAAATTTTAGTATGTTATACACTGCAATACCGACTATATCATATCCGAAATTCAGCCACAAAAGACTGAGTATAACTTACCCAAATCTGGACCCGAAGTGGACTGCTGGTCCCTTCCTAAAACTCAGAAAACGCATCTATCTTCACCGTTTCTTCTATGGAAGTTCTGGGCATGATTAGGAGACCTAATAAGCATTCATTAGACATGAAAGATGTGGAAGGAAGTGCAAGGAAGAGGAGGGTATCAACCTTACCCAACTGGACGCAATAGGATCGAGAGAGATTGTAAGAGAGTCTGGCCTCTACGAAACTCCACGCCTGTTGCAGGTGTGTAAAGCGCCTCTCGCCTGGCTGTCGACAGCAAGGAAGTGGGAAGAGCTGGAAGGTAGGAAGCAGATAAGGGGAAGGGAGAAACTGCGGCTCAGCTACTCAGAAGGTGTCGCGTGTAGAAGGCTAGACGTCGATGGCTCTCTTGGCTTCACTGATGTCCAGAGGGATAGTCGATTCGGCTGCTGAAAGTCTCCTCCCTTTGCTGGCTCCTTTACTTGCAAGTTTCTGTGTCTGGGATTGTTTTTGAACGTGTGCAGCAGTGAAGTATGGCGAGAAGCAAGGAATCAGGAGAAGGAGTACTAAGATGTCGATTGTGCTGGTAGGCAACAGAAGATTGAAGAGTGAGGGACAACGGGTGAAGAGGGAGCAAGACGGCGAGGATCTTGTACAGAAGGGAGAAGTAACGATCTGGCCTTGCTGTTGAAGGAAGGAAGTTAATATCCAGCGTGATATGCGGCCATCACTTCCTATCTTTTAGCCGTTACACCAAGTGAATAAGGAAGGTGAGTGACTGCTGTTACGGGGCTGGATAGGAACGCAGCAAGGGCTGGAAGAGGGACGCAACAAGGGCTGGAAGGGAGCTGTTACTAGGCTCGTAAACCAGGCTCACGTGGGCTGCGGCTGGGCAAGGGTGTGGGCTGGCGCTGGCTGGGCTCGAAGTGCCGCTGGGTTGTTGTGGGCTGCGAAGACAAGTTGGGCTGAAACTAAGTAGGAAGAGTGGGCTGAGAGAGTTGTCTTGGCTTTGTCACAGCCTTGTCAAAACGTGTCATGGCCTTGTCATGGTCTCGTCTCAGCCTTGTCGAAATCTCGTCTCAGCCTTGTCATGATCTCGTCTCAAGTCGTCGTTAAGAATTAATTATAAGAATTAGGGTTTAATATAAATCTATCATTTTATGTGAATTAAATTCTACATAAAATGATAAATAATTATAAGAATTAGGGTTTGATATAATTCTATCATTTTATGTGAATGAAATTCTACATAAAATGATAAATAATTATAAGAATTAGAGCTTGATATAATTTTATCATTTTATGTGAATTAAATTCTACATAAATTGATAAAATTTGTGAAGAAAGAAATACTAGATAGAATGGGAAACGGTCAACGGCTCGAAGTCCGATTTGATTCGGAATTAAACGGAATAAAAATTCCGGACATTACATCAATACCCCCTTAAAATAAGTTTCGTCTCGAAACTTAGGACAAGGTACTTAATTAAACGACATCCATAAATAAACTAGTATGTCCTAGTCTCACTAAACTTTAATTTTTTATTTTTTATTTTTAAACTTCTCTAACCTTATCAACGCGTAACGAAAAAAAACTAGTCGTTACATCAGATCCCCCTCAAAATAAGTTTCGTCCCGAAACTTAGGGTAAGACAATCCTGGTCGGCCTTTAAGGCACCAAATGGGTGTGTTTGATCACTACACAAAAGTCTCGTCGTTTCCACATCTAAGTTTCCAACACATCAAGATTACCAAAAACACACATCACTGACTAAACACTCAATCATGAAATAAACACGCAGTCAAAAAATATCACACATCGAAGGTGAAGCCCTAACTCGTCACTCTCGAGGTTACAACTATCACTACATAGGTCTTTGAAAGGTTACGTCTCTTACTATCCCCATTATCTTAGGTAGCCTTATCAGCTTTTTCATCAAACCACTAAATCTTAAATCTTTTCAGATATTTAGCTCACAAGCGTCTTCTACCACGTTCTTGAGTGGTTACCGGATATCTCACCGGTATCATCCGCCTTAAATGTCTGATCCTCTAATATGATAACCTAACCCGTGTCTGGTAGGTATCTCTCCACTGAAATTCTCAAACTCAGTTCCCAAACTTCTTCTCCGTGGAAAACTGAAGCTACCCTCTCCAATAGGGTGAGAAATACTAGTCCATTAGTCACTTTTAAACCGCTTTAAAACTTCCAATGGTTGCCTTACACAACTCACTTCTAGAACCTTTGATGACCCTACGGAAAATGATTTATTCAACTTTCTTCCCTTTGTTATGACCACGTGCTTCCGGCCTTCTGAAAAGGTTCTGACTACACACCCAGGCCAAAGGTCTTGCACATCCACCAACACTTACCAAGTGCCCAATGCTCGTCGTATCACGACCCACTTGGTCTTGTCTTTTAATATTACTCAGTCATCTTATTCCGCGGGTAAGGAATCGTCACCTTTACCTTTTTCAGGTCTAACACTCGCGACAACTAAAAATCAAATCTAGTGGTCTTCCTCTTTGTTCACTTGGCATTATTATATTATTTATAGATCTCTAATATATCGTTTGCTCAAACTTAGGCTTCTCACGCTTTTTCAAAGATCTTAAATGACCTAGAATATGTCCGGAATGACGGTATTAGACACAAAGTGATCTCCTATCACCGTTATTTGATCATAACTACTCAATAATTGTTAACATACCATCAGCAGTGCAGTCTTTTATCCACCATGGTTATCATACCGATAATATCCCTCTGAATCAAAACAACTCGGATCCATTCCGATATAACATTACACGTAAACTCTATTCTGAAATTATGCTTTCTTTAAGCACAGTTACTGGGTTGTAAGTATACTCCCGTCGCTTCTCTTTCTTATGTATCTTTGACTCAGAATGGTAGTTACTCACTTTGAGCTTTCTAGTGCATACCATGCACAATACTTTTATTACATCGTTAATTCTTCTCTCAATCCATCACGAAACTCACTCTAACGTACTCCGTTAGACACAGAATTCCAAAACGACTTGCTTAGCAACATGCAACAAAGCCATCACACTGCACTCGGATCCATAATAGGGTACCAGTCTCCTTTTCTTACCTCTACATGCACATAAGTTTCTGTACAACATTTTCAGTAAATCCACATATCCTATCTCACGTTCCTTCCAACTAGAATGCATTTCACAAACTATGACCATCTTAAACTCGACACGACATCCCTCAACACCCTTGAGCTTCTTGCTCTGTGGGTTAGGACTCACCACGCTTCCGCTGTGCTACTCTGATTATTTTGTTGTCACCCCGTAATCATAAGGACGTGTTATGTTAGTCCAAAATGATTAACCGGATGAAGTACCAAGTACTTTCCTTACTTTGTCTTCTTGAAATAAAATCATGATTGGAAAACAACCATCTTCCGTTTACTTCCTTAATTCTTTTAATACGGATCCAAACTACTAGACTCGACCGGAGTTTGATCTTAACCAACCAAGAAGTAACCTCTAACACGATTCTCTATACCCTTAGTTGTCTAAGAAGATTGTTGTTGCATACTTGAGGAAATCCTTCTAGGCGTCGGTAAAACTACCCCATAAATCCACAGTCGCAATTATCTTTTCTTAACGGTATATAACTCGTCAATACCAAACAACACTTACACATCCTTAGTTGACGTCGGTCAATCTATAGTTGACTCATCTCAGTATCCCGAACTTACTCTTCTCATACCCCATCTGGTATTAAAATTCTTTGGTAAGCATCACCTACTCAATTAATCCTTTTATACTTCTTTAGTTCGTTCAATCATTCGAAACTTCCAAAAATCCCCTAATTCATGCCTAAACTCTTATTTGAGGCTAAAGAGTCATATTCTAACTCCTAAAGATGAGTTTGGTTACAAACTGACAATTTACCCGTTTCCCTATTTTCAGAAAGATCGTTAAGGTCCAACTTCGGCTTCAAATAAAAATAAAAAATTCGAATAATCTTATAAAAATTCCGAAATAATTCCCTAGATCATCTATGATATCTCATCTACTCCTAGGAGCAAGAATTTCTTAAAACTGTTCAACCATCACTTCTACAAAAATTTCTAAAGCTGGTTACAACACTTAACAAACAACACATTGTCTTAACTTTGAAAAATCATAACTCCTAAACTACTCGCTGGGTTTATCCCAAATTTTGATATGTTCTACTGTAAAATATTATCTATAATATATCCAAAATTCAGCCGCAAAGGAGATCAAAATCCTATTTAAAACTATCTCACAAAACCGAATTTCAGCACAACAGAAAAACTGCTTACGACTCAATCTTTGAAAAATCATAAATCCCAAACCACTCACTGGATTCCTCCCAAATTTTAATATGATCTACAACAATATGTCAACTATATCATATCCAAAATTCAAGCCCACTAAGATCAAGAGCTTATTCAAAACCATCTCACAAAACAGCATCACTTGTTGTTTTCCCCAACACTCAGCACATGTATAAAAACTCCATGAGGCGTCAACTTTGGAACACAATAACTCTCAAACTGTAACTCATATTAATCTAAATTTTAGTATGTTATACACTGCAATACCGACTATATCATATCCGAAATTCAGCCACAAAAGACTGAGTATAACTTACCCAAATCTGGACCCGAAGTGGACTGCTGGTCCCTTCCTAAAACTCAGAAAACGCATCTATCTTCACCGTGTCTTCTATGGAAGTTCTGGGCATGATTAGGAGACCTAATAAGCATTCATTAGACATGAAAGATGTGGAAGGAAGTGCAAGAAAGAGGAGGGTATCAACCTTACCCAACTGGACGCAATAGGATCGAGAGAGATTGTAAGAGAGTCTGGCCTCTACGAAACTCCACGTCTGTTGCAGGTGTGTGAAGCGCCTATCGCCTGGCTATCGACAGCAAGGAAGTGAGAAGAGCTGGAAGGTAGGAAGAAGATAAGGGGAAGGGAGAAACTGAGGCTCACCTACTCAGAAGGTGTCACGTGTAGAAGGCTAGACGTCGATGGCTCTCTTGGCTTCACTGATGTCCAGAGGGATAGTCGATTCGGCTGCTAAAAGTCTCCTCCCTTTGCTGGCTCCTTTACTTGCAAGTTTCTGTGTCTGGGATTGTTTTTGAACGTGTGCAACAGTGAGGTATGGCGAGAAGCAAGGAATCAGGAGAAGGAGTACTAAGATGTCGATTGTGCTGGTAGGCAACAGAAGATTGAAGAGTGAGGGACAACGGGTGAAGAGGGAGCAAGACGGCGAGGATCTCGTACAGAAGGGAGAAGTGACGATCTGGCCTTTCTGTTGAAGGAAGGAAGTTAATCTCCAGCGTGATATCCGGCCATCACTTCCTATCTTTCAGCCGTTACATCAAGTGAATAAGGAAGGTGAGTGGCTGCTGTTACGGGGCTGGATAGGAACGCAGCAAGGGCTGGAAGAGGAACGCAACAAGGGCTGGAAGGGAGCTGTTACTGGGCTCGTAAACCAGGCTGACGTGGGCTGCGGCTGGGCAAGGGTGTGGGCTGGCGCTGGCTGGGCTCGAAGTGCCGCTGGGTTGTTGTGGGCTGCGAAGACAAGTTGGGCTGAAACTAAGTAGGAAGAGTGGGCTGAGAGAGTTGTCTTGGCTTTGTCACAGCCTTGTCAAAACGTGTCATGGCCTTGTCATGGTCTCGTCTCAGCCTTGTCGAAATCTCGTCTCAGCCTTGTCATGATCTCGTCCCAAGTCGTCGTTAAGAATTAATTATAAGAATTAGGGTTTGATATAAATCTATCATTTTATGTGAATTAAATTCTACATAAAATGATAAATAATTATAAGAATTAGGGTTTGATATAATTCTATCATTTTATGTGAATGAAATTCTACATAAAATGATAAATAATCATAAGAATTAGAGCTTGATATAATTTTATCATTTTATGTGAATTAAATTCTACATAAAATGATAAAATTTGTGAAGAAAGATATACTAGATAGAATGGGAAACCGTCAACGGCTCGAAGTCCGATTTGATTCGGAATTAAACGGAATAAAAATTCCGGATAATACACAGAGGATTAAAGTCACCGAATTTATTTTATTGTTGTATAAGAATATATTTAATATATATATATATTTTACTTCGATTATCATTAAAATAAAATAACATAAAATAAAAATAAAATCTATTTAAATTAGATACAACTATTATAATTAAACAACTTTTATTTAAGAAAATATCTTACTTTCATTTTAATTATAACTTCTACTTAAATCAAATTTTAATTCCATGGTGATCTCATTCCCCTATTGAACAAAATATATTACAGCCGTTATTTTATAATGACGAACCCTACATAACAATACATTTATAATTTATTTTCTTCCGTTTTAATATAGTTAATTAAAAACAACCTCCAATAGATAAAATTGAACCAAAATCACTTTGCACGGTTGAAAGCAAATATCAAAATATCCTCATAAAATAATGTTAAAATAGAAAGAAATTATATTTTTTAACCACACGTAATCTATTTCAATTCCTTCCTCCTATAAATATATTAGTGTATACTCATTTACTTAATGCTTGTCAAAAATCAAATAGCATATTATTATAATAACATTTTATAAGTTACACCTTGATTGTGCCAATAAAAGTGTTCAAAGTGAAATCAGAAGAAGTGATTTTTGTCCCTTTCAAAATGGTATTGAATGCACTATAATCTCAAGTTTCTAATTCCACTTATATAGTCACATACCATTATAGTTGATTTCCTTCAAATAAGAAATGACATTTCCATAACATTCTCCATATATCACAATTATGTTAATAATCTCCATACAATCATGTTTTATAACTATATGTTAGTTTGATATCATAAGAAATTAAGGAATAAAACTAAATTCGATTATTTCCAAATTACTTCATTAAATTATAAAAAGTCTCATATATATAAAGCATAGAAGTTGCAAGATTTGTACAGTGGAAAAGAATGAAGGGTGAAGGTGTAGTGTCGGCCCTTATAGTAGACGATGACCCAATTCTGAGATGCATGCACCAAGCTTTATTGGCAAAAGAAGGGCTACGAACTAAGAGCGTCAACAACGGGCAAGAGGCTATTGATATTTTCAAAAGCGGAGCTTTTTTTAACCTTGTTCTTACAGATTTAGAGATGCCTGTAATGAATGGAATTCAGGTACTTTTGACCTATGACAACTATGTTTAATCTTTCTTTACAATAATATTAACCCCCTGTTTGGTTGTAAATTCAGAAAAGGAAATTGAATGGAAATGAAATTAGTCCATATGTGTACCTTGTTTATAACTTTTTTTGGAATAATTCCTTGTGGTTTCATGCAAAATGGAATTGATTTTCCTATTTTTTGTTTTCCTATAGGGTATCAAAGCTAATCAAATTGTACTCTAGTTACTTCAAACCACAAGGAATGATTCCAAAAAATTTCATGAACAAGAGTATACGTACGGACTATATTCGTCTTCATTCCATTTCCGTTTTCGAAGTTAAAACCAAACAGGTCCTAAGTGGTTGCTTCGCTTTTGATTCATATTATTTTCTCCTCATGCTATAGGCTACAAAAGAGTTGCGATCTATGAATGTAAATACCATTATTGTTGGTATTACTGCATGTGATTCAGACGACAAAGTGCAACAATTTGCAGAATCTGGTTTAACTTATTGCTTACGAAAACCATTAACTAGCGACAAAGTTGATATCATCATGCAACTTCTTGATGACTAACTTTACATACACAAAATTGATATAAACTAATTCATTAGAATTTGAGTCATACTTGTATTGTGTTATCATTACCAATTTACGAGTTGCAATTTTTCTTTCATTCTTAATTACACATTCTAGTCATTTTTAATTACACATTATAGATTCATAGAGATCGTATAGACTATTAGGGATGATTTTTAGTAGGACTAGAAGGATGACTTTTGACGCAAATAAATTATATACACATCACTTATCGAATATAAGGGTAAAGGGTATGCCAATTTTTTTAAAAAAAACAATGATCGAAAACATAACATGATACCAAACAATAAATTAACAAATGTAAATTGTTATCATGCTTGCATAGCTTCAAGGTTGATGCTAATCTTCACCTCAATCTAGCTCCAACAAACATATTATTGACTTTGCATAATTTTTTTATTGATTCGAAATCATTTCGTTACCGGAAATAATTCTTAGGGCTTCTAAACGAGCCCTAATATTATTAGAGGTCCATGTAACACCCCAAATTCTCAAAATTCGGAGAGCTACTGGTTAGGACCTCACAATGGTCAAGACCTTGGTTTAACAACAACTTTACTTATGATCTTACAACAAGACACAAATGTAAATATATCTTTTGAAAAACATTAAATTATATTTGAGCAATGTATTACATATGACACCCTTACAATACATAAATATATAACGACGTGTATGTAAAAGGAAGAATCCCCCATCCTCATCTAATGAGTATGTGGATAAACCGTTATCTAACTATCCAAATATTAGTAGAGTAATAATAGCACAAACACACACAAAGTAAGAATATAAAACACAACATGCTGGCACACAAAACCGGTTATTATCTTATGATTAAGTTGATAACTCCACCTTGGTTATATACTTGCATATGTGATGATGGAATGCTTAACACAAATCAAGCGGTTTATATACTAACAAATATCGATTATATTTCTAAATTGCATGGTTTGGTTTTGTGTTTGTCAAATGTGTGCAGGCCTTGAAAAACATTTCAAAGGATAAAATGAGGCCTTGAAAACCGATATATGGGACAAGCGCAGAGATTGATAAGCATTTCAAAAGTTCAACACGGAGGCCTTGAAAACCATTTCAAGGGATCAAAGCCGAAGCCTTAAAACAAGATACAAGGGACATACCGGCTGGAAGGAATTCAAAATTCAAGATGCAATTGATGACATGAATTATGACCTATTTGTAGGCATGTATTTATATATATTTTCCCTTTATTTTGCATGCATAGATATACATTCATGGCATTTATGGTTATATTTAATACTTTGCAAAAATAGAGGTCTACACAGAGTTTTATTGCATTTGTAGGTAATTTGGCGAATTATGGAGTGAAATAGCATATTTAAGGATTAAAGCCTTGAAGCGGGATAAAAAGGAGCAATAAAAGAAGTTAGGACGCACTCAAAGTATCTTCTGATACCGTCAGACGCGCCAAAGTATCTTCTGATACCGTCTGACGCATCAAAGTATTCTCTGATACCTTCTGACGCGGCCTAGAGTATTTTCTGATAACGAGCGGACTCGACTTCTTTTCAGCCCAAATATTTAGGGTTTTACCTTTAAACCCTAAATTCATCCCTACATATATTCGAGAGCCTTCAACATTGAAGGGGAGTCAATTTCTCCAAAGGGAGACTAGAAGAAGTCAAATTCTCCAAAGGGAGACCAAAAGGAGTCAATTTCTCTAAAGGGAGACTAGAGGGAGCCAAAATCTCCAAAAAACTTGGGACGGTGACAGCCCCGAGACTTGGACGTCGGGATTTCGAATGAAGATTTGGAAAAGACGCACTTTCCTATTTGCGGAGTTGGAAGATTTTAAGGTTTCACTTGAAGGCGGATTGACATCCCGTTCTTCTTTGTTCCTTGAGATTTGTGAGACACTCTTATTCTATCCTACATCTATTGAACGCAAGTTACTTTTGAGTTTTATTGACATTGGTTTTGTGTTTGTTATTGAGATTTCAAGGTTTTACCTTTTCTCCCTTTCATATTTGATATTTGGTTTTACAATGATGATTATTGGCTAAAGCCCTTTAGCAATTCTAGGGTGAAGGGTTGATAGTTTTAGCTTAGATGATGATAGATCGATCGTAATTTGATTGGACCCTGAGAGTGTGAGAAATATCGCCGGCACCCTAAATCACGGGCTGTTCTTGGTTTCTACGGCCGTGATTCTCAAGAACTACCCGTAATGTTACTTGTTTTACGACCTTTGCTTTTGCTTTAATCCAAAGTTAAAGATTAACTTTAACCTAGCCTTAGCTTGCCTTTCCTAGGTAGTAGTGAGACTCAACATCTTTTATTTCGGTTACGACCTTTGCCTTTCCTAGCTTGCCTTTCCTTGGGTTTGGGCATGGATATTTGAGATTAATTCTTGTCCTTAGATCATTTCTATATTGCAGCCTCAACAACCTTTATAGAGAGAGCCTTTGGGTTAGACATATAGGGTTTTGGAACTTCGCCGTACATTACCTTACCTTAGTATACCTTTGCAAACCTCAACTTTGTCCTTATATCTATAGTATATCTTGAATCGATTGCCACAATTGGATACTTGGATATTTAGGATTGTTGTTTTCCCAATATTTGCAAAGCTTCTATACTTTACTTGCTCGATAATTTATGAACTGATTTTATTCTCACCAAATCCCTGAGTTCGACTCTAGAATTTCTTGCCTTACTACAGCTGATCCGTACACTACGAGCTCGCTTTGCTTTGAGTTCTAGATATAAATTTAAGACTTTGACGCACACTTTCGAGCAAACAGCAATCTCAACAACCAAATTAACCAAACATCAAGAGAAGATCTTCCAAGAAGATATCAATAAGATTCAGCCCAACAAGAAGATCTCAAACCGACACAAGATCTCTTCCCACGTATCTCACAAGGATCTTGAACATCTTGGAGCTTGAAACAAGAACCTCAATGACAAGATCTTCAACAACTCTTTTCAAGAGAAGATTTCGGAGAAAAAGATTAAACGTGCGTCAAGGAGATGAAGAAGATAAGAAGAATCTACAACGGCTATCTCATCTCAACATACACCGTTTTCTATGGTGAAGAAAGAACATCAACAACGGTCATCTTCATAACAGCTAGAAGACTTCTCCATCGAAGACTATAAATGACGATCACGATTGAAGAGAAAAACAACAAGCTTACACGGAAACATCTAAAGTCTTCAAGCGATCAAAGCATCTTCATTTCGTTCCTAAAAGTTTTTGTTCCTCTTAGTTTACAAAAGCTTACATTCCTAGAGAGAAAAACACGAGAGCCTCATTGGAATATTTAAAGACTGTTATATTTGAGTATGTGTTACTATGCGAAGTAACTAGGCAATTATAGCTAGGTTAAGAGTTGGAACTAGATCGTAGCATTGACTATTGTGAGAGAAGTAGGGGATTTCTTCTAGGTTGTATCTAAGACTCTTTGAAGCTGATAATAGATAGTTAGTTCCTACGTGTAACACCCCAAGTTCTTGGAACTCGGGGGCTACTGGTTAGGACCTCACAATGGGTCCCGACCTTGGTTTAACAACAACTTTACTAGGATCTTACAACAAGGCACAAACGTATTTAAAACAAATTCAAAACATATTATTGTTAATGTATGAATGTAGACATGTGACATCCTTATAAAAACATATATATATAGATACATAACATGCATGCCATATGGAAGACTCCTCCATCTCCATCTAATGAATACGTGGACCCGACTGACCATCCGTTCCGGATCTCTCTTCAGTTGTCTATCTCTACAAATTTACAACACGGATAAACCGTTAGCTAACAATCCAAATGTAAGCAGAATAAAGATAGCACAAACACAAACAAGATAACATAAACATCCATCATGTTGACACACAATTCGGTTATTATCTGATAGCTTAGGTGATTCACTTTATTTTGTTTTAAAGTTGTGGCACGAGAATCTTAAGAGTTCTCACCTTCGTTCCTTATCCAACTGGTGTAGGTCTAGCTTACCTCCGCCGGTAGCATCACTACAAACCGAGTGTGGACTAGTCCCTAAAGAAACCCCCCAGCACCCTCAGGCTAACTGAGCAGAATGCCACCGCCCGTTACTCTTAGGCCAATGTATAGGTCGGTATATAATTATTACTAAATACAACTATAAACACATCATTCAAACACCACTATGATTATCCACACTCATATCTAGAACCTAGCTAAGTAAGCCCAAAGGACTTACCTGAATCGAAACTCGATTCCCGTTATGTCAACTCGGTCCGCAACTGTTGGGACTCAACTGCCTGTCATAAAGGCAAGTGGATCAAAAATACATCCCATAATAATAGGAGTCTATAACTTCTAAGATGTACAATCCCTTCAAGAGAAATTACTAAAAAGCCCTCCTAAGGTAAATAACCATTTTACCCCTAGTCCCGAAACTCTCAAAGATCCTATAATATATGCCCTAACCTAGCTAAGTAAGCCCAAAGGACTTAATTTCATAAACTAACTCTTAAGAGTTAGTTTAGGTAGAACTTATAGACTACACATTTTTCTTAACTTTTAACAAAGTCGCTAAGTCCAACTTTAACCTATGATACGAGTCCCGAATAAAAATATAAAAAGTCTAACAAAGAATTTCCCAAAAAATACCTAATAATCATTTATACACAAATTCCCAAAGTCGGTTCCAAAACCAGAAATTTCAGACTTAGCCAAAAACTGAGTATTCCTTAACTGCTCAACTAGTCCACTTTGGACCTTCATAGATCTAAATTCAACCGTTGGATCAACCCCAACTTTTGATACGTCACACTATGCATGACACTCTATAACATACTAAAAACTGGACGGTGTAATATGTTTCTAAGGTATCCGAACTTCAGCTCAAACATGACTGCACAACAATAGATATTTCCAGCACTTAGCAATTTCAGCAATATCCAGAAAAAACTGTTTAAGGTCCCAACTTCGAAAAATCATAACTCCTAAACCACTTTTTGGATTCATCCCAAATTTTAATATGTTCTACAACAATATGCCAACTATATCATATTTAAAATTCAAGTCCAATAGAGATCAAAAGCCTAATCAAAACTATCTCACAAAACAACATCACATGTTGTTTTTCTCAACATTCAGCACATTTATAAAAACTGTGTGAGGAGTCAACTTTGAAACACAATAACTCTCAAACTGTAACATGGATTCCTATAAAACTTTAGTATGATGTACTATGCAATACCGTCTATGACATATCCAAAAAATAGCCAAAAATAAGAAGTCTAACCTACCCAAATCCGGACCCGAAGTTGACGGTTTGTCACTTCCGAAAATTCAGAAAACGCCTCAGCTCTTCAAGCTATCTTCCGATGCTGTTAGGGACGGATTGATGACACAAAGGGTGCCTACATCAGCATATATATGTTAAGGATCGATCAAAGAGAAGGACCAAGGAAGGACGGATTCGGATCTTACTCGATTCTATGACTCGAAGGCACGAGAAAGACAATCCAAGGCTGCTGCGGATCAGATCTGGGCTCCTCATATAAGTAGTATGTTGGATCGACAGAATAGAAGCAACAGTCCGGGTGCCAGAATTGGGTTGACAGAAGGAGCAGCACTCGGTCCTGGGTGCCGGTTTGGGTCGACTAAAGGGGGCTAAGCCGCTGCTGCTGCGTGGTTGGAGCAGGGAAGGTCCCATGGTTGCTTGCTATAAAAGAGGGTGGAAGGAAGGGTACGAGGGCCGGTCTGGGGCTACTAGCTCGTCGATGAAGAGACGCTAGAGCTCCGCTGTTGGTCTGTGTGAGAATGCGACAAAGAGTTCTAGGGTTCTGGCCGTTACAATGTTACACAAGAACGAGGAGATCTGTCCTCCATCTGAGCGTGAACCTGGACGTCAAGGTAGAGTTTGTTGCGTAATTCCAGGGATCGTTAAGGAGGGAATCTGTAACTTCCTTCTGCGTACAAACGTGTGTAGAGGGTTGAGCATCACTGTTGGGCTACCGAGGAATGGGCTGAAGCGAGGGACACGCAAGGCTGGGGTCTTTCTTGGGCTGGCTGGGTAGAAATGAGGGAGTACTAGGCTGGTATGGTCCGGCTGAAGCAAGGAGGAGGTGAGTGCGCTGAAATAAAAGAGGGAAAGGTGGGCTAACAATTTATTTCAAGATCTTGTCACAAGCTTGTCTTGGCTTTGTCCTAAGCCTATTGGTGTCCTTAGTGATGTTGTCATGGTCTCTTCATGGCCTTGTCAAAACCCGTCGGATGGTATCGTCATGATCTTGTCAAAAGACATGAACTAATGGTTGCAAGAATTAGGGTTTGGTGGAATATTTCTATCATTTTATGTGAAAAATGAATTCACATAAAATGATAGAATGGTGATGATTCATGGAACTAGATCTCATAAAAAAAATTCAACGGTTTGAAAACCGATTAGACTCGAAATTAATGGAATAAAAATTTCCGGATATTACACTACGGGTAAAGAAACCCTAGGACGGAGAGATAGGCTGTTAGAGTTGAACTTCGTGAACATATCTCCGTGTCGATCTTTTCATTTCCGCACTTTATCTTGCTTTATTGTGACTAACGTCGCTTTGCAGGTTTTCGGAGTCAAGACCTTGAAATCACATTCAAATCCCTTGAAATCCAGTTGTGTCACAAAGAGCACAGATCAACATCAAGGCCTTGAACTCAGTTTCAAAGCCTTGAGATAGGTTTTTGCGAAAAATTTTCTATTCAACCCTCCTTCTAGAGTATGTATATCCTTTATACTCACCTATACGGTTCTTCAATTGGTATCAGAGATAGACTCATGTATATTGATTTAACCATCAGTGAGACTAATCATGAACTCTGTAGGTGATGGAGGATTCGCTCAAGGAAGATCCACATCTCGACCTCCACTCTTCTGTGGCAACAACTTTTCTCATTGGAGAACACTAATGCAAATGTTTATTATTGATCACGACATGAAACTATGGAGCATTATTCAAAATGGCCCTAATAAAAAACCAACCACCATGGTTGAAGGAGTCCAAGTCGCAAAGAAGAAAGCTGACTTCACAAAAACCGACTTGGATAGCGTTTCAAAGAACTACAAGGCCATGAACCTACTCTATTTTGGATTGGACGCAAACGAATTCAACGGTATATCATCATGCAAGAGTGCAAAAAAATATGGGATAAACTTGTTGTCACATACGAAGGAACAAGTCAAGTCAAGGAAATAAAGATAAACATCTTCCTCAAACAATATGAGTTATTCAAGATGAACTCAGATGAATCTGTCAAAGAAATGTTCACACGATTCACCAAGATCGTGAACAACGTAGACTCACTTGGAAAGGTCTTCACAAACAAAGAGAAAGTAAGGAAGGTTCTAAGGAGCTTACCTAAAGCCAAGTGGGGACCAAAAGTGATTGCAGTCAAAGAAGCTCAAAATCTCACAACACTTCCTCTTGACGACCTTCTTGGAAAGCTCATCACCCATGAAATGGTTCTTGGTGAAGAAGATGGAGAGCTCCTATCCAACACAAAGAACTTGGCTCTAAGATCTAAAAAGGATGAGATACCAACAGAAGAGGAATATAGTGATGATGAAGATGAGGAAGATCAATTTGCCTTGATCTCTAGGCGTCTTGCAAAAATTCTTCAAATGAAGAAGCAGTGTGCAAACAATAAAGAATATCCGCGAACATCAAGACCTCGAGGTAATGTTCTTACCCTAACAAGAAAACTAAAGTTCTGACTTATTTTGAATGTGGTGAAATAGATAATCTCGTAAATGATTGTCCACAAAATAAGAGGAACAACTTTAGGAAGAATGATCAAAAGAAGAAAGATATGGTATCTTCATGAAGTGATTCAGATTCTACAAATGATTCAGAAGACAAAAAAGAACAAACAAACCTATGTCTTATGGCTGATCATGAAGAAGACCTTGATCACTATGTTGATAATGTGGTAAGTATAATTATGTCTCAACCTGAATCAGAACTCACGCAATTCCTTAAAGTCATAATCATATGTGATAAAGAACATAGGGTAAGGATAAGTTAATTGAGAGAAAAGCTTCTCAAATAAGAAAACCGATTAAGTGATATGTCTCTGGAGATTGAAAATCTTAACATTGAAAATTTAGACCTTGATATCATTATCAAGGCCTTGGAATCAAAAAATGCAATTCTCAAGGGCAATCTCTCTTCTCTTCCTCGAGAACATATCGATCTAGAGAAAGAAAAAGTTGATCTAACTGTGACGTGTCAAGACCAGAAGGCTGAACTTATTCAATTCACTCGTTCGAAATCTAACCTCAAAAGGATGATGGGTGAGCAACAATATTCTCTCAACAAAAATGGTATAGGATATCATGTAAGTTTTCCTAGAAAAACGACTACCACTTTTGTCAAAGCTAAAAGAAGTATTCATATGCCCACATGTTTATATCATTGTAAAAAGGGTCATGTAAAATCAACATGTCCATATAGAAGAAATGATCCTTACATTATTAGAAACATTTATCCTCTATGTCTAAGGAAACAAGTTAAACAAACATGAGTTTCTAAAGGTACTAGACCACCAAACATGATTGAGCCTGAATATGGACCAAAATATGCAATTTGGTCGACCCAGAAAGGTTGATGTTTGTTATTTTGCAAGATATCACCAAGGTGAAGGAGCATAAATGGATATTAGATAGTGGTTGCTCACGACATATGAGTGGAAAAAGCTCATTGTTCTCGGATCTAAAGAAGCAATCATCTGGAACTATTACGCTTGGTGATAAAGGAAAGTGTAACATTATTGGCATTGGTAAAATTGGTTATAATTCATCTAACTTCATTGATGATTTCTATCTTGTTTACGGTTTGAAGTACAACTTGCTTAGTATCTCTCAAATTTGTGATAAAGGCAACAAGGTGAATTTTTATTCAGAAAAAATGTGAAGTTCAAGATAAGATATGGGGTGTTGTTGTGCTTACAACTCCTAGATGCAATAATGTTTATTATGAGTACTAACCAAGTTTCAAGAACTAAGCTAAAATGTCTCAAGGCCCTGACTGACTATCCAAGGCTTTGACATAGAAGACTTTGTCACGTAAGCACGCATACAATGAAGAAACTGCTTTCAAAGGACTTGGCACGAGGATTGTCAAACCTAAACTTCAAGGTAGATGAACTATGTAAAGCTTGTACACAAGGTAAACAAACAAGAGGTTCATTCAAACCAAATAAGGTTATAAGTTTTTCTCGACCCATTGAACTTTTACATATGGATCTATGTGGTCCTATGCGTGTCAAATCTCTTAGAGGTAAATAGTACATCCTTGTCATTGTGGATGATTTTTCTCGTTTTACATGGATCTCATTCTTACGGGAAAAATCTGAAGCCTTGTTTGAGTTTTCAAAATTGTGTAGGAGTTGCAAACTTTGAAAAACCTACCTATTGTTTCGATAAGAAGCGATCATGGTAGATAATTTGATCAACTAAAGTTGGATTTGTTTTGTGCAAAATATGGTATTTCACACAACTTTTCAACTCCTAGAACTCCTCAACAAAACGGGGTTGTGGAATGTAAGAACCACACCTTAGAGGTAATGTCTAGGACTATGCTTATAGAAAATAGTTTGCCATATAGTTTTTGGGCTGAAGCGGTTAACACTGCTAACTACATCTTGAATAGATGTTTAGTGGCTGTTTGGTATTGTATGGGGATTCTTTTTTTAGATTCTTTGAGATGGGGATCGTTCAGATTCTTGGGGATTGTTGTAGATGGGTATTTTTATAGATTATTTTTTATGTAAAATTTTTGTGTTTGGTATAAGATTATTGGTATAGATTATTTATGTTTAGATGACAAAAAAGCCCTTCAATTTTTAATGATCGACAACCCTAATTTATCCATTTCTCTCTTTCGTATGTTTCTTCTCCATCGCTGCATTCAACATCGCCTTTCAGTTGGAGACCATTGTACAACTGCAGAAGGTAACAACTTCTCTTTTGAGTATCAATTCTTCGTCGTTCTCTCATTTTTTGTACTTCTCCTTCGTTTGTGCTTGCATCGCTGCATGTGTTGTGTGTTGCTCGATATTCTCTTCTTCATATCAATTCTTCGTCGTTCACCATCGCCTTGTTGTCGTCTCCATAAACCCTAACCTGTGCATATGTGCTGGAGACCTCTGTTGCTATCTTTGTCGCTGCATATGTGATGTGTGTTGTTCGACTTTTTTGTGTATTGTTGTCTCCATCTGCTCGATATGTGTTGTCCTCTATTACGGGATCTTCTTAACTGCCAAATCTGTTGTCCCTTTTTTTCATCTACCATTTGTGTTGTTCGACTTTTCTACAACTTGTTATTCGACATTTTAATTCATTTGAATTTTTTCTGGCATTGTATTGTTGTGTATTGCTGTTCAACTTGTTGTTCATCGCTGCATATGTGCTGTTCATTTCTGGCTTTTTTTTCATCGATGTCATCTATGTTGAAAATTTTAATTCATCGCTGCATATGTATTGTTCATTTCTGGCTGTTCGATATTGTATTGTTGTTTGACATTTAAATTCATTTTAATTCAGCAGAATGAGTGACTAGAATGAGAAATTGACACAACAATCTAAGAAAAGGGTTACTATGCTTGGAATGATATGTTGATGAGAACCTTTCTAGAAATTTTGTGTGAATTTCAAAAACAAAATGGACATAAGGGCTTTAGTTAGATAATTTTGACCGAACAGTTCGAGTTGAAGACCTCTACTAAATAATTAAAAAAATACTTTAAAGAACAAGTACAATTCTTTGAAATCCTTATGGAGATTATAGATCAAACTTAAGCATGGTGATACTAGTCTGGGATGGGACTATGAAAGAAACTGTATTAATGCAACTAACGATTGGTGGACAAAGAAGTTGGAGGTATGTAATTGAATTCATATCTACAACTAATTGTGTTTGTTGTTACTTGAAACTATAACATTTACAAATGTTATATGTGCAGGAAAACAAGTTAGTACCGTGTCTTCAGGAAAAATGGTCTTCATCCAGAGGTTCAAACTATGATGGAGATGATGTTTGAGGGCACGGTAGCGACTGACGCACATTGTTTTTCTCCATCAATGGACCCCCACCGATTATGTAACACCCCGAATCCGCGGGACTCGGGATGCTACGGGTTGGGACCTCACAATGGGTCCCGACCCTTAGCCTGACAACAATTTCACCGGATCTTTCAACATGGCACAAATAAAGGCAAACCAAAATTCCTTTTAATGCAAATGATAAGAAACCCGAAGGAAAACAACAAAAGACTTCAGCCGATAAACAACACCAAAGGTCAAAACGCCATACACACGGCGTACCAACATAATAAACGAAGAATAAAACACAACCCGACTCAAACCAAAACCCACTCCTAAAATGTACGGAACCCCGGCTGCCCACTCTTCCGGATCTCTCGGCCGCATTCCTAACCTGCAATGCAATCTACAACAATATCGGTATAAAACCGTTAGCTAGCATTCAAGGCATTAGAATCATGGTATTGGCACACACACACATAAGGTATCATAAACACACAACATGTTCCAAAACACACAATCCGGTTTATTATCTTTAATTTAAGTTATTCCATTACTAATTTCCATTTAGTTGTGGCACGGAAATCACAAGGATCCCGCCCTTGTCCCCTTTCACCAAACAGGTTTGGGCCAGATGCGAATCAGCATCACCTGTTGGACTGGTCGCAAGGCACCTCCCGGCCATCCCCATTTTGGGCCGGACATAGTGGTCACCGCCCGTTATCATACACTTGGGCCAAATATAAACATATAAAGTCGGTGGTCCTATTACCGGTTTAGATGTTATAACATAAGCAATAAACACACACATAAACAATAAACACACACCACCAAACACGCATTGAAACTAATACAGAGAATCCGAGCTAAGTAAGTCCGAAGACTTACCTCGTCCCAAAGATAATTTCGCTATATCCCGCTCTCAGCTTCCCGCAGGAAGACACTCAATGCCTGTCAAAAGGCACACGATCAACATCTCTCTCACATGCTAGAAGTCCTAAGACTTCTAGTACTAATGATCTCACAAGATCATAAATTATAACCATGATAGGATAACAACCTCCTAATCCTCACGATCTCACAAAGTCATAAGCTTGACAACACATGCTAGGATAAGCCAAGCCTAAACTCCAAAATCCCACAAGATCATACAACCCTAACCTCGAGCCTCAAAACACTCACAAGATCAACCATATAACTTATAGCCTTATAACAACTTCACAAGATAACCAAACACCTCAAGTCTTAGCACAATCATAAATCCTCAAAACTCACCTAAGGTTCATAACCACTATTTGGTATTCACTCTAAGTTATGTTATATCCAACCTAGCATGATACTAATAAACATAACTAGATCGAGGGGAAGGAATACTCACATAACGTCAAAAGACGGAAGTCGATCTACGGATGTCGAGATTGGAATCGTTGGCCTTTATCGAGGCGCTTCCGGTCCTAACACCAAAGCTAAACAAATTTAGCTTATATGCTAAATTTGAACGGAATATATAACTTATGTAAAATCTAAGGTAAAACTCGTTTTCAAAACCAAGGTTAAAACCGCTTAAATACTTTCCGGGACAATTTATACAATTTTTGGAAACGTGGTCATAATCCGCCAATAAACCTTCGGGCCATAATTCCGAAATAAATCCAACAAGGGAATAATATATATGGTAGATATAAATATAAGAATATCCCGGCAATTAAAATCCAATGTTAAAACCCGCTAACACATTTTCCGGAGCAATTCATACAATTTCATAAACTTGGGTCATATTCCGTAAATAAAACCTTGGGCATTTTCTGTAAATAAATTCCATCAGGGGTATAATTGCTAAATTCTGAAAACCTGGGTAAAAATTGTAAATACAAAGCAGTGGGTAACATTTGCAATTATACCTAAAGTTAGGGGCCCAATTTTAATTAATGTAAAGGGTTTCTTCTTCATTGAAAGGGGAGACGCAGGAAAGTAATAGGCGGCGGTAAAGAGGGATCTCGGGCTGAAGCGCGGCATGACTTCCCAAGGAGGGATGCGAGGCGGCGGTGGCAAGGAGCAACGCAGGCAGTGGCTTGCGGGAGCTTCTATGGCGGACGACGAGGGAAGCATGTCAGGCAGCGGCGGACCGAACTTCTCCGGCTAGCGTCGAGGGTGACAGCAAGGCAACACCCAATAGACAGGGATGATACGCAGGCAGAGGAGGCGTCTTGACGCAGAGAGTTGGCTGGGGGAACGACCGGCGGCAAGGGCTGCTGTGGAAGGACAAAGGCTTCGATGAAGGCAAAGGCAGCGGCTCCGATGAGCTCCCTCCATTGGCTGCAGACGGGTGCGAGGGAAACAATTGGGTGTCTCCATCGGTAGAAGATGGACCTAGCAGGCGGCGGCCATGGCTCTCCGGCACACCGACGACAATAGCTTTATGAGAGAGGGAGAAGTGGAGCTGCTGAGGTGAGTTTACAGGGATGTGATGTTGAAGCTGTTGTAAAGAGTGAAGGGTGTTGCTCTTGGAGTTGGCGAAGGGAAATAAGGATCCTGGTGAGGTGTTCGAAGAAGGAGGCGAGTGAGGAAGGGAGATGGGAGGCTTGGTGTGTCCGCTCAGTTGCAGGTGAGGGAGGAGAGGTGACAGTTGAAAGGGATGGGGCTGCAAGGTTGAGTGTCTAGGCACTGCACAGGATTAACGAGGGGTCGGGTAGGTTGAGCTAGGCTGGACAGGAGGTCGATCCTCAAACCGAGAAGAAAAGAGGGAAAGAAAGAGGAGGGAAATAAATTAAATAAAAAGGAATAGAGTAATAGAAATAACTCGATCAAAAGTATCGGAGCGAATTTTCGGATCGGAATATTTATTCCGACTATTTTTTTTTGTAAAATAAAAATACGGAATAAATATAAATATAATTTATATAAACTCATAAAATTTATTTAACAACGCGAAAATACTCGTAAAAATATTTTGGCTATTAAAATATCAATAATATACCGAAAAATAGTTATCGCAAACGCGCCTAAAATTTGGGGCGTTACATCAGATCCCCCTAAAAACAAGTTTCGTCCCGAAACTTGGCACACACCGAACTCCTCGGTCCCTAACGCCGAGGTACAAACTCACAACTAGGAAGATTTAGGCCTTCTAATCTATATACACAAACTGCTCAACCCATCGACGCAATATATATATCAGGCCATATAATACATTCCCGCACGGGGCAAAAACTACATATAACTTCATGCATGCACATAACTTAATCAAGACAAGAACTAGGTCTAACCCGACGATTTTATCGATGCTACTAGATCCGCGTAAAACTCAACCAAATATGCTATCATTTGTCTCCTAAGTAGCCTCATCGGCTCTACGACGCCACTAACTCATCAAGACCGCAAAACTTCTCGAGTCATAATTGCACTTCCTAAATTGATACACATGAAACACCGGGTGAACACTCTCTACTCTTGGCGGCAACGCCAACTTTTAAGACACTTCTCCAACTCGCGCTAAGATCTCAAAAAGGTCGATATACCGGAACTCAAGTTCCTTCTCGGGTCTTTCTCAATACAGCACCAAAGAAGATCGAACTTCTCATTTACACCGTTGGCTTTGGTTCTTGTCAAACCGAACTTTGATGAAACATTTCCTCAATGCTTGTCGCAAGTTCCAAGTAACGAAGGAAGTACTTTACTCCATACTACTTCTATTAACCAACATGTATGCTATTACTTTTATATCGATCCGCAATACTTTGTCAAGACCTTGTCCTGAAAAGTCACTTGTACACTTCAATCTCATAATACCTCAAGGTAAATCGAAACAGTTGCGCCAATAAATCCCCTCTTAACTCTCAGCAACTCTATTGTCAATTTTTCGTCTCATTCAATACTTCATTATCATTCGTAGTAGGTTATCATAAAAGGTGTTACACAACTTCTCCCTTCACATATCTGGTAAAGCTCAGCACTTCTAAGATAACGTGTAACTTCTTTCACATCTTTCGGGGTTTGCCATCCCGAGACACCATGTCATACATCTTCTCTCTTTTTCAAGAGTAGACCCAAAATATCTCATCCGGCATCAGTAAACCCATATGGAATAACTACAACTCTTAGTGACTCTGATTGGTCCAAAATGTTGTACTTGTAATATCTCAATCTCGAATTCTCAAACGATGACAATCAAGTTCTTAACTTAATCTTATAAGAGACTACCAGCCCTTGCAATTGATCGACTAGATCATCCATTCGTTGTAAGGGATACTGGTCCTTCATTGTCATCTTGCTCAACTTATAGACATCGATGTACAAACGGAGATAATCGTCTCTCTTTGCGCAAACTGGTGTTCTCCATAACAATTTAAAATCAAAAGTTTAAATTATATTCCAACATGAACTCCAAATCAAGAGTTCAAGATAATATTTGAAGTTCTTCGTATCATTTCACTAATTCTAATGAAATCTTATCACTAAGTTCTTGCAATTCCTCCTTCACTTGCTTCCACAACTCATGTCTCTGCACAAGTGTTATTTCATACGGCGCCTTAGACATCGGAATTAAATCAAGCTCAACCTTAGTGGAAAATTCCACATTCTGACGTATTGGAATCCGTGATATATCAGCTTTCATCTTTTCTCTTCCCGTCACATATCATAATAACCGACAATCTTGTCTTATCACTTTACAAGTGGTCATGATACTTATGATCTACCTCGATCTGTTGGGGTGACGTCCTTTAAACGCGTGTGTTGTTCATCTTTAGCTACAATGTTTATGGTCTTCTTTCCGAGATCCTTCATCTCTTGAACTCGAGAGACTTGCTCGAGTCTTTTGACTCTTGTAGCCTTATTTAAGTATTCTTTTATCTCAATTTCATTCTCCCTCCTCGATGACATGATTGAAAAAATATTCTAAGGTTTCTCACTTATATGCGGTCATAAGGGTCCACACTACATGACTTAACTGTGCTTCAAAACAATTGATCTTACCTTCTTCGCTTTCCATGACATCCCAACATATGGAAGTTGCTCTTCGTCTTCTACATAAGCTTTCACCATAGACATCCTTTCTTTAAGTAGGCATAGAAATTTATACTTCATTTTCTTATATAACGTCGAACCGACCGTAGAGGCTCTACCCTCAACCTTCCATGTACTCCTTATACATCTCATATCGATATCAAACTTCAACACTTCGGTCTTCTCTTACTCTTGTTGGTTACTTAAGCATCTTTTGGTAGTCGATAAACAACTTCACCACCGTACCGGTATGCCTTGTGAAGAACACTAGGCTAATATCCCCCCTACCAACATCACTGAAGTATCCAACTCATAACTCTAAGCTTGCAACGTTGCCCCTAATCTAGGTCCTCCTTTTCACGCCATAGCCACCATGACTCTTCCATGTGAATCTGAAACATCTGACTCATTTTGCTTGCGTAAACATACCATTCATTTATTAGAACAAACATACCATGTGTCCTCTTAATCAAACTTTAAAAGTTTTGATCCGTGTCATTCCCCATATGTCATTCCCATGACCTAATAAAGTCGCAAAAGATAATTATAATCACTCCTGGGGAGGTCTGATACATTCACTCGCTTTGATCCCATGCAATATTACTTGATTAAGATAATTGTACTTAGTTGACATACTTTTTCACTACTTACACCGAACCACCGGAAATCCTCCAAGCTCTTGTTACCGATCCTTCATGCCATTGTCTTTCCTACTCTTCTCATCTACGCTCATCAATAGCCAACCCGCACACGTGCGTTCTTGGTTGTCATCAATTACCCTTCTCCTCCAATGTCAATGACTTACCATTCTACTTACCCTCCATGTTACCATTCTCCTGAAGGCTACCCTCTTAGGGCACTCTGTCTTAAACTTCACTTGCTTATTTCACCCTTCACACACTCCGTTAACTCTTTATACGCTCCACGCTTCCTTCTTCTTCTATAAGGTAACTATACCTTCTCGGCCTTGTTGTGTCGCGTAACTCTCGTTCATAGGCTTAACCGTTCTTCATAATATCTTGTAAGTGCATCTTCCCCACATCTCTATGGTTAGTAACTACTCTCTTCTCTTGGTTGGTAACTTGAGTCTTTTAATCAAAACTCCTTGTTTTATCTTTCATCTTCTGAAGATCATCATCCACACACCCTTCCTCCTTAGCGTTGCTCAGTTTCATCTCAATGACGGAAAATGATTGACTCCGCCAGGTAATTCTACTATGTGAACTTTCAACATGTGATCCTCCTCGTAACCCTCGTATTTTTGACTCTTCACTTCTTGGTACCTAGCAAATTTAACTCACGGTATTTAAATTCTTCCCACATGTTTCGTTCACTTTTCTCCTCTACCCTCCAATGCTTAGAAACGTCTAAGGAAAGCTTTGCATCTTAATGGAACACAACCTTAACCTTGCTAGAACGTACTCATCTCCTCCTCGATTTACATCTTTAGTTGTCCACGCTTCTTCTCGAAGAACTTAAGTTCGTTCTCTCTTGGTCTCGTCGTCGTTCGATCATGACCTCTTTAGAACCGCTTCTACACTTTTATGTTGCTCCCTTTTTTCTTGTATTGCTCCCATCTTGATCCCCTTAATTCGTCTCGAGTTTTCTTTTACTTGGTTGTCCTTTGTTTACAACATCTCTACTCCTCTTCGTCATCCTCTTATATAGAGTACAAGACTCCAAGGTGTTCGCCCGAACAGAGCTCTCAACTCGATACTTGAGCATATTCGTCCTCGTATGTACACTATCCTATGTAAAATGACATCGTCCAAGGGCGATGATATCATAATAGCATCTCAACTAAAAGGTCCTATATCTCCATATGCTACTATATATAATAGAAATACGTATCCATAACTATATAAGTCCTAAGTCCTTACTACTACTAATATCACGTATTCAACATTCCATTACAATAATACAAGGTCCAAAACATATAATCGTTCGCATATACAACTATACACATAAATAATGTCCATCATGCAACTACAATCCACACACGGTATTATCCAAAAACATCCTAAGTCCACGATACATATCTACATATGTATACTAAAAATCCAATAAACTATGCTGTCGAGATCCACGGAAGGAGTGGTGGTCCGTACATTCTACCCCGACTCATGCATGTGATTTTGAAAACAAAAACTCACAACCCGTGGGGTTCTTCTGTTTATTCCTTATTCGGCCTTTAGAAGATTGCGAGTGCCATTGTTGTCAACCTGGCTCTGATACCACTTTTGTAACACCCCGAATCCGCGGGACTCGGGATGCTACGGGTTGGGACCTCACAATGGGTCCCGACCCTTAGCCTGACAACAATTTCACCGGATCTTTCAACATGGCACAAATAAAGGCAAACCAAAATTCCTTTTAATGCAAATGATAAGAAACCCGAAGGAAAACAACAAAAGACTTCAGCCGATAAACAACACCAAAGGTCAAAACGCCATACACACGGCGTACCAACATAATAAACGAAGAATAAAACACAACCCGACTCAAACCAAAACCCACTCCTAAAATGTACGGAACCCCGGCTGCCCACTCTTCCGGATCTCTCGGCCGCATTCCTAACCTGCAATGCAATCTACAACAATATCGGTATAAAACCGTTAGCTAGCATTCAAGGCATTAGAATCATGGTATTGGCACACACACACATAAGGTATCATAAACACACAACATGTTCCAAAACACACAATCCGGTTTATTATCTTTAATTTAAGTTATTCCATTACTAATTTCCATTTAGTTGTGGCACGGAAATCACAAGGATCCCGCCCTTGTCCCCTTTCACCAAACAGGTTTGGGCCAGATGCGAATCAGCATCACCTGTTGGACTGGTCGCAAGGCACCTCCCGGCCATCCCCATTTTGGGCCGGACATAGTGGTCACCGCCCGTTATCATACACTTGGGCCAAATATAAACATATAAAGTCGGTGGTCCTATTACCGGTTTAGATGTTATAACATAAGCAATAAACACACACATAAACAATAAACACACACCACCAAACACGCATTGAAACTAATACAGAGAATCCGAGCTAAGTAAGTCCGAAGACTTACCTCGTCCCAAAGATAATTTCGCTATATCCCGCTCTCAGCTTCCCGCAGGAAGACACTCAATGCCTGTCAAAAGGCACACGATCAACATCTCTCTCACATGCTAGAAGTCCTAAGACTTCTAGTACTAATGATCTCACAAGATCATAAATTATAACCATGATAGGATAACAACCTCCTAATCCTCACGATCTCACAAAGTCATAAGCTTGACAACACATGCTAGGATAAGCCAAGCCTAAACTCCAAAATCCCACAAGATCATACAACCCTAACCTCGAGCCTCAAAACACTCACAAGATCAACCATATAACTTATAGCCTTATAACAACTTCACAAGATAACCAAACACCTCAAGTCTTAGCACAATCATAAATCCTCAAAACTCACCTAAGGTTCATAACCACTATTTGGTATTCACTCTAAGTTATGTTATATCCAACCTAGCATGATACTAATAAACATAACTAGATCGAGGGGAAGGAATACTCACATAACGTCAAAAGACGGAAGTCGATCTACGGATGTCGAGATTGGAATCGTTGGCCTTTATCGAGGCGCTTCCGGTCCTAACACCAAAGCTAAACAAATTTAGCTTATATGCTAAATTTGAACGGAATATATAACTTATGTAAAATCTAAGGTAAAACTCGTTTTCAAAACCAAGGTTAAAACCGCTTAAATACTTTCCGGGACAATTTATACAATTTTTGGAAACGTGGTCATAATCCGCCAATAAACCTTCGGGCCATAATTCCGAAATAAATCCAACAAGGGAATAATATATATGGTAGATATAAATATAAGAATATCCCGGCAATTAAAATCCAATGTTAAAACCCGCTAACACATTTTCCGGAGCAATTCATACAATTTCATAAACTTGGGTCATATTCCGTAAATAAAACCTTGGGCATTTTCTGTAAATAAATTCCATCAGGGGTATAATTGCTAAATTCTGAAAACCTGGGTAAAAATTGTAAATACAAAGCAGTGGGTAACATTTGCAATTATACCTAAAGTTAGGGGCCCAATTTTAATTAATGTAAAGGGTTTCTTCTTCATTGAAAGGGGAGACGCAGGAAAGTAATAGGCGGCGGTAAAGAGGGATCTCGGGCTGAAGCGCGGCATGACTTCCCAAGGAGGGATGCGAGGCGGCGGTGGCAAGGAGCAACGCAGGCAGTGGCTTGCGGGAGCTTCTATGGCGGACGACGAGGGAAGCATGTCAGGCAGCGGCGGACCGAACTTCTCCGGCTAGCGTCGAGGGTGACAGCAAGGCAACACCCAATAGACAGGGATGATACGCAGGCAGAGGAGGCGTCTTGACGCAGAGAGTTGGCTGGGGGAACGACCGGCGGCAAGGGCTGCTGTGGAAGGACAAAGGCTTCGATGAAGGCAAAGGCAGCGGCTCCGATGAGCTCCCTCCATTGGCTGCAGACGGGTGCGAGGGAAACAATTGGGTGTCTCCATCGGTAGAAGATGGACCTAGCAGGCGGCGGCCATGGCTCTCCGGCACACCGACGACAATAGCTTTATGAGAGAGGGAGAAGTGGAGCTGCTGAGGTGAGTTTACAGGGATGTGATGTTGAAGCTGTTGTAAAGAGTGAAGGGTGTTGCTCTTGGAGTTGGCGAAGGGAAATAAGGATCCTGGTGAGGTGTTCGAAGAAGGAGGCGAGTGAGGAAGGGAGATGGGAGGCTTGGTGTGTCCGCTCAGTTGCAGGTGAGGGAGGAGAGGTGACAGTTGAAAGGGATGGGGCTGCAAGGTTGAGTGTCTAGGCACTGCACAGGATTAACGAGGGGTCGGGTAGGTTGAGCTAGGCTGGACAGGAGGTCGATCCTCAAACCGAGAAGAAAAGAGGGAAAGAAAGAGGAGGGAAATAAATTAAATAAAAAGGAATAGAGTAATAGAAATAACTCGATCAAAAGTATCGGAGCGAATTTTCGGATCGGAATATTTATTCCGACTATTTTTTTTTGTAAAATAAAAATACGGAATAAATATAAATATAATTTATATAAACTCATAAAATTTATTTAACAACGCGAAAATACTCGTAAAAATATTTTGGCTATTAAAATATCAATAATATACCGAAAAATAGTTATCGCAAACGCGCCTAAAATTTGGGGCGTTACATCAGATCCCCTAAAAACAAGTTTCGTCCCGAAACTTGGCACACACCGAACTCCTCGGTCCCTAACGCCGAGGTACAAACTCACAACTAGGAAGATTTAGGCCTTCTAATCTATATACACAAACTGCTCAACCCATCGACGCAATATATATATCAGGCCATATAATACATTCCCGCACGGGGCAAAAACTACATATAACTTCATGCATGCACATAACTTAATCAAGACAAGAACTAGGTCTAACCCGACGATTTTATCGATGCTACTAGATCCGCGTAAAACTCAACCAAATATGCTATCATTTGTCTCCTAAGTAGCCTCATCGGCTCTACGACGCCACTAACTCATCAAGACCGCAAAACTTCTCGAGTCATAATTGCACTTCCTAAATTGATACACATGAAACACCGGGTGAACACTCTCTACTCTTGGCGGCAACGCCAACTTTTAAGACACTTCTCCAACTCGCGCTAAGATCTCAAAAAGGTCGATATACCGGAACTCAAGTTCCTTCTCGGGTCTTTCTCAATACAGCACCAAAGAAGATCGAACTTCTCATTTACACCGTTGGCTTTGGTTCTTGTCAAACCGAACTTTGATGAAACATTTCCTCAATGCTTGTCGCAAGTTCCAAGTAACGAAGGAAGTACTTTACTCCATACTACTTCTATTAACCAACATGTATGCTATTACTTTTATATCGATCCGCAATACTTTGTCAAGACCTTGTCCTGAAAAGTCACTTGTACACTTCAATCTCATAATACCTCAAGGTAAATCGAAACAGTTGCGCCAATAAATCCCCTCTTAACTCTCAGCAACTCTATTGTCAATTTTTCGTCTCATTCAATACTTCATTATCATTCGTAGTAGGTTATCATAAAAGGTGTTACACAACTTCTCCCTTCACATATCTGGTAAAGCTCAGCACTTCTAAGATAACGTGTAACTTCTTTCACATCTTTCGGGGTTTGCCATCCCGAGACACCATGTCATACATCTTCTCTCTTTTTCAAGAGTAGACCCAAAATATCTCATCCGGCATCAGTAAACCCATATGGAATAACTACAACTCTTAGTGACTCTGATTGGTCCAAAATGTTGTACTTGTAATATCTCAATCTCGAATTCTCAAACGATGACAATCAAGTTCTTAACTTAATCTTATAAGAGACTACCAGCCCTTGCAATTGATCGACTAGATCATCCATTCGTTGTAAGGGATACTGGTCCTTCATTGTCATCTTGCTCAACTTATAGACATCGATGTACAAACGGAGATAATCGTCTCTCTTTGCGCAAACTGGTGTTCTCCATAACAATTTAAAATCAAAAGTTTAAATTATATTCCAACATGAACTCCAAATCAAGAGTTCAAGATAATATTTGAAGTTCTTCGTATCATTTCACTAATTCTAATGAAATCTTATCACTAAGTTCTTGCAATTCCTCCTTCACTTGCTTCCACAACTCATGTCTCTGCACAAGTGTTATTTCATACGGCGCCTTAGACATCGGAATTAAATCAAGCTCAACCTTAGTGGAAAATTCCACATTCTGACGTATTGGAATCCGTGATATATCAGCTTTCATCTTTTCTCTTCCCGTCACATATCATAATAACCGACAATCTTGTCTTATCACTTTACAAGTGGTCATGATACTTATGATCTACCTCGATCTGTTGGGGTGACGTCCTTTAAACGCGTGTGTTGTTCATCTTTAGCTACAATGTTTATGGTCTTCTTTCCGAGATCCTTCATCTCTTGAACTCGAGAGACTTGCTCGAGTCTTTTGACTCTTGTAGCCTTATTTAAGTATTCTTTTATCTCAATTTCATTCTCCCTCCTCGATGACATGATTGAAAAAATATTCTAAGGTTTCTCACTTATATGCGGTCATAAGGGTCCACACTACATGACTTAACTGTGCTTCAAAACAATTGATCTTACCTTCTTCGCTTTCCATGACATCCCAACATATGGAAGTTGCTCTTCGTCTTCTACATAAGCTTTCACCATAGACATCCTTTCTTTAAGTAGGCATAGAAATTTATACTTCATTTTCTTATATAACGTCGAACCGACCGTAGAGGCTCTACCCTCAACCTTCCATGTACTCCTTATACATCTCATATCGATATCAAACTTCAACACTTCGGTCTTCTCTTACTCTTGTTGGTTACTTAAGCATCTTTTGGTAGTCGATAAACAACTTCACCACCGTACCGGTATGCCTTGTGAAGAACACTAGGCTAATATCCCCCCTACCAACATCACTGAAGTATCCAACTCATAACTCTAAGCTTGCAACGTTGCCCCTAATCTAGGTCCTCCTTTTCACGCCATAGCCACCATGACTCTTCCATGTGAATCTGAAACATCTGACTCATTTTGCTTGCGTAAACATACCATTCATTTATTAGAACAAACATACCATGTGTCCTCTTAATCAAACTTTAAAAGTTTTGATCCGTGTCATTCCCCATATGTCATTCCCATGACCTAATAAAGTCGCAAAAGATAATTATAATCACTCCTGGGGAGGTCTGATACATTCACTCGCTTTGATCCCATGCAATATTACTTGATTAAGATAATTGTACTTAGTTGACATACTTTTTCACTACTTACACCGAACCACCGGAAATCCTCCAAGCTCTTGTTACCGATCCTTCATGCCATTGTCTTTCCTACTCTTCTCATCTACGCTCATCAATAGCCAACCCGCACACGTGCGTTCTTGGTTGTCATCAATTACCCTTCTCCTCCAATGTCAATGACTTACCATTCTACTTACCCTCCATGTTACCATTCTCCTGAAGGCTACCCTCTTAGGGCACTCTGTCTTAAACTTCACTTGCTTATTTCACCCTTCACACACTCCGTTAACTCTTTATACGCTCCACGCTTCCTTCTTCTTCTATAAGGTAACTATACCTTCTCGGCCTTGTTGTGTCGCGTAACTCTCGTTCATAGGCTTAACCGTTCTTCATAATATCTTGTAAGTGCATCTTCCCCACATCTCTATGGTTAGTAACTACTCTCTTCTCTTGGTTGGTAACTTGAGTCTTTTAATCAAAACTCCTTGTTTTATCTTTCATCTTCTGAAGATCATCATCCACACACCCTTCCTCCTTAGCGTTGCTCAGTTTCATCTCAATGACGGAAAATGATTGACTCCGCCAGGTAATTCTACTATGTGAACTTTCAACATGTGATCCTCCTCGTAACCCTCGTATTTTTGACTCTTCACTTCTTGGTACCTAGCAAATTTAACTCACGGTATTTAAATTCTTCCCACATGTTTCGTTCACTTTTCTCCTCTACCCTCCAATGCTTAGAAACGTCTAAGGAAAGCTTTGCATCTTAATGGAACACAACCTTAACCTTGCTAGAACGTACTCATCTCCTCCTCGATTTACATCTTTAGTTGTCCACGCTTCTTCTCGAAGAACTTAAGTTCGTTCTCTCTTGGTCTCGTCGTCGTTCGATCATGACCTCTTTAGAACCGCTTCTACACTTTTATGTTGCTCCCTTTTTTCTTGTATTGCTCCCATCTTGATCCCCTTAATTCGTCTCGAGTTTTCTTTTACTTGGTTGTCCTTTGTTTACAACATCTCTACTCCTCTTCGTCATCCTCTTATATAGAGTACAAGACTCCAAGGTGTTCGCCCGAACAGAGCTCTCAACTCGATACTTGAGCATATTCGTCCTCGTATGTACACTATCCTATGTAAAATGACATCGTCCAAGGGCGATGATATCATAATAGCATCTCAACTAAAAGGTCCTATATCTCCATATGCTACTATATATAATAGAAATACGTATCCATAACTATATAAGTCCTAAGTCCTTACTACTACTAATATCACGTATTCAACATTCCATTACAATAATACAAGGTCCAAAACATATAATCGTTCGCATATACAACTATACACATAAATAATGTCCATCATGCAACTACAATCCACACACGGTATTATCCAAAAACATCCTAAGTCCACGATACATATCTACATATGTATACTAAAAATCCAATAAACTATGCTGTCGAGATCCACGGAAGGAGTGGTGGTCCGTACATTCTACCCCGACTCATGCATGTGATTTTGAAAACAAAAACTCACAACCCGTGGGGTTCTTCTGTTTATTCCTTATTCGGCCTTTAGAAGATTGCGAGTGCCATTGTTGTCAACCTGGCTCTGATACCACTTTTGTAACACCCCGAATCCGCGGGACTCGGGATGCTACGGGTTGGGACCTCACAATGGGTCCCGACCCTTAGCCTGACAACAATTTCACCGGATCTTTCAACATGGCACAAATAAAGGCAAACCAAAATTCCTTTTAATGCAAATGATAAGAAACCCGAAGGAAAACAACAAAAGACTTCAGCCGATAAACAACACCAAAGGTCAAAACGCCATACACACGGCGTACCAACATAATAAACGAAGAATAAAACACAACCCGACTCAAACCAAAACCCACTCCTAAAATGTACGGAACCCCGGCTGCCCACTCTTCCGGATCTCTCGGCCGCATTCCTAACCTGCAATGCAATCTACAACAATATCGGTATAAAACCGTTAGCTAGCATTCAAGGCATTAGAATCATGGTATTGGCACACACACACATAAGGTATCATAAACACACAACATGTTCCAAAACACACAATCCGGTTTATTATCTTTAATTTAAGTTATTCCATTACTAATTTCCATTTAGTTGTGGCACGGAAATCACAAGGATCCCGCCCTTGTCCCCTTTCACCAAACAGGTTTGGGCCAGATGCGAATCAGCATCACCTGTTGGACTGGTCGCAAGGCACCTCCCGGCCATCCCCATTTTGGGCCGGACATAGTGGTCACCGCCCGTTATCATACACTTGGGCCAAATATAAACATATAAAGTCGGTGGTCCTATTACCGGTTTAGATGTTATAACATAAGCAATAAACACACACATAAACAATAAACACACACCACCAAACACGCATTGAAACTAATACAGAGAATCCGAGCTAAGTAAGTCCGAAGACTTACCTCGTCCCAAAGATAATTTCGCTATATCCCGCTCTCAGCTTCCCGCAGGAAGACACTCAATGCCTGTCAAAAGGCACACGATCAACATCTCTCTCACATGCTAGAAGTCCTAAGACTTCTAGTACTAATGATCTCACAAGATCATAAATTATAACCATGATAGGATAACAACCTCCTAATCCTCACGATCTCACAAAGTCATAAGCTTGACAACACATGCTAGGATAAGCCAAGCCTAAACTCCAAAATCCCACAAGATCATACAACCCTAACCTCGAGCCTCAAAACACTCACAAGATCAACCATATAACTTATAGCCTTATAACAACTTCACAAGATAACCAAACACCTCAAGTCTTAGCACAATCATAAATCCTCAAAACTCACCTAAGGTTCATAACCACTATTTGGTATTCACTCTAAGTTATGTTATATCCAACCTAGCATGATACTAATAAACATAACTAGATCGAGGGGAAGGAATACTCACATAACGTCAAAAGACGGAAGTCGATCTACGGATGTCGAGATTGGAATCGTTGGCCTTTATCGAGGCGCTTCCGGTCCTAACACCAAAGCTAAACAAATTTAGCTTATATGCTAAACTTGAACGGAATATATAACTTATGTAAAATCTAAGGTAAAACTCGTTTTCAAAACCAAGGTTAAAACCGCTTAAATACTTTCCGGGACAATTTATACAATTTTTGGAAACGTGGTCATAATCCGCCAATAAACCTTCGGGCCATAATTCCGAAATAAATCCAACAAGGGAATAATATATATGGTAGATATAAATATAAGAATATCCCGGCAATTAAAATCCAATGTTAAAACCCGCTAACACATTTTCCGGAGCAATTCATACAATTTCATAAACTTGGGTCATATTCCGTAAATAAAACCTTGGGCATTTTCTGTAAATAAATTCCATCAGGGGTATAATTGCTAAATTCTGAAAACCTGGGTAAAAATTGTAAATACAAAGCAGTGGGTAACATTTGCAATTATACCTAAAGTTAGGGGCCCAATTTTAATTAATGTAAAGGGTTTCTTCTTCATTGAAAGGGGAGACGCAGGAAAGTAATAGGCGGCGGTAAAGAGGGATCTCGGGCTGAAGCGCGGCATGACTTCCCAAGGAGGGATGCGAGGCGGCGGTGGCAAGGAGCAACGCAGGCAGTGGCTTGCGGGAGCTTCTATGGCGGACGACGAGGGAAGCATGTCAGGCAGCGGCGGACCGAACTTCTCCGGCTAGCGTCGAGGGTGACAGCAAGGCAACACCCAATAGACAGGGATGATACGCAGGCAGAGGAGGCGTCTTGACGCAGAGAGTTGGCTGGGGGAACGACCGGCGGCAAGGGCTGCTGTGGAAGGACAAAGGCTTCGATGAAGGCAAAGGCAGCGGCTCCGATGAGCTCCCTCCATTGGCTGCAGACGGGTGCGAGGGAAACAATTGGGTGTCTCCATCGGTAGAAGATGGACCTAGCAGGCGGCGGCCATGGCTCTCCGGCACACCGACGACAATAGCTTTATGAGAGAGGGAGAAGTGGAGCTGCTGAGGTGAGTTTACAGGGATGTGATGTTGAAGCTGTTGTAAAGAGTGAAGGGTGTTGCTCTTGGAGTTGGCGAAGGGAAATAAGGATCCTGGTGAGGTGTTCGAAGAAGGAGGCGAGTGAGGAAGGGAGATGGGAGGCTTGGTGTGTCCGCTCAGTTGCAGGTGAGGGAGGAGAGGTGACAGTTGAAAGGGATGGGGCTGCAAGGTTGAGTGTCTAGGCACTGCACAGGATTAACGAGGGGTCGGGTAGGTTGAGCTAGGCTGGACAGGAGGTCGATCCTCAAACCGAGAAGAAAAGAGGGAAAGAAAGAGGAGGGAAATAAATTAAATAAAAAGGAATAGAGTAATAGAAATAACTCGATCAAAAGTATCGGAGCGAATTTTCGGATCGGAATATTTATTCCGACTATTTTTTTTTGTAAAATAAAAATACGGAATAAATATAAATATAATTTATATAAACTCATAAAATTTATTTAACAACGCGAAAATACTCGTAAAAATATTTTGGCTATTAAAATATCAATAATATACCGAAAAATAGTTATCGCAAACGCGCCTAAAATTTGGGGCGTTACAGATTAACCCTACTATTGAGCCATGTTTTGATGATGACGATCCTATTGACTGAGATGGTTTGAACGTTGCAGCTGATCTGGCCAATGATCAAGAAATGAATCACTTGAAATACCCCAATGAAGAGAATGAGACATATCAGTGTCCCCTCAATTCCCGTGGAAAGACAAAAAAGACGTATGTGAACAAGCGCAATGTTAAGAGGAAGTCTGGTGGAAAATCTGAGTACATGACGCATTTTAATTTATCTAGTAACACCAACAAGAGGATAACTGCGTTATGTGATGTTGAGGAATCGAGTTCCGTTGCTGAGGAGACAAGGTCCCTTGCAAAAGAAACTTCAAAAACAACCATTCGTGGACAATGTGTTTCATTGGGTGTCCTCTCTGATATGGTGATGGAAGGATAGTTACCGATGTTTTCACCACTATGGTGCTTCACCGTGACGTTTCTGATGTCTGAAGTTGTGACTAATTAGTTTTTGTGGCTTCCTACAAACAAGGAGAGATTTCATTGGCTAGATTGGGAGCAGAAGAAAGAGATTCTTAAGGGTACCTTGCCGAAATAGTAACTGTATGAAACTTCATTGTTTATTTGGAACATTTCTTCGTGAAGTGTTTCTGTGACCTTGTTATCATTGAACCTTGTTATCGTTGAACCTTATGTGTGTGTTTGTGTGTAATAACTTTTTTTGTTAAGTGTTTGTGTGTAAGAACTTCATGACTCATTATAATGTCATTATTTGAATTTTAAATTGCTATGTCTAACTACGTTAATGTTTTCTTCAGCTTTACAACTTTGTGGTTTTGGAAAATACCGTCAAACAGAAGAGATAAACGTTTGCAATGTATCCAACAACATTGTGATTTACAACCTGAGAATCATCGATAAGCAAAACATTACTTTACACATGTTCGCAAGGAATGTGTGTACGATACGAAGTTCAACGGTTCTCGGTGGATGGATGAATTACTAAACTCAGGTACGGAAACAAGATGTTTCAATGCGTTCCCAATGGAGAAGCAAATGTTTCAAGAGCTATGTAGTCTTTTGGTGAACAAGTATGGACTTCGAGTGTTGTGCACGAGGTACTAGATGGCATTACCGGTCGCCATAGAGGGTTTGATTGTATGTCGAGAGGCATAATAAAACCTGTGGATCCTTTGTAATCTGAAGTGCCAAATCAAATCAAGAATGACCCCAGATATTTTGAGTACTTGAGTGGTGCAATTAGGTGTATAGACGGTACAGATATCAATGCATGCATACCGGAGGCTGATCAAATTCCATACAGAGGTCGGAAAGGGATTTGCACGTTCAATGTGATGGTTGTTTGTGACTTTGACATGTGTTTCACATTTGTCTCAGCCGGTTGAGAGGGATCTGCTCATGATACATATGTCATCTATTAATTCTTCCATGTATGATAAAATAGGCCGCTACTATTTGGTGGACAAGGGTTACCAAGACAAAGAGGGGTACATGATTCCTTATCCAAAGACACGATATCATCTGTCACAGTTTGAGAATGTACCCCCGGGTAATGCTAAGGGGCTTTCAACTAAAAACATTCATCACTGCGATGCTACATTGAGAGGTCCTTTGGCGTTTTGAAGAGACGTTGGAAGATACTCAAAGTTATGCCAAGTTATAGTGTGGAGACACAGATTCTCAATATCTTGGCGTGTTTTTCCTTGCATAACTTTGTGACAAAGTCTCTTAGTACAACTAGGGGTATGGAGGATGACATGCTTAGTACGGTGAATGTTGAAAATGAATCGGACGAAGATGACTCGGAAGAAGATGATTTCGATGATGAATATGATAGTGAGTCTGATGGAGAAGACAGAGAAAGAAACTATCCAACAAACAGTGGGGAAACTAGGAAGATACGAGATGAGTTTGCCGCCATGTTATGGGCTGCAACTTGAGGATCTATATCAACTAATATTTGTCTTTGTTATTTTGGATTATAATGCGATTTGCTTGTAGCTGAATTACAAATGGGGCAGTTTTGCTGTTTTTGAATATTTTGGGCTGGACAGTTCAGCTGGATGTGTAGCCTTCATATGAGGTCGATTGTGGACGAAATTTTTGTATGTCATTCTCCATAATGTAATGCAAGTACAGTAAACATTTTGAGTCATTCCGGCCCCTAATTTAAGAGTTAAGATTTTTGAAAGTTGAGTTACTAAATTACAAATGAAGTAGTTTTGCTGTTTCTGAATATTTTGGGTTGGACAGTTCAGCTGGATGTATAGCCTTCATATGAGGTCGGTTGTGGACGATATTTTTATATGCCCTTCTCCATAATGTAATGCAAGTACAGTAAAAGTTTTAAGTCATTCGGGCCCCTAGTTTAAGAGTTATAATTTTTGAAAGATGAGTTATTGAATGACAAATGAAGCAGTTTTGCTGTTCGACTTTTACTTGTCAGAAAAAAACTAACAGATTGTATTTTAGAGAAATCGTTTAAAGCCAACAACTTATAAAACCAACAACTTATAAAGCCAACACGAACACAATCCAACACCAACATAATTTATATATACAACACAAAAAACTAACAGATTGTATTTTGGAGACAATTCAGCTTGTTTTTGGGCTGGACAGTTCAACTTGTTTATGATATTTTGATGCAATTTCACAAGTCGGAAATGACTAAAAGATTGTATTTTAGAGACAACACCTCACTACTGTCAGAAACTAAAATCGTTTAAAGCCAACAACTTATAAATACAGCACAAAAAACTAAAATAGAAGACGAAAAAAAACAACTTGTCTGCATTTCTAGATTTGGATACCAATACCAACACAAACTGAAACATCTTGTCTGCATTTGGATAGCACTACCAACACCAACTGGAGTAGGCTGCATTCAGCTGAAACAACATAAACATTACATAAATACATCACAAAAAACTAAAAAAAAGACCTAAAAACAGATCAACAACTTATAAATAAGCATAATGCCATAACTATTAAAGAGTTTTACACAAAAACATTAGAATGTTAGCTCAAAAAAAGTACAGCACAATGACAACAACTTAACCGCAATTACATTTATAAAGAATTACAATAACAAGAAGGACACAAATGAAACACAAAGAGAAGACCACGATCTACAACTTCTTTATTAGAGATCTTGCATCCAAATAATGCTTGTTGCGCCTCGCTAGAAGATTTGTGATCTCGTACTTCTCACAGTGGTTATTCATCTCGTTTTCCACGTTCTTCAAAAGCTTCTCGTTCATCGCTTCACATTGAGCCTAAAGTACTTCATTTCTAGCTTTCACCATATCAAACTACACCTTATTGCGCTTGTTGATTCCCACTAGCCTTTGTGCAAAGAAGTAGATGGTGAGGATTATCTTTATTCTCAGGTGATGATTCCTGTTCATCCACAAGAAGTGGTGTTTTTGGGAACTACAACAACACAACATAAAAAGATGTCAAATTAATCATATATTAACTTTCCCCATCAAACCGCATAAACAAATCTTACTAGCGGGACTGCACGTAATCTATTGGTCCCAAGAACTTCAACCAAGCGTTGTGGCTCTACTCCAGTCCTGTTATGATTCAAAGAATCATACCCATTTCAAAATTGAAAATTTTGTACAATAAACAATTACACAAGGACAAAATGAACATAACAATAAAGAAGAAGCAAAAGAATTTTGGAGCATATAAAAACCCAACAAAATTAGCAAGGTGAAAGAAATCGAATAGAATTACAACAATATTAGAAAGGTGAAAGAAAACCCAACAATATAACAATTTGCCTTGTAATAGATACAACATGAACATATACAACAATCACTATAAATTGAACAGGTGAAGGCGACACTAGCATGTAAGAATCACAGAAACTGATTAGTCACTATAGATTGAATTGATTCTTGAAAACCCTAACCTAATCGATGACTCAGTACATATTGAGGCAAACTGAAACCCTAATCGAAAAACTACTAGAAATTGTCGAGAAATCGTCTACAATCTTCCCTTTTCATGGGACAAATAAGAGTTTGCTTCATCCTTCTTCCCACTGGCTTGTCATCTGGTCCCATCGTTGATAATCTGCACAAATAACTGAGAAATGAGGGATTAGAAAGCAAAACAGAAAAGAGGAATGAGAAGAGGAGACTGGTACGAATAGAAAGCGAACCCGATCAAGGAGAAACGATGATCTGAAGAGAAGAGGAGATTCGTGTTCTATTGAGGAGAGGAGTTCTATCGAGACTGGAACGAATAGAAAGAGAAGAGGAGATTTGTGACGAAAGGAGAATGAGGGTATGAGGGGGGAAAATAATAATCTAACCTAAAGAATCGTGAAGAAGCTTGGGGGGGGGGGGGCAAACTTCTTTTTTTCGGAATT
>BSUD01000006.1:66858925-66889225 GCA_033239045.1 Fagopyrum esculentum | reverse complement strand
GGGGGGGCAAACTTCTTTTTTTCGGAATTCTTTTGCCAAAAGAATCTCACAAAAGAATACAATACAAAAGCTGAAACCAATACCAAACATTGACAATTTTTCTATCCCGAAGAATACACTGAAAAAGAATCTAAATGAATCTCCTTCCAACTGATACCAAACATGCCCTTAATCCGCCCTATTTTGAAACAGACTCCTTATGAACTCTTTAAGGGAAGAAAACCTAATATTTCCTATTTTAAACCCTTTGGATGTACGTGCTTTGTCCATAACGATGGCAAAAATAACCTTGGTAAATTTGATGCATGAAGTGACGAAGCAATATTCATTGGATATGCTTCAAATAGCAAAGCATATCGTGTCTATAATAGACGTACCAAAATTGTTGAGGAAAATATTCATGTTATATTTGATGAAAGCAATGATGGTACTTTAAGTGAAATTTTTGCAGATCATAATTTGAATCAACATGGAGATCATAATTCTGATGGAGAAGATTATCCTAAAGCTCAGGAAAAGAATATGCAAGAAAAGATTCAAGATACCGAAGAACAATCTCAAGACCTTGAAACGGAAAATTGCGACGTTAGAACTCAGTTTCAAGGCCTTGAAACTCAACTTCAAGGCCTTGGTATAGGATCCAAGGGCAATACTCCAGTGGTACCTGAATCTAGTCGAGGAAATGAGCCCCAATCTTCAGTATTTGCTCCATTTTACAAAAGGAGGAAGTTTGAACATTCTTCATACCATCCACAAGAGAATGTGATGTCAGATCCAAACGTAGGAGTTCAAACTCGATCTAGGGTTCACAACTTATGTGCATTCTCAGTGTTCGTGTCTCTTATTGAGCCCAAGAATTACGTTCAAGCTCTTCAAGAACCCGATTGGATCATTGACTTGCAAAATGAACTTAATGAGTTTGAGAGAAACAAAGTTTGGACCCTCACGTCTAGACCGAAGCACCAATCCGTCATTGGCACAAATTGTGTTTTTCGAAACAAGTTGGATGAAAGTGGAAAGGTTATTCGAAACAAAGCACGACTTGTAGCTCAAGGCTATAACCAAGAAGAAGGTATTGATTATGAGGAGAATTTTGCTCCGGTTGCCAGGTTAGAAGCCCTACGTTTGCTACTTGCTTTTGCATCCTTCATGAACATAAAGCTATTTCAAATGGATATAAAATGTGTTTTTCTAAATGGCTTCTTAGAAGAAGAAGTCTACGTTGCTCAACCTCCTGGTTTTGAGAATGATGAATTTCCGGATCATGTTTTTAAATTGGAAAAATCTCTTTATGGTCTTAAGAAAACTCCTCGAGCTTGGTATGAAAGATTGTTCAAATATCTTCTTGATTGACAAAGCTTTATTTATCAAAACCAGAGGCAACAATATATTAGTAGTACAAATCTATATTGATGATAAATTATTTGGTGCTATTAACGATTCTCTATGCAAGGAATTTTCATATATTATGTGTAGGGAATTCAAAATGAGCTTAATGGGAGAGTTGAATTTCTTTCTTGGACTTCAAGTTACACAAGCAAAGAAAGGAATATTGTTTAATCAAAGCAAGTATACCAAGGATTTGCTTAAGAAGTATAAAACGGATCAATCCAAGGTAGCAAAAACTCCTATGAGTTCCACACTTTCACTTGATCACGACAAGGACGGTAAAAGTGTTGTACGAAGGATTATCAATGTATGATCGGTTCATTGTTATATCTAACCGCTAGTCGACCTGGCGTCAAAGCTCGTTTCACCTCGTTGGCTATTCAGATTCTGACTTCACAGGATATAAGGTTGATCGAAAGAGTACTTTTGGATGTTTCCAATTCTTAGGGTCGTCCCTAATCAGTTGGCACTCCAAGAAACAAAACTTGGTCGCCCTATCAACAGTTGAGGCAAAATACATAGCTGCGGGAGCCTATTGTGCACAAATTCTATGGATAGTTCAACAACTTCGTGATCTTGGCTTTAATCTAAAAGGTATCCCGATTAAATGTGACTATACTAGTGCTATTTCGATTACTAAAAATCTTGTGCAACATTCAAGAACAAAGCATCGATGTGAGGAAGCACTTCATACATGATCATGTTGAGAAAGGTGATGTTTCGATATCTTTTATATCAACTAACTTGCAGCTTGTAGATATATTTACTAAACCTCTACGTGAATATCAATTAAATTTTATTAGATTATAGCTTGGTATGTTGAACAAGGAAGCATTAACTTAGGGGAAGTAAATAATTTTTATTTCCTCCTTAGAGTGCAATCCCCCTTTTCTTTTTAAAGAGCCTTGAAATGCAATTCAAGGGCCTTGAAACAGAATTCAAGGGTCACATTGAAAATCACGAATCTATTTAGGGGTTAATATCTTTTAAATATTTGATATCTAAATTATTTCAAAAAAGGATTTAAAATAAAATAAATAAATAAATAATTTCAAAAGTCTTTGTTTTTAAAGATTTGTTTTGAAATAGTGGTTGAGATTTAATTTGTAACACCCCGAATCCGCTGGATATCGGGATGCTACGGGCGAGACCTCATAATGGGTCCCGACCCTTAGCTTGACAACAATTTCACCGGACCTTTCCAACATGGCACAACTAAAGGCAAAAACGTAAATTAATTTTAATGCAAATGATGAGAAACCCAAAAGAATGTAACAACAAACTTCAGCCGAGGTACAACTCTAACCAAACGCCAAACAAGCGGCACACGTAACGTAACAAGCGAAAGACAACTCCAACTCAAAACACTTCCTAAAATGTATGGACCCCGGCTGCCCACCCTTCCGGATCTCTCGGAGCATGCCTAACCTGCAAGGCAAACTACAACATTCGTTATAAAACCGTTAGCTCACATTCGAATCATTAGAATTAAAGGGAAAGACACAAACACAAATAATTCAACATAGTCACACAACATACTCAAAAGCACACAAATCCGGTTTATTATCTTTATCATTATTAGGTCATATCCCGTTCTAATTCAACTTCTTTTGTGACACGAGAATCTCCCGAAACTCGCCTCGGTCCCTTATTCCGGCAATGGAACGGTTCGGATGCCTCCGACCGTCTAACCAGCACGGGTCAGTCGCCGAGAACCTCCTAGCTCTCACGGGGAGCTAGGCAGTGATGTCACCGCCCGTTATCATACACTTGGGCCAAACAATATAAAGGTCGGTAATCCTATTTCCAGTTTAGTTATTATAAACAATAAATAATAAACACACACACCACCCAACACACAATAACTCTAATACAAAGAATACGAGCTAAGTAAGTCCGGAGACTTACCTCGTCACCACACTCAACTCACAACACTCTCGCTTCCTTAGGGGAGGAAGACCATAACCTGCTCACAAGAAGGTAACTATATCAAAAACAACACTCTCACAATAGAAGTCTAAGATTTCTATACAAATGGTCAACGCAAGACCATTTGACTCTCAATTCTAGGACCGAATCCTAGAATCCCTCATTCTCACATCACACTCAACAAGCTAGAATTCCTAAGACTTCTAAGCCCTCGGATCTCGTAAGATCAAAACTCACAAAACCACTAGGATAACATACCTAGTCTCCATGATCACAAAGGTAGCACTCTAAGCTAGGATAAGCATACCCTAGCCCTCAACCTCACAACCACAACTCACAAGCCTCACAAGAAACAACCTACACTCAGCCCACGAGTCAACTCAGAACATACATCAAACAATCCTAGAACATAACAAGATCCTCGAACACTCACCTAAGGTGCAAGCCACTACTTGGCATTCCAACTATCCTAGGTTCAAACCTAGCATGCTTCTATCATCAACACTTTCTAAGTTCATCTAATAATACATAATCAAAGTAGGGAACTCACCAAGCAAAGGCACGGGGTCGGAAGGAAGAAGAACAGCCGAAAAAGGGAGAAGAAGGCCGCAAGGGCGTGTTGTCTGAGCCAATGGCCGCCCTTGCGGCCCTGAGGTCCGCCCCTGCGGCTCCTGGTGGCCGCCCTTGCGGCTTCTACTAGCCGCCCCTACGGCTTAGGGTGTTGGCCGCCCCTGTAGCTCTTAAGATCCGCCCCCGCGGTCGAACAACAGAGGGTGCTCAACGATGGCTTCTTCGACGATTTCTTGTTGTGCCTTGTCCTCTTAGCTTCCTTGCTTGGCTCCAGAACATCCACACACATAAACATCATCAACACAATAGATCTAAGCTAGATCTGAGCACATTCAACACAAAGAGGAAGAAAGCTAAGAATCCATGGCTTCCACCATTGGAGCTCAAGGAAGGAGATGAAGAAGAAGAAATGGAGAGGGAGGAAAGGGCTTACACTTACAAATCCGGATCTGTAGCTCAACTCATTGCTGTACATCAAACAAGAAGAAGCATGGGAAGATCATCAAGAAGGGCTTCCAAGTGCTTCCAAGCCAAAGAGAGAAGAAAGAGATAAGGGAGAGAAGTTTCACGTGAAATCAAGAATGAGAGGAGAGAGAGAGAGATTCAGCTGAAGGGATAAGTCAAAGAGAGGGAAAAAGGGGTCCACTTAGGGAAAACGAGGGGTGGGTTCCCCAAACGAAGGGTCAGTGCGGGACTTTGGAATAAATCCCGTTACTCAGCGCCTCGTGCCTGCGGGAAAACTGAGCCACGCCTATGGAAAGTTCGGTAACTTGCTAACAATCCGGAATAACAATTCCGGATGTTACAACTAATCTCCCTAAAAACAAGTTTCGTCCAGAAACTTTGATAATGCAAAACTCTCGGTAAGAACTTGGTAACCGCTAAAAACCGTAACTTGCAACTCCCTAATCGATAACCATCACCTACTCATGTAGCCATGTCAAGACCTCGCAAGGCCTGCATACGTACTCGTGTGAACCGCACAGCGCATAAAAGCCAAAAGCTAACCAATCATACACACATTCCCGCTCAGCGCACCAAACACATAAAAACAAACATGCACCTAATATCTAAGCCGTCGGCCAACTCGATGTAACTAGGTCATCGTACGAACTCCAACAAGGATACTATCTCACATCCTCTCGGTAGCCTCATCGGCTCCTCGTCTATCCCTACATCATCACAACTACGATCATATCTCAAGCCATACACGTCTTCCATCGACCGTCACACCTGAAATCTGGAGAACATCCTCCACTCTCGGTGGCCAAGCAACTGGTAAACCACTTCCTCACACGCGTCATATCTCCAAAAAAGTCCAATATACTAGGACCCAAATCCATTCTAGTAGCCAACACGTATGACGCCTCGCGTCCGTGACACTCTTAACTCGACTCATTTCATATCCGAACCCAAGAGGTCCGTACCTCTTCCCGGTAGGTACTTTCTCGTGACTTAGCTTGTCTAGCATCTACCTTTGGACCGCCACTACCCGAGCGAGGTCATCACGTGTCTGTTCGGCTAAACTTACCTATACTTACCAATTCTAACATCACAGGGTACTACACTTCCGTCTACCACTTGCTTCGAACAAGACCTTTACAACGGCACCTCTCAACTGTCATACGAATACTCAACCCAAGGGAAGGTTTCAGGTCTACCTTTACCCCCTTAACTCGCACACATACCCTCTACATGGCATCGAATGGTCACCAAAGTCTCTTGTACTCGATCCATTATCCAACGTAAAACTATCATGTAAGAAATAGGGCCTCTTATGCGGAACGATCCTGCCGCCCCCAAATTCCTTAAACAAAACGCTCATCTCAATCTGAGATAACAATACTCGGTATACCAAACATCTTGCTATCACATTAAGGACTCCCCAACTAGCCGACTCACCGGCCTTGTTTCCCAATAGGGTGTAAATACATTATCTCCATCGGTTGGTCCCTAATGACCCAAACACCTCACCATTGTTACATGGTCCCAAACTAGTAACAATCTCCCTAGAGGTATTCTACCAATCCCACTACATAACTCACGATGGATGAAGTCTTCTTTCTCATCTTATGGTGCTCAACCGGACCAAATCCATGGTCTGAACAAACTATCAGCCCATAAAGTAACTATGGGGTCTCTCCTCCTAACCTTCTATCCCGGATCCTTCTCAAAGCCTTTCAAAGACCATCTTCAATTAAAGTCCTTAACCATCTCTAGCTATCGTCTCTGCGGGGTACTCAATTCTTGTTGAGTGAGTATACATACACGTCTCATACTCTTATTGTTCATACATGCCTAGCATGTTACTTTGTAGCTAACTCGACACCACCATAAGCACGCGTCCCAAACTGGCTAATCTTCGACCCTTAGTCGGTCATTCTTCCTACATACCCGCAATTGTCCACATACCGACGGAACCTCTCTTGTTAATTCATAAACGCCCCAAGTCCCGCTTGGATGTATTCATAATATCACTCCATAACTCGATGTTTGTGTCAAGGAAAATAAACGGAGGTCACTCACCTCTTCTACTTCTGTCAACACTTTACGGATACGTCTCGGATCCCACGACCCATTCACTTAGTTAGAAGGGAAGAAATTGTCCGAACCATCCCGTAACTTGGCGGTTATGGCCCACCAATTTATACGCTTCATATCTCCTCCACATACCTTGATGGTATTACCGAGACTATCATCTCATTCTCAACTGATCTGTTGGATCCTCTCAACCTGCTACGTCTCTTAGGAGGTGACCTCGGACGCCCAACCCATCTAGATAACTCTAGTTATCCTCTTATCCTTCATAACCGGTATCCTTGTCGTCCCATGTCAAGCTCATTTCTCTCAATTATGAGAGTACAACAATGCGTCGTCAAATCCAATCAGAAGCGCAGTTCAAGTATCATAACTGTCATAACTCCCTTAGGGTCCACCTTGGAGCCGTCCGAACAACACAAATGCAGACTTCATCGTAACACGATTCCGAAACCAATGGATACTCTTATGTGTAAACCCCACTGATCAATCGCACTTGTGATCTCAAATGGCTTCACTACCCTTGTAGTAACCATATTGGCCCTAAATGTCGTCTTATAAAGGTCCTTTCTTCTCATCATCAAAATCTGGTGACTTCTCAACTCCAAGTCGATCTAGTCAAACGTCGCAATCGCATGCAATTAGTCTTAACGACCATCCAATTTACTCGTCGTTCACCAAACATATCCCTTGGAAGTCAAAGTACAACTTCCCGACTCGTACATTTCCTCAAAACTCAAATAGAATGCTCTGAAGGAAAGACTGAAAGAATTGTCCATTCCTTTCACGAAACTTCTTAATCATGATCCCCAGGTATTACCACCTTAAGCTTCAAGCTTACAACGCTACCGTAGCTTTGGTCCTTCGTTTCACACCGTAGCCTTCATGGCCCCTTTGGGTGAGTCTAACCACTTTGGCCCATCTCTTGTTCACGTCACTTATCATTCGTTCCTTAAGAACGCAATATCCTGCATTTCTTTTCCATATCTTCCCATTTGCTTTAAGCAACTTGGGGAACTTCACCTTCCTCTTGATCCACTACGGCCTTATATGCTTAAACCTTTAAGGTTCCAAACCGTGCCATTCCTCCATATGCCAAAACTCGAGATCTATCAAGATCGTTGAAAGGATCATTATCATCCCTCTCCGGGAGGTCAGTTACAATCATATGCTTGAACCCATCAATGCTACTTGATTATAACATTTGTACTTCCATTAATATAACTCCTTATTGCTGACATCGAACCACCGGGAATATTCCAAGTTCTTGTTACCGTTCCTTCAAGCCATAGTCTTGTCTACTCTTTTTATCTATGCTCATCAATAGACAACCCGCACACGTGCGTTCTTGGTTGTCGCCGGTCAGCTTAAAGTTGACCTTCTCTAAGGTCGACGACTTACCATTCTTCTATACTTCGTGTCACTATTCTCCCGAAAGCTACCCTCCTCGAGATACTCTGCCTTAAACTCCATTAGCTCTTTCCATGTTCCATGCTTTCTTTCTCTTCCATAAGGTAGCCATACTTTTTCCAACCTTGCACGCCGTATAACTGGCCTTCATAGGCTTAACCGCGCCTCATGACATCTCGTAAGTGTGTCTTCTCAAATCTCTAACATTACTCAGTAACTGCTTGCATTTCTCTTGGTTGGAATCATACGTTTTTTCATAACTAAGAGCTCCTTGCTGCATTTCTTATCATCATAACGGAAACCGGTCAACTCCATGTGAATCCCCACCATGCCCTTCTTCTCGTAACTCTAAGTAATGTTGACACTTCACTTATTGGTACCTCGTAAGCTTAACTTACGGTATCTTAAATCTTTATCAAAAGGTTTGATCACTCTTCTCGTCTTGACTCCAATGCTCAGGAGCGCCTAAAGAAACTTCACATCTTAAGGTAATACCACCTTCAACCTTGCAAGAATGTACTCATCTCCTACTCGATTTACATCTTTAGTTGTTCATGCTTCTTCTTGAAGAACCTAAGTTCGTTTTCTCCCTTGGTCTCGTCGTCGTTCGATCATGGCCTCTTTAGAACCGCTTCTACACTTTAATGTTGCTCACTTTTCATGTATTGCTTCCATCTTGATTTCTCTTAATTCTTCTCGAGTTCTTCTTTCTACTCGTTTTCCTTCGTTTATGTCATATCTAATCCTCCTCTTCGACATCCTTTAAAGGGAATCCGAGAACGCCATTGTGTTTGCTAACACGAAATGCTCAACTCGATAGGTGAGTGTACTCCGCAGAGGCGACAACTAGAGATGGTTAAGAACTTTAATTGAAGATGGTCTTTGAAAGGCTTTGAGAAGATCCGGGATAGAAGGTTACGAGGAGAGACCCCATAGTTACTTTATGGGCTGATAGTTTGCTCAAACCTGGCTCTGATACCACTTGACAACAATTTCACCGGACCTTTCCAACATGGCACAAATAAAGGCAAAAACGTAAATCAATTTTAATGCAAATGATGAGAAACCCAAAAGAATGTAACAACAAACTTCATCCGAGGTACAACTCTAACCAATCGCCAAACAAGCGGCACACGAAACGTAACAACCGAAAGACAGAACACAAGACAACTCCAACTCAAAACCCTTCCTAAATTGTACGGACCCCGGCTGCCCACCCTTCCGGATCTCTCGGAGCATGCCTAACCTGCAAGGCAAACTACAACATTCGGTATAAAACCGTTAGCTCACATTCAAAGCATTAGAATTAAAGGGAAAGACACAAACACAAATAATTCAACATAGTCATACAACATACTCAAAAGCACACAAATCCGGTTTATTATCTTTATCATTATTAGGTCATATCCCATTCTAATTCAACTTCTTTTGGGACACGAGAATCTCCCGAAACTCTCCTCGGTCCCTTCTTCCGGCAATGGAACGGTTCGGATGCCTCCGACCGTCTAACCAGCACGGGTCAGTAGCCGAGAACCTCCTAGCTCTCACGGGGAGCTAGGCAGTGATGTCACCGCCCGTTATCATACACTTGGGCCAAACAATATAAAGGTCGGTAATCCTATTTCCGGTTTAGTTATTATAAACAATAAATAATAAACACACACACCACCCAACACACAATAACTCTAATACAAAGAATACGAGCTAAGTAAGTCCGGACACTTACCTCGTCACCACACTCAACTCACAACATTGTCGCTTCCTTAGGGGAGGAAGACCATAACTTGCTCACAAGAAGGTAACTATATCAAAAACAACACTCTCACAATAGAAGTCTAAGACTTCTATACAAATGGTCAACGCAAGACCATTTGACTCTCAATTCTAGGACCGAATCCTAGAATCCCTCATTCTCACATCACACTCAACAAGCTAGAAGTCCTAAGACTTCTAAGCCCTCGGATCTCGTAAGATCAAAACTCACAAAACCACTAGGATAACATACCTAGTCTCCATGATCACAAAGGTAGCACTCTAAGCTAGGATAAGCATACCCTAGCCCTCAACCTCACAACCACAACTCACAAGCCTCACAAGAAACAACCTACACTCAGCCCACGAGTCAACTCAGAACATACATCAAACAATCCTAGAACATAACAAGATCCTCGAACACTCACCTAAGGTGCAAGCCACTACTTGGCATTCCAACTATCCTAGGTTCAAACCTAGCATGCTTCTATCATCAACACTTTCTAAGTTCATCTAAGAATACATAATCAAGGTAGGGAACTCACCAAGCAAAGGCACGGGGTCAGAAGGAAGAAGAACATCCGAAAAAGGGAGAAGAAGGCCGCAAGGGCGTGTTGGCTGAGCCAGTGGCCGCCCTTGCGGCCCTGAGGCCCGCCCTTGCGGCTCCTGGTGGCCGCCCTTGCGGCTTCTGCTGGCCGCCCCTACGGCTTAGGGTGTTGGCCGCCCCTGCAGCTCTTAAGATCCGTCCCCGCGGTCGAACAACAGAGGGTGCTCAATGATGGCTTCTTTGACGATTTCTTGTTGTGCCTTGGCCTCTTAGCTTCCTTGCTTGGCTCCAGAACATCCACATACATAAACATCATCAACACAACAGATCTAAGCTAGATCCGAGCACATGCAACACAAAGAGGAAGAAAGATAAGAATCCATGGCTTCCATCATTGGAGCTCAAGGAAAGAGTTGAAGAAGAAGAAATTGAGAGGGAGGAAAGGGCTTACACTTACAAATCTGGATCTGTAGCTCAACTCATTGCTAGACATCAAACAAGAAGAAGCATGGGAAGATCATCAAGAAGGGCTTCCAAGTGCTTCCAAGCCAAAGAGAGAAGAAAGAGATAAGGGAGAGAAGCTTTCACGTGAAATCAAGAATGAGAGGAGAGAGAGTGAGATTGAGCTGAAGGGATAAGTCAAAGAGAGGGAAAGAGGGGTCCACTTAGGGAAAACGAGGGGTCGGTTCCCCAAACGAAGGGTCGGTGTGGGATTTTGGAATAAATCCCGTTACTCAGCGCCTCGTGCCTGCAGGAAAACTGAGCCACGCCTGCGGAAAGGTCGGTAACTTGCTAACAATCCGGAATAAAAATTCTGGATGTTACATAGTTGGTAACAATACAAACCAAATTTCGATTTTCAAGACCTTGATAAATCATAAATTGATTTAACATTCTACCTTTAATTATCAACTTTTCTCCCTTCTTTATTTTCTTTCCTTCTTCAACGCTTTAGAACACCCAAAACGTCTCTCTTTGTCTTTTTGCCAAAACCTCTCAAATGCTTTCACAAGTTCATCCATGGCTCCAAGAAGAAACTCAAAGAAAACTGCATACCGTCTAACCGCGACGTTCAAGAAGGACTGTGCTCAAATCTCCTCAGCTACAGGCGATGAACAATTTCCCGAAGATATGGAGATTTCACCACACAATGGTCTTCCTTGGTTCGTTAATTCAAAGCTACAAGAACTTGGCTTGATGGATTTCACAATCGTCCCCTCTGTATGTGTGATATGGTTGACATAGATTTCCTAAAAACGCTTCAGATTCCCTGTATCGCAATGCTCACAAATTGCTCAGTCTGGAAGGTATTAAATGTAGGAGATTCTGCATTACAAAGACTCACGCGTTTGTTCTATGTAAACCTCATCGCAAAAGGGGAAATTTTGTGTGAGATTTTAGGGATTCCTTCTGATAACACGATTTATAACATAGTTTCAGGTGTACATCTAGATGGAATTCTCGCCCATTCATGCATGATCTAGCATTAGTCCAAGACGTTATATTTATCCTAACTTCTAGCGCACCCGCAGTATACGGGTCGTTTTTAGTATGTATAGTATTCCAAGGTCGAACACAAAGACTAAGGTGAAATTGATTCGGTTTTGTGATTAAGTTTAGTGAAGGTCTAAGGTTAGAAAAAGGGGAAACAAAGAAATGAAAATCTCAATTTTTTTAGTTGGTTTTTGGTGATCAATCAAAGATCACAATTCATGCAAAGTAAACAATCAAACTAGACCAAGAATCAATACGAATGAACAAACTAAACAAGATAATGATCAAGGAAAGAAAAGACGGATTCTAGGGGTCGGAAGTTCCGGTTATGGCATAGAACTCAAGTTATCTATTCATTCTTTGGATTAACTATGATATATTGGGATTAAGTGTTTCTAAATTGGGATCAATTACCGGGTAGGTCTCATGGTCCAACTAGTCCACACCTAAGGTCTCATTACCGGGTAAGTCTCTAAGAACCTAAGGATAGGGATTCTACACAAACCGGATTTGTTAATTAGGGATCTAACCTATCCTTACCGGGTAAGTCTTGGAAAGGGAAGTCCTAAGCAACTATCCTAGCACATCTAATCCAATGGCGGCTTATTAGGCTCACCACTACCCAAGGTTTGCTATTTTTAGATTCTAAGAGTAAGGATTACCGGGTAAGTCTCTCCTAACGCTTAGTCACTACACTAGGTCACCCTAGGGTAGGTTAAACTCAACAAACACCTAGGGTTTCAACATTTTATAGATCTAAGGCAAGATCCTTCGAATCAGGGAAAATCACGGTTTGTTCTACCTAAACCACGGCCGTGGTTCGACAAGAACTACCCGTGATTTCTAACAACAACTACGTTCATAAGCAAAAGTCATCCAAAGGTAGATCTAAGTCCGTCCTATCATAGCTCTAGCCATAACCATCCTTTCCTTACCCTAGAACCACATCAATTTAGCCTACAACATTCATAATGGAAATTGAAACAAACAAACATAAAATCATAACATTCATTGCAAGATAATGAAAGAAAAGAGATGAACAAGTGAACTTCAAAAACAAACCAATCTGAAAATAGAATTAGAGCAACTTACAACCCTTCCAAAAGAAGGTTCAAGGGTTCACAAAACTCTAGAAATAGAATCCGAAAAACAAGAAAGCTATGGTGTGTGTTCTTCTCCCTCTTCAATGGATCCTTTCTTCTTCTCTTTGACACTTTCCTCCCTAGAAAAATCTTCTTCTTTGGAGAATATATTTGTTAGAGAGAAATGGATAATGGATGAGTTGCTCCCAAACTACCCCAGCTGCCTCTAACAACCCATGAAGGACCACTTTTATAACAAATCTTGCATGAGCTGGCCATGAGAGTCGTGGCACAGCTGTCACGAGAATCTGGCAAAATCCACGGTCATTTCCACGGCCGTGGTTCGTCAGAGAACCGTGATTTTATGCAGAAACTTCGCCTTGGATCATTAAGCTGTGATTTGGTGCATGGCTAGTGTTGGTAAGGCTCCATGAGTCCTCCTCAGCCCTTGGCTTGTGTCCTAATGCGTCCGGAAGTGTGTTATCTAAATGAACGATCCTCAAACGCATCGTTTAAGCTCCTAAACTTTCCAAAATACCTACAAAACGCGCACAAGTCCGTGTAGATGTCTATCTCGACAAAATACGTGAATTGGGTGCAAAACGTCTTGGACTAATGCTAGATCATGCATGAATGAGCGAGAATTCCATCTAGATGTACACCTAAAACTATGTTATAAATTGTGTTATCAAAATACCCCATACTTAAGGTTTGCTCGTCCCCGAGCAAATTCCCAACTATAGACTAAGAGATGACATGATTTATGTATGCAGAAAAATGGCAAAATCTTTTTGGGTTTTGTGCTTCTACTATTGGATCACCTTCATAGTCATGATCAATGGCAATTTGATAAGCAATTATGTATCAAACAAGAAAAGCATGGAAAGACAATTGTACTTAACTCAAATCATGCATGAAATGTGAGGATGAAGAGGTCAAGAAGATCAAGAGTCTATCCAATCTAGATTACTAAGTCTTACAAACATGCAAGTAGGTCATAAGGGCTTGTGACATAAAAGGCCAAGAAACGTTGCAATTGGGTGGGGAGTTCTCTAGGTTATGTGATGCTAATCCGGGAATGGAACTAACTCCACATCCTTGTCCTCGATCAACTTCCCCCAAGTGTATATTTTTCCCTATCTTGCTTTCTTTTCTTTTTTTTCTTTAACTTATTTTTGAGACAATGGCATTGGTGTACAATAGCCGAAACCTCGGTGATTAGCCATCCTCGGGCTTTTTCTCTTTTTCGAGGTGCATCCACACCGGGCACACATACCAAAGCTCGTTAGGGCTATTGGTTCATTTGATTTTGGCAAGGCACCAACACCCGATTATGTGAAGTGTACCGAGTTACTTGTCATTTAAACCAACGCCCCCAAACCTATATTTTGGCTACATTCCTAGATGGTATGCAAGAACTATCATGTAATTTCGACTTTCAATACTCAATCCATTCTAGGCAATCATCATGATCACAAGTCATTCATAGAATTTAAGAGAAGTAATTCAAGTCCACATATGCATTTATCAATTCAACACATAAGGCCATCCATAGCCAATCACAAGACAAGTTTCATCATTAGGATCATATCCAAGCCTAGAAAGCACAAAATTTTTTAAATTTTCTGATTTTTTATGGAATTTTTGTTTTGAGTATGTACAATGCAAGACATGTAAAGATTTTAAACTATCCTAGATGCTCATCATGCAAAGGATCATGCAAACCCCACCCCATACTTAGAAACACATTGTCCCCAATATGTAAATGAAGTAGAGAGAGTGAAAGAAGGTTCTCACAATGTAAAATTGTTTGCTATGGTATTTGGGAATTCTCAAGTGAATTGATATTGGATGATCCTTTCAACCATGGTAGAGAGCTCTAAGCATCCTTCAAAGCTTCGGAACCCGCGCTAGGCACCGCTAGCCGTCCAAGTTCCGCGTCCGCTCCACCCATAATTGGTGAGGGTTTCATCATCATCATTTTCATTGCCAAGAAAGGCTTCTAATGCCACTAATACTCTAGCACACACACTAAGTAGATAAAACACACAAAGCACACAAAAACAGAAAAATCCAAGCAAAAATGAAAAAGGAAAAGGGAAAAATGTTACCGATGGGTTGCCTCCCACCAAGCGCTTCTTTAAGGTCATTAGCTTGACCAAACTCGGGAGCGTCTATTCAAGGTGAAGCGGGGCAATCATGTCTACCGGGGCTCCCGGAATATACTTCTTCAAGCGATGCCCATTCACTTTGAAATTTCCACAAAGCTCCCCTCCTATCTCAATAGCTCCATGGGGAAAGATCTTCTTCACCACATATGGCCCGGTCCATCTTAATTTGAGCTTTCCGGGAAAGAGCCTTAGCCTTGAGTTGAAGAGAAGGACAAGATCTCCTTCGCTCAACTCCTTTGGAATGATCCTCTTGTCATGCCACCTTTTGGTTCTCTCCTTGTAGATCCGGGCATTCTCATAAGCTTCCAACCGGAGCTCCTCAAGGGCGTTTATATCAAGCAACCTCTTTTCTCCCGCTTCCTTGAGGTCAAAATTTAGCAACTTAATGGCCCAATAAGCTCTATGCTCCATTTCCACCGGAAGATGGCAAGACTTGCCATAGACTAACTTGTAAGGAGTGGTTCCAATTGGTGTTTTGAAAGCGGTTCTATATGCCCATAGTGCGTCATTGAGCTTCATAGCCCAATCCTTCCTTGTCCTAGACACCGTCTTCTCGAGGATGGCCTTGATCTCTCGGTTGGAGATCTCCACTTGACCACTAGTTTGGGGATGGTAAGGTGTTGCCACCTTATGAGTCACCCCATACTTGGCCAAAAGTGCTCCAAAGTTCCTATTTGTGAAGTGCTTCCCTCCATCACTAATGATTACTCTTGGTGTTCCAAACCTAGGGAAGATCACCCGGTTGAAGAACCGCACCACCACTTTGGCATCATTTGTAGGAGAGGCGATTGCCTCCACCCATCTTGACACATAGTCCACCGCCAATAGGATGTAGAGATTGCCACATGAAGAAGGGAATGGTCCCATGAAGTCTACACCCCACACATCAAAAATCTCAACTTCTTGGATGTTATTCAAGGGCATTTCATTCCTCCTTGAGATGTTGCCCGTCCTTTGGCAAGCATCACATGCCGCTACAAAACCTTGCACATCTCTAAACAAGTTAGGCCAATAAAAACCGGATTGCAATACCTTTGCACACGTCTTGTGTGAGCTAGCATGGCCTCCGCATGGTAAGGAGTGACAATGCCGGATCACACTCTCCACTTCATCTTCCGGTATGCATCTCCTAAGTACCCCATCCGGGCCTCTCTTGAATAGAAGTGGCTCACTCCAATAGTAATGCCTTACATCGTTGAAGAACTTCTTCCTTTGTGCATATGTAAATCCGGGAGGCACTTCCTCACACACTAAGTAGTTCACGATGTCGGCGTACCATGGCTCACTTCCTCTAGCCACTTGGAACAAGCATTCCTCCACCATTTGCAATTGTTCATCCCGGAATGAATCATCTATCAGGACGTTGTCTTTCCCAAGCTCCAATGGTGGGAGTCTACTAAGGTGATCCGCCACGGAGTTCTCGGATCCCTTCTTATCTCGTATCTCCAAATCAAACTCTTGAAGAAGAAGGATCCACCGAATCAACCTTGGTTTGGCATCCTTCTTTGTAAGTAGATAACGGATCGCCGCATGATCCGTATAAACTACGACCTTCGCTCCAACAAGGTATGAGCGGAACTTCTCAAATGCATACACCACCGCTAACAACTCCTTCTCGGTAGTAGCATAATTGAGTTGGGCATCATCTAGCGTCTTGCTAGCATAGTAAATAGCATGAGTGCGCCCTTCTTTCCTTTGCCCTAAAACGGCCCCAACGGCCACATCGCTTGCGTCGCACATGATCTCAAATGGTAGACTCCAATCCGGAGGTTGCATTATAGGTGCGGAGACCAAGGCGTTCTTCAACCTACAAAAAGCTTCAAGACAATCCTTGGAAAAGACAAAATCAACATCTTTCATTAGTAGGTTAGTGAGAGGCTTAGAAATTTTAGAGAAGTCTTGAATAAACCTCCGGTAAAAACCGGCATACCCTAAGAAACTCCTTACTCCTTTCACCGAGGTAGGTTGTGGCAACTTCTCTATCGTTCCAATCTTAGCCCTATCAACCTCAATGCCACGGTTAGACACCAAGTGTCCTAACACAATCCCTTCACTTACCATGAAGTGGCATTTTTCCCAATTTAAGACAAGATTTGTCTCCTCACATCTTTGCAACACTAATGATAAGTTAGCCAAGCAATCATCGAAAGAAGAACCATAAATAGAGAAATCATCCATGAACACTTTCATGATATTTTCTATGTATTCCGAAAAGATAGCCATCATACACCTTTGGAAGGTGGCGGGTGCATTACACAACCCAAATGGCATTCTTCTATATGCAAAAGTACCCCATGGACATGTAAAAGTTGTTTTCTCTTGGTCATCGGGGTGGATAGGGATTTGGAAGAATCCGCTATAGCCATCTAGATAGCAAAAATGAGAGTGTTGAGCTAATCTTTCTAGCATTTGGTCAATGAAGGGGAGAGGGAAGTGATCTTTCCTAGAGGCCATGTTTAATTTCCTATAATCAATGCACATCCTCCACCCCGTAACCGTCCTAGTCGGTATTAGTTCATTGTTCTCATTGGTTACTACTGTCATCCCACCCTTTTTAGGAACTACATGAACGGGGCTAACCCACTTACTATCCGAGATAGGGTAGATAATTCCCGCATCTAGCAACTTAATGATTTCCTTTTTGACCACCTCTTTCATTATGGGATTTAATCTTCTTTGATGTTCAATAGAGGGTTTGTGATTATCTTCCATCATTATCTTATGCATGCACAAAGAAGGCTTAATGCCAACCAAATCATCAATAGTATAACCAATGGCTTTCCTATGCAATCTTAGTTCATGCAACAACTTAGCAAGTTCATCATAACTCAAGCATGCATTAACAATCACCGGATATGTAGAATTATCACCAATAAATGCATACTTTAAATGAGAGGGAAGGGGTTCAAGTTCAAGTGAGGGAGGACCTTTATCGGTTGAAGATGATCCAAATAAGGTTGGATGAGATGAATCCAAAGCAAAGGAAAACTCCCCATGGCTCCAAGAAGCTTGATCATCATCAAGAGCTGATTCAGGGAAAACCACGGTTGGAAACACGGGTTGCTCATCTTCCACGGCCGTGGTTCTTGCCAAGCTTGCTTCTCGGAGTTGTCCAGAGAGTTTGACGGCCGTGGTTTGTAAATCTCGACCGTGGAACTTGCAGCTGTTCAACACCTCTTCGTGGCTTTCAAGTCCAACTCTTGGCTCCTCTTCCAATGCATCCAAGGCTTTGATCTCTTCATTGCAAGCCTCCTCATCATCTTCCTCCGTCATGCTTAAGGTAAGAACCTTTTCTAAGGGATCCTTGATCAAGATCGAGCTCACAACTTCTCTAAATTCTTCTTGCTCGATTATGTTGAAGACATCTTCATCAAGGGTTGGCCCTTTCATCATGGTGGACAACTTGAACTTGATGTTCTCTTCTCCAATGTTGAAGGAGAGAGTTCCGTTCTTGCAATCCACTAAGCATCCGGAAGTGGCTAGGAAAGGTCTTCCTAAGATGATAGGAACCGGATAATCCGCCGGAATGTCCAATACTACAAAATCAATAGGCACGTAGAACCCTCCTAGCTGCACCGGAATGTCCTCTAGAATCTCAACCGGATGAGTGATAGAACGGTCCGCCATATAGAGGGTCATCTTGACCGGCTTTGGCTCTCCTAGCCCGACCTTGTTGCAAAGTGCAAGCGGTATGATGCTTACACTCGCCCCAAGATCACAAAGGGCCTCGTACTTCACGTCTCCTACTCCAATTGGAACGCAAAAAGAGCCCGGATCTCTTAGCTTGGGAGGCATTTCCTCCTTCATCGTTTGGATCAACTCCGAGGATCTCTTGGTCATCCTTATCTCCCCATACTCTTCCAACTTCCTTTTGTTGGAGAGTATTTCTTTCAAAAACTTGTCATACGCCGGCATTCCTAAGATGGCATCCATGAACGGAATGTTAATATGTAATTTGGACATTAGTTCAAGGAACTTACCAAAGTGATTGTCTAAACGAGCTCTTGCTCTTGATTGTGGGAACGGTAGTGGTGGCTTGTATGGAGGCGGTGCCACATAGGTTGGCTCTACATCCTTGCTCTTGCCTCCATTTTCTTGCATTCTTCCCTCTTCTACCACTACTTGCTTTCCCTTGGCATGGTCCTTGGGCAAAGGGTCCTTCGTACTCAACCCACTCCTCGTTGTGATAGCCAACACTTGGCCCCTTGGGTTGTCTTCGGTTCTTCCGGGAAGCTTTCCCGGATCTCAATGTGCTTCACCCGCCTTTTGGAAGACTTGTGCTTCCAAGACTTTTTGAGCCTTAGAAATTGAAGTCACAGTGCTCTCGAGTCCACTCAACCTTCCTAGCAATTGCTCAAACATGACTTCGGTCCTATCCTTTGAAGGTTGAGAAAAACCGGGTGGAGGCTCTTGTGAAGCTCTTTGTGGTGGAGTTGTGCTTGTGGAGGCGGGAGGGTTCAAGGCTCCATCCGGGTTAGAGTAAGAAAATCCGGGATGGTTGTGGTTGGGCCGGTAATTGTTGAATTGTCGGTTGTTGTTGAAATTTCTTGGGCCTTGGTAATTTTTGAAGTTGCCCCTTCCCATATAATTCACATCCTCCTCCTTGGAAGACAAGTTAGCTTGTGGAAGCACTTGAGGAGTTGCTTGGCTCTTCAAGGTTGTAGTACACAACTCTCTCAAGGATTTCAACTCGTTGTTGATGGCGTCAAGCTTGAAATTGCTCATGGTGACTTCGCTCACCTCATATGCTCCCGCCTTTCTTCCTTCACTCTTCCTATGAGAGTACTTCTCAATCACTAGAGCTTGCTTCTCCACAAACTCCCAAGCATCATCTACATGTTTCTTCATAAATGTCCCACCGGAAAGAGATTGAAGCTTGAATTGGCTATCTTCATCAAGTCCCTTGAAATAGATCTCCAATAGCTCAATTTTCGGTATGCCATGGTGTGGACAATCTAGGAGAAGGTCTTTGAATCTCTCCCAAGACTTGAACAAACTTTCTCTATCCCTCATCACGAAGGCATTGATCTTCCCTCTTAATTCGGTGGTCTTGGAAGGTGGGAAGAACTTGGTCAAGAACTCGGTTGTCATCTCCTCCCAAGTACCAACTCGCCCTTGTGGAATAGATTGATACCAAGCCAAGGCTTTATCCTTAAAAAGAAGGAAAAAGCCCTAAGCTTATGGTTGTTGCTCTCCAATCTTGGCGGCCTAAGAGTCTCCATCAAAATCTCGTAGTTCATCAAATGTTGGTGAGTAGACTCTCCTTCCATCCCTCCAAATTGATTATGCCGGATCATTTGAAGAACTTGAGGGCGGAGCTCATAGTTGTGGGTTGCGGGATCTCCTAGATTCACACCCGGTCGGTGTGCTCTTTGTGCCGGATCCATACGTCTCCCTAGGGTTTGTGGCTCCTCAATAGCAATGGGAACGACCCTAACATTAGCCGCCGGCTGCGGTTGTGGTGGAGGAGGTCGAGGTTGTCGGCGATTAAGCTCTCCTTGAACAAGGGCTTGCCTAATCTCTTCAATCTCCCTCCTAGTTTCCTCTTGCCTCTCATTGGCAAGTCTCCTTTCTTCCTCCAAGAGCTCATCTCTTAGCCTTATTTGTTCTAAGGCTCCATCCAACTCAGCTTGAAGATTTCTACCGGCCATCTCTTTCTATTTTCGGATGTTCTTGGATCTAGATCGAAGGGTTTTCTCCGGTTCGGGATCGAATGGAGCTAAATCCTTGCCACGAGATCTTCGCATACACCTAAAGAGTAATAGATGTCCTGAAAAGCAAAGACACAAACCAAAAAGAGATCAAAAGCAACAAGAAAGATCTACACTAGAAACAATCACAAAATAGACTCAATCTAGACCTAGTCCCCGGCAACGGCGCCAAAAACTTGTTACGCTAAAAGTGTGCACGCAATAAGCTTTAAATTTATACCCGTTATATTTATCCTAACTTCTAGCGCACCCGCAGTGTACGGGTCGTTTTTAGTATGGATAGTATTCCGAGGTCGAACACAAAGACTAAGGTGAAATTGATTCGGTTTTGTGATTAAGTTTAGTGAAGGTCTAAGGTTAGAAAAAGGGGAAACAAAGAAATGAAAATCTCAATTGTTTTTAGTTGGTTTTTGGTGATCAATCAAAGATCACAATTCATGCAAAGTAAACAATCAAACTAGACCAAGAATCAATACGAATGAACAAACTAAACAAGATAATGATCAAGGAAAGAAAAGACGGATTCTAGGGGTCGGAAGTTCCGGTTATGGCATAGAACTCAAGTTATCTATTCATTCTTTGGATTAACTATGATATGTTGGGATTAAGTGTTTCTAAATTGGGATCAATTACCGGGTAGGTCTCATGGTCCAACTAGTCCACACCTAAGGTCTCATTACCGGGTAAGTCTCTAAGAACCTAAGGATAGGGATTCTACACAAACCGGATTTGTTAATTAGGGATCTAACCTATCCTTACCGGGTAAGTCTTGGAAAGGGAAGTCCTAAGCAACTATCCTAGCACATCTAATCCAATGGCGGCTTATTAGGCTCACCACTACCCAAGGTTTGCTATTTTTAGATTCTAAGAGTAAGGATTACCGGGTAAGTCTCTCCTAACGCTTAGTCACTACACTAGGTCACCCTAGGGTAGATTAAACTCAACAAACACCTAGGGTTTCAACATTTTATATTTCTAAGGCAAGATCCTTCGAATCAGGGAAAATCACGGGTTGTTCTACCTAAACCACGGCCGTGGTTCGACAAGAACTACCCGTGATTTCTAACAGCAACTACGTTCATAAGCAAAAGTCATCCAAAGGTAGATCTAAGTCCGTCCTATCATAGCTCTAGCCATAACCATCCTTTCCTTACCCTAGAACCACATCAATTTAGCCTACAACATTCATAATGGAAATTGAAACAAACAAACATAAAATCATAACATTCATTGCAAGATAATGAAAGAAAAGAGATGAACAAGTGAACTTCAAAAACAAACCAATCTGAAAATAGAATTAGAGCAACTTACAACCCTTCCAAAAGAAGGTTCAAGGGTTCACAAAACTCTAGAAATAGAATCCGAAAAACAAGAAAGCTATGGTGTGTGTTTTTCTCCCTCTTCAATGGATCCTTTCTTCTTCTCTTTGACACTTTCCTCCCTAGAAAAATCTTCTTCTTTGGAGAATATATTTGTTAGAGAGAAATGGATAATGGATGAGCTGCTCCCAAACTACCCCAGCTGCCTCTAACAACCCATGAAGGACCACTTTTATAACAAATCTTGCATGAGCTGGCCATGAGAGTCGTGGCACAGCTGTCACGAGAATCTGGCAAAATCCACGGTCATTTCCACGGCCGTGGTTCGTCAGAGAACCGTGATTTTATGCAGAAACTTCGCCTTGGATCATTAAGCTGTGATTTGGTGCATGGCTAGTGTTGGTAAGGCTCCATGAGTCCTCCTCAGCCCTTGGCTTGTGTCCTAATGCGTCCGGGAGTGTGTTATCTAAATGAACGATCCTCAAACGCATCGTTTAAGCTCCTAAACTTTCCGAAATACCTACAAAACGCGCACAAGTCCGTGTAGATGTCTATCTCGACAAAATACGTGAATCGGGTGCAAAACGTCTTGGACTAATGCTAGATCATGCATGAATGAGCGAGAATTCCATCTAGATGTACACCTAAAACTATGTTATAAATCGTGTTATCACCTTCAGATCTTTCCCTTACACATCCATCCCCGTCGGAATGTGTTCGCCTTGCCAAAGAAAAATTTTTGGTTCCTAACTCGACATCTCGTCAACACACTCACACTTCCCTAACCCTAGATGCTAAAATCGTGTTTACCATTTTGATTAGATGTGTTATCCCTCGAGCTAACTCAAGAGAGCTTTTGACGGATCAGTCTCTAGAACTGATTTACCTGATCATGACCGGTTTAGATATTGATCTGCCTAACTTGATCTTAAAACACATGGTTCATACCATAAACTCCAAACGAGATATCCCTTTGCCCTACGGGAAACTACTACTCAAAATCTTTGACCATTTTTCTATTGATACATCCATTGGAGATCGACAACCGTTAATTAGAAATATTGATGAGTCTTGCTTAGAGAGAATTGGGGTAGAGAAAACCCTTGTTGGAGTATGGACTTTGAAAGGAAAAGGTACTGCACTGATCCCCTTCCCTACAGCTCCCTCAGCTTCTTCTGTTTCGGACATTAGGTTGGATTGATTTGAGATGGAATTATTTTTTCTGAATCGAGAATTGTCTGACTTCCAGTTTGACACAATGAGGAGAATGGATGCAAATCATGAGATTATGTCTATTATGCATGCAAAAATTAATCAAATGTATCTCATGAATGCTCTCACTCTCACCACCACGGGTAACATATTGCATCTGACTGAAGATGTTGCTCAACACATCCAAGGAAAAGTAAAAAATGTTCTTATGAATTGCAAACGCAGAGTACAGAACAAATTCATTCTTTATCCCACGCATGTTCAGCCAACCATTCTTACGGTCGAGCAAGATGAAGTGGTCAAGGAGCGCCGTGCTGAAGAGAAGAAACGCAGATTAGAAGCTGAAATCAATGATATGAGTAACACGTCAGCTCAATCTAGGGCGCAGAGGCAGTTTTATGAGGATCATCAGGAATGAGCTTGGATGTCAAAGCCTTAATTTGGATTTCAAAACCTCTTGGTTTTGATTTCAAGGCATTGTCTTATGTTTGTGGGACTTGTGTTTTAACTGTGTTTATTGTGGTTTTTGGAAATACTTTTTGATGGGTTTGTAACCTTATAAACTCCCGTGCTTTAAATATTTTTCCTCCCTTGTTGAAAGACAAAGGGGAAGAAATTATGTGATCCGAGATTTCGATAATTCTACATTCTGCATTTTTGTTTTTGATATTATTACATATGTATCGCTAACTTTAAATTCAAGTATGATATTTGTGTTATCTTCCATTAAGAGGGAGATTGATAACTCCGCCTTGGTTATATATTTGCATATGTGATGATGGAAGGCTTAACACAAATAAAGCGGTTTATATACTAACAAATATCGATTATACTTCTAGATTACATGGTTTGGTTTTGTGTTTGTCAAATTTGTGCACGCCTTGAAAAGCATTTCAAAGGATAAAAGGAGGCCTTGAAAACCGATATAAGGGAAAAGCGCAGAGATTGAAAATCATTTCAAAGGTTCAACACGGAGGCCTTGAAAACCATTTCAAGGGATCAAAGTCGAAGCCTTGAAACAAGATACAAGGGACATACCGGCTTGAAGGAATTCAAAATTCAAGATGCAATCTCAACAACCAAATCTACCAAGGATCAAGAGAAGATCTTCCAAGAACATATCAATAAGATTCAGCACAACAATAAGATCTCAAACCGAACGCAACCAACGGATCTCATAAAGATCTCGAAGATCTTGGAGCTCGAAACTAGAACCTCAACGACAAGATCTTTAACAGCTGTTTTCAAGAGAAGATCTTGGAGAAGAAGAATCAACGTGCGTCAAGGAGATGAAGAAGATAAGAAGAATCTACAACGGCTATCTCATCTCAACATACACCGTTTTCTATGGAGAAGAAAGAACATAAAAAACGGTCATATTCACAATGGCTAGAAGACTTTTCCATCGAAGACTATAAATGAAGACCACGATTGCAGAGAAAAAAACAAGCTTACATGGAAACATCTAAAGTCTTCAAGCGATCAAAGCATCTTCATTTCGTTCCTAAAAATTTTCTTCCTCTTAGTTTACAAAATCTTACATTCCTAGAGAGGGAAAAACAGGAGAGCCTCAATGGAATATTTAGAGAGTGTTATACTTGAGTGTGTGTTACTCTGCGAAATAACTAGGCTATTATAGATAGGTTAAGAGTTGGAACTAGATCATAGCATTGGCTACGGGTAAAGAAACCCTAGGACGGAGACGTAGGCTGTTAGAGTTGAACTTCGTGAACATATCTCCTTGTCGATCTTTTCATTTCCGCACTTTATCTTGCTTTGTTGTGACTAACGTCGTTTTGCAGGTTTTTGGAGTCAAGGCACTGAAATCACTTTCAAAGCCCTTGAAATCCAGTTGTGTTACAAAGAACACAGATCGACATCAAGACCTTGAAATCAATTTCAAATCCTTGAGATAGGTTTTTGCGAAAATTTCCCACACTCTATTCAACCCTCATTCTAGAGTCACTACTACATCAACGAGCAAATGAAACGGTTCATTGCTACGGTTTTCACTGATGAAACGGTTTAAAGCAACGGTTGGGCTAAAGAAGCGGTTTACCTTAACGGTTTTGTCTATTGCAGCGGTTTTTGAAACGGTTAATCGATGTGTGATATTTTAACAGGCCGAAAATCTAGTGAAGCGGTTACTAGGGGCCTATTGTAGCGGTTTTAAATGTAAATTAAATATATCTAATGAAGCGGTTTTAGTAAAAAAAGGCGCGAGTCATGAGCGCCCAATTTTCGCTGAATTTTTGTAAACTTTTGCGAGAAATGAAAGCAGCCTCTGTTCATAAAAAAAAACGCTTCAGTTTACTCTCTCTATCCTCCATCTTCCCCAATTCCAGCCTAGCACCGTCGACCTCCGATTCGCCGTCGACTTCCGATTTGCCATCGACCTCCGATTCGTCTTGCCTCCTTCCCCACCGTGATCCCCGCTTCAATTAACACCTCCCGCAGGGTTTAGCTTCGTCGACCTCTGAATCGTTATACCATGAATCTATTGGGTTCACCATTGGAGCCGTAACGATTCTACAAGGTTAGCACATCCTTTTACCCTTCAATTTCTATGTTCTACATTCTATTGAAATCTTTGGTTTGTAGTGTGCAAAACTGTTGTGAATTGTTAAGGAAGGGATTTTTGGTTGAATAAGATGATTAGGGCATAAACATCGATTAGTTGTATAATCCAAAGATTATGAGTATTATGTCTTTCCTAGATCTTTGCTCTAGAAGTATTGATAAAGAACTCAAAACTTTAAGCTGTCAATCCAATAATACACAGTGACATTTCAACTTGGGAAATATTAGAACAAGGCCATCATTTTAAGGTGTTCCTATTACTGTTCTTAACCACTATTTTCCTCCCTCTTCCTACCAAAGTCTACCTAATAGCTAATATTTTAATTAGTTCCTTTCATGTAATAAAGATAATATGCCATTGTTTAATTAGTTGGTGGCTCTAGTCTTTTTTGAATTTCTGAGTCTACGGATGATTGAAAGTGGCATATATGTTCATCTTTGATTTGATACGTTTCCCGTGCTTTCGTTTCAAAAAAAAATATATCATTGCATTCTTGACTCTAGTCAAGAAACACTTGTTATTTCTTTGATCATTCTGAATATTCGATTCCTATGAGAATACTCTGGCCAAGAAACTTACTTACAAGACTGAGATGATGAATCAAAGAAAAAATATAGCAGATCATGATATACTTTCAGAGGATGATATTCTTAATTTGATGAACTCAATCTTTGCCGCTCTTTGAAATTGATTTATTCCTCACTCTTTCATTATGTGATATAGCATCTATTCCAGAAAGTGCTTTGTTTCACAATTAGTTCAAAGTTGAAACCTCATGTTGTCTCTGACTTGTCACATTAAGAATCTTTGAATTTGACATGCTTTCCACTCCTTCTTGCAATATCTAAGCCACTAAAAAAACTATATTTTAATTTAAGGATAATTGAATTAATTAAAAAAAAGAAAATGAAGGTGAAATTGGGTTTTCATTAGTTAATCAGCTCCACTAGGAAGTTGAAATTGTAAAAAAATCATGTTGGAGATTTTTGTGTTAGTGCTTGCTTATGCTTTCTTCAAGTACTGCATTTAATTTCAACAAGCTAAAGCATTTGCTCATCTTCAGGTTTATCTCAACATCAGGTTTTCACCGTCTATTTTATTAAATTATGACTTTGCCTTCCATTTTTTGTGATTTCATGCGCACATGTTGTATTGGTGCTTTATGCTTTGTTTTTACACATTTGCTCATCTACGATTTTACCATGCTTGTTTTTATTAGTAGAAGCTAACTATCAAACTTTCAGGCTTCTCGCATCTGCTAAACAACTAGGTAAAGCATTGGAAGCTGCATCAGTGAATGACTAAGGGTATACGAAGATATATATTTGTTGTCTTCAGCAATTGCATTTAATTCCAACTAGCTAAAGCATTGTAACCACTATATTAGTTCTCATGAAGAAGATAAACTTTGTTCTTGGAGTTGATCTTGTTATTCTTGACTTCTCAATAGATCAAGAAGATGAACTTAGTTCTCATGAAAATCTAGCTGGATGAGTTTTGACTACTACTTTATAATTCAAGCTTTAATTACATTTTGTCTTGTTTTTTTGTGTGTTAATTTGCAGAGACTCTGCTGCTAACTCCTAAAAGGTTTACAGGTCATACATGGTGAGTGACTTATCATCTTTAATTACGATAATATAGCATGACAATTACTAGCCAAGATAATTTATGTCTTCTTTGTTTCCATTGTCTAGTCTAGTAAATTATCTTTAATTACGATAATTTACTAGGCTAGACAATTACTAGACAAGATAATATAACATGGCTTATCATATAACAATGGTTCTGAAGATTTTCATCAACATAGTTGTTGATTTCCACTGACTCATTACCCAGGCACAGTTTCATAGCTTTTTATTTCAACACTACCTTCTCGTATCTTTGTAGGTGGAACTGCTTTAGAGTGCAGATAAATATTTACTAAGTCATGACTTCGTACTTGGTTTATGCTGCATTGCTCAAATTTTCCTAAGAGTTTTTTTGATACAACTCTGACAAAATACTGCAAGGAAAAAGTGTGTGAAATAAAGATGATAATCGAGTCAAAGACGATGGAAAGGCAATATAGAACAAAGTTTGTGCTTACTAGAAAATTTGTCAAAGTTAAGCCAACTTACCGGAACCACAAGCCACCACTGTTGCAAAATCACATCGTCTAAGAACTTAGGACCTCAATACAAAACCTAGTGTGCTTTTAGCATTTAGTAAAATATTGACCTTCATTAGGAGCGAGTTGAGCTTCTTCATCGGTAACAAGCTATTTTTTCCCCCTTCATTTAGAAAGAGTTAGCATTGTCTTCTATTACAATTGTCTGTTTTATTTCTTTCTATTTTCTAGTAGTTGGTGTGAAATTTAAGCATACCCATGAAATGTGAGTCTATCATTTTTTTTCCGATATAACATATTGTCTAGTAATTGTTTGTTTTGCTATTTAGCTCAACTGAAGGTTTCTTGTTAACATTATTTTTGTTCATTTTCGTTTGTAGGTGATTTTGATTTGATTAGGGAAACAACACAAATAAGGACGCAACCAAGTTATCTTTTTGGGTATGAATTAGTTGAATAGACATAACTCTATAATTTTGGGTATATGTATGACACTTTGGTTTGAACAGTGTGTAACCCTTTTTATGTAGCTAAGTCACACACTGAATTTGCTGAATTTTCTTTTGTTAATGACGTTAAGGAAATCGAAGTTAGAATACTTGGTATTTGTGATAATTGAGATCATTAAGATTTTGAGTATTTGTATTCCTCTTTTTTTTTTATGGTATTCAGAAGCAGTTCAGATTTTTATATGTGCAGGAATTTTTATTACAGATTCAAAAGCTTTTCTAATTAAAAGCATAATTTAAAATTTTGCCCACCTTGCAACCGCAAAAATTTCAAGATAACCGTTGCATATATTCAATAGATAACATCTATAAACAGGTGAAAAAACCGCTTCATTTGGCATTAATCAACGGTTCATTTAAACTGATGCAACGATTAAGTTGTGTTAGAAAACCGCTTCATTAGTTTATCTTTGCAGCGGTTTGCTAGTCAAATGCAGCGGTTTCACGTAATTGTATAAAACCGCTGCAACAACTATTAGGAACCGCTTCATAAAGCCTAATGCAACGCGAGCAAATGAAGCGGTCAAAAACCGCTTCATTAGATCTTTTGCAACGGTTTTGTTTCCTTTTGAAGCGGTAATCGACCGCTTCATTAGCCTTGTGATGTAGTAGTGAGTATTTATATCCTTTATATTCACCTATACGGTTCTTCATAAGTTATTCACTTCAATCCGTTTTAAGGCTGTCGCATGAGACGTCTAAGACTCTCGCCTCTATTTCTTATTCAGCCATATAACTTCCAATCCGACTGTTGTATCGTTCCCAAATTTTAATACATCAAACTACATGTATCCACCTACAACATATCAAAAACTCAACGGTGAATGATCAATCTAAAATATCAAAACTCAATCCTAAATTCAGCAATTCAAAACTGACATTCTGGAAAGCACAACAGGGGTGGTGAGTGGTCTAAGCTTCGACTCTTACTGCCCACACTATCAGCAATAATACTCCATATTAGTCTCAAGCTCGAAACTGGTGAGCAACAAAACTATATTCCCAAAGCTGAGACATAAGATCACAAGATCAAACTGAGGAAGCCAAAATGCAACCATATCTCTACCCCTCCCTGCCCCAACATATACGACAATAATGCTTGCTAGAGGGATCACTTACCAGCAATTCTGCAGGCTATTGAGGAGCACAGTGCACCGGTGAGTCCTTTCCCCGACTCTTGTCGCTGGAGTCCTTGACGACGAAGGCTATAATGGAAGGTTGATCCGCTTCTATTGATCCGAATACCGTAGGAATGAAGGACAACCAGCTCTTGACATTTAGATTAGGCGTTTTGTAAAAGAAGGAGAAGACGGCAAACACTACTCATTGTCGAAGGGTTTCGGTGGTGCTCCTCCTGCTGCTGTCGATGTCTAGGAGGGAAGGAGGTGGTCGAATATATATCTCCTCCTTGCCGAGTTGGTGCTGTGCAAGTTCGAATGAATGTGAACGTGAAGAGGGCTAAGGAGTTGTACGCTGCAGATGGAAGGGAATCATGGGTACGTGAATGGAGGAAAGGCGGTGGATAGGGGAGAGAGAGGGAGGTCTGCTCGCTGCAGTTTCTGTTGTGTATCTCCCTGGGGCTGCACATGGAAAGTATACATTTACTCTCCTTAATGGCGTCAGTAAAGGCCGGCCACAAGGCTGTACGTGAAGGAGGAATCTGGAACCATGAATGGATGGAAAGGCTGGGAATGGAAGGCGATATCCGTGGAATAAATGGAAGGAAAAGTACATGCTCATGTGAAAGAAGGGAGGCAGTCAAGACTAGAAGGAGAGAAGCAAATCTGGCGAGAATCTACGTGTGCTGAAAGAAGGCTGAGGTGGAGGTTGTGGCTGGGGCTTCGTCGCTCCTGGCCCAGACGGCTTGATCTGCATGAGGAGACAGGTCCATTGTCGAAGTAAGGAAGGAGGAGATGGGCTGAAACAATAAGGGGAGAGTTGGGCTGAAAGTTTTTTTTTTTTTTTTTTTTTTTTTT
>BSUD01000006.1:66725646-66858719 GCA_033239045.1 Fagopyrum esculentum | reverse complement strand
ATATATATATATATATATATATATATATATATATATATATATATATCCTATGAGAACACCCTAACGTGAGAACATCCGAACATATTCGTAATTATTATTATTAGTTTTGCTTCGAAGGTGCCATATCGTTTAATGTATTATTCGTAGTTATTGTTGGTTGAGTGGATTATTCGTAGTTATTGTTGGATTCCTAATTATTGTTATTTATAGTTATTATTAATTATGATATCTACTCTAAATCTCAACCCTTAATACTCATCATCCAACGGTGTACGGTTGTTCTCATGTTCTCACGTTAGGGGTGTTCTCATGGGAACCACACCGTATATATATATATATATATATATATATATATATATATATATATATATATATATATATATATATATATATATATATATATATATATATATATATATATATATATATATATATATATATACATACTAGAATTTGCAAGATTAGGGTTTGGTGATTTTTTTTATATTTTATGTAGGTAATAGTCTCACATAAAATGATAAAATTCTGTGTTGAAACCTAAAACTAGACTCTATGTAAAAAGATTCACGGATCGAAATCCAGTTTGACTCGGAAATAAACGGAATGAAACTTCCTGATATTACAATCCATGTTGGATCAAGAGCATGTTGTATATGATATTAAAGGGGGACTTTATAACCAACTATATGCAATGCTCGAACCATAATCAATGAAACACAATTCTCTCTTCCACATTTCTCTTATGATTCATTATGTCAAAAATCAAGCTACAAACGCATTTTTGTTTTTTGTTATGACATCAAAGTAGTGATCAATTTTCTCAAAAACATCTAATCAATTAACGGAGATAAATTCATCAAATTCAAGCGATAGTCCCGAGGGAAGAAATTCCTTGAACTCGAGGAACATTAATTCAAAAGTATTTGAGTATACTACAGTAGATCCAATCTATTTACATCATTCCAACCATCCAAACTATGTGTTGGCTAAAAAAATATTGAACAACATCATATCTCACAAATTTAGACGCTCAATGGAGGCATCTCTCAGTGCCAAAAACAAGCTAGGCTTTGTCACCGGAGTGCAAAACACTAGAAGATGATAATTCGTTTCAAGCAATTCAATGGAGGGGTCGCAACACGGTGATTGATTGGATCATTCAATCAATAGAGAAGGATATTATAGACACACTAGCTACTTTACTATAATACAACTTGTGAGATTTGGACTAATATTGAAAGACACATCAAAACACGAAAATCCGATCTTTCATGAGGTCAAGAGATACATTGGAGCATCACATATGACAGAAGATCAAAGGATCGAGTAATATATCATAGGAACAGATACCTAGATGAAGAACAATACTTATGGATTCAAATTCTACTTGTTGTACTACCTACATGGGCTGAGATGACTTGTGGCACCGGGTGACACAACTTGCCAAGCCGTTTTTTCCTTGCCATGCACCACTCTGTCTCTGGCCATGTGTTTCACACCTTAAAACAAACTTGCCTTCACATGACATTTACACGCTCTGCTAACCCGTGTCTATGTCGTGTCTTGCCCGTCTCTAGTTGTTCCAATTGCGTAGCAACTTCCAATAAAAGTTTTCGAATTTTATTATTTATGTGGGATTTTTCTAGATCTTTGGTGGCCCAATTTTGTGCTCTATAAGTAGTTACTTTTCAGATGTTAGAAGGGTTCACAATTTGGATATTCGCAACCCTGGTTGTGACGCTAGTTTTTTCTTTTTTACCTAATTCACCAGGAACGCCTTGGTTGGAGACTTTCTCGAGTTTTATTGATTTATTCTTGTGTTTTGAACCTTGGTTGAGGTACTGACTGATTTATGCCACTTTTCTCTTTTGTTTTATATCCGTTGGAATTTATGCCTACTATTTGCGCTTTTCTACATTGTTTTGTATTCTTTAGCATGCCTGGCTAGTATCTTATGATATAAGGATTGATTAAACTCTATGATAAATTGATTTAATTATGTATATAAATTATTGAATGAATATCAATTGGTCGTGTTTTGTGTTAGTGACTTTATTCTGACCTTGACCTTAATCATATGGCAAGTTCAATCCCTTTGTAAAATACGTTGACAAACAGTGTTTGCCTTAGGAATAGAAATAGATCGGTTTTATGCGAAAGCATGCTGATTATGTTGGACCTTATAGGATTGAACTTGATTTGGGGTGAGACGTCTACCTTTACCTCGAGGGTTCTTGGTGGTCATAATTTTACCGATTTTATACCTTCCGGCCTGTTTTGGTCATAGTTTTACCGACTTTTACCTTCTACAACTATGAGTGCCTCTTTGGGTTGTGATATAGGAGCATCTTCGGACTTAGCTTGCTTTAAGGGCATAATCATGGAGGCGAGGAGGTGAGGAGTGAAGAGCACTCTTAGGAAAAGAAGAGGAAAAATTAAATTCATTTCTAAGAGAGAAATGAAAAACATTTCCAAAGAAGAAATGGAAGCCATCCCAACAAAGAAATGAAGACCAATACTAGAAGTCTAGAAGGGAGATGAAGACTACTTCCCGAACTATTTATCGGAGGGAAATGATGGTCATTTTTGAGGAAGAAATGAAGACCATCTCTAATGAAGAAGTGAAAACTCATTGGAGATGCAAAATAACAAGATCCGCATATGCATGGAAGCCAACTTGCAAGTATACGTGTGGAAGGAAGAGAGGATGGATCGATCATATGCTAAAGCCAATAGATCATACAAGTACACGTTCGGTCCATACAATGCATATGGGAGATGAAGATTAAAGCTATGAAGGGAATAGCTCTCCCATGCACGTACATGTAAGAATCCACCAAATTGTCCATACAACTATGCAAACGTCAGAATGGTCCAACCATGCATCAAAACAATTAACGACTGGCCAACCATGCATGGACAAGAGGATGGACTATATCATATGCTGAATTTCGGACCTAGTTGTATCATTTTCCAGCCTATAAAAACACATTTAAATAATGTGTTAAAGTTGTTTTAACTTTGGGTTTTTTAGTTGTTAATTTTCATCCCCTGTTTATTTTAATTATTTTTGCAAATAATTAATTATTATAATAGAGAAGCTTAAAGATAGACTGAGAGAATCATATCTCCATGAGATATTATTTAATCAATCTTCCTAGAAGATTGATCTTATTTTATTATTTCATATGGGACCGTTTGCTTGGAAACCACTCGACCTAGACCATATAAATAGGGATGCTCGAGCTTCTTGTAAATTACCCTAAATTTGAATCAAACATATTTCTTTCGGTACTTGCTAGAGCAATCCGATTTGTAGGCTTCCGCGAGGGAAGTAGAGAGCGAGTGGCGTCTTGTTCGACCTTTAGCTTGGACTTGCTTGAGTTGTTCTGCTTGTGTGTGGAGATTAGTGCTTCTCTTGCTTTTCATAGGCCCTCTTCCTAGTGCTCTAGGGACCATCGCTCCTTGTGTCAGGTTGCACAAAAGGGTTCTAGGATCTCACCTATCGGTTGTGTGATAGGGTCATCACGTGCCTATCATGATTAAAAGCCGTACTTAGGGTCTGACCTTGATTTAACCATCTATCGGTCCATCCTATCATCGGATCACCCTCTTTTCCATATCTCTTTTGCGTCTTCTATCGAGTCTTCTTGATGTCGAAAGATCGGGCCATCTACACAAGCTTAACACCATATCAAAGTGGTATAAGAGCCGAAGGTTAGTTGGCATCAACCTTTAAAAAAAATCGAATCTTTTCACAAAGGTTCCAACAAAAAGAGTCAACCGGAGAAGCCACCGTTACGGTTTGATTTTCTATTACTCTTGTTATTTACTACCTTTAATTGATTTTTCTAGCCGTTAATAACTCAAAAAAGAAGAGAAGAAAACCTTTACTTTACACCTATATCGAAGTATCATGGAGCACTAGTTAGGCCCACAGCAAGACCGGAACATAGCGTTCAAGAAAAATGATATTGTGGTCGATCACCGGATATATCTTCACCACCATTGTTTACCTAACCGGAAACCCTCCACCACCACTACTGCCACAACCCACACCTACCAAAGGACCAGTGGAGCCGGACATCCATCTACTTGGCCACCATCCAGTCCTAGAGCCAACCCCACTGGCCCGTATTGGTCCACAACCCACATCCCTCGAAAACCACCTTACAACCACCAATCCTCCAACCCTTACCTTTCTATATTTCTGCCACCATACCCGCCAAACCACCAACACCCATGCAACTTAACCACTACCCAACTTACCGTGATTCCATCCTGGACCTAACACCACATGACCACACACCAAACCACCTCTTGAGACTTAAAACAATAACCCATATTGATAGGTGATGGAATCACTATCAATTTAGGTAGTTTTTAGAGTCTTTTTGGTGTCTTTGAGTCTTTGTATGTTACTAATATCTTGATCCAAAAGAAGTCCAAATGAAGCAAAAGAAGGTATTAGCAACACTTGGGAGTTGAAGAAAAGCAACGAAGATATGTTTCTAGTGCCACACCGCCCTTGCGGCGACACTACACTCCGGCAACGCAGCCTGCGCCTTCGCCAGCCCCCGTAAGCAGCTTGTCACCGCCCCTACGGCCGCCTCTGGCCGCCCCTACGGTGACTTACCCTGAAGAAGCGAAGCCGGCGCTCCAACGCCTTTTCCTGCGCCCCTGCCAGCGGACCTGTGAAGCCGAAGAGACAGTGTCACCGCCCCTGTGGTGATATTGGGTCGCCCCTGTGGATCGTCATCAGAAACGACACAAAGATGAAGAGTCAGATGTTCAAGAATCGTCAAAGACCCACCCCTGCGGAATCGCCAGGCCGCTCTAGTGGCCAAGAAGAAGATAAAACGTTCTAGCCTAAACCGCCCTTGCGGCCCTGAAGCCCGCCCCCGCGGTTTAGCGCCAGAGGACTTAACTCCGGCTATTTGCACCACCTTTATGACATTTAAGGTGGTTGTTTAGACAGCCCATTTACTCCCTTTTAATGCAATTTGCATTATAAATAGAGCCCTTGGCTGATGGCTAGAATCATCCACATTTTCCCCAAAAAGCTCTATTTTCCTAAGTGCCATATTGTAATGAGTTTCTAGCTTCCTTTGCTACATTGAGTTGATTGAAGCTGCATTGCTATTTGATTGTAAGTATTTTATAATATAACTTTAATTCAGTTCAATTGTGTTATATTTTCTTGAGCTTCACTTATGTTTGCATGCCTTTTATCACTTAGATTGATCACCTTAAGTGTACATTTGCATGCAAAGTGTTAGGATTAATCGATTCCATGTGCGGGTCCTTAACCTAGTAGTAAACCTTTAGGTAAAAGTTGGTTGTGATTATTTAACGGAAATGAATATAACTATAAAGAAAGATTAACGGTTTGTTTATCCATTCTTTATATCTCTTTATCTTTACTAGAATGCTAACTTGTGCTTTGATCTTGTAGGTTTACGGATCAATAATCTAGTTAAGTTGTGTCGATGCCAGCCAGCTCAACATATATCTAAGATCAAGATGAAAACTTTGGTGAATTAACTTATAAAAAGAACCAACCAAGTAGTATGCATGCTAAGATCCAACCTAGTGTAGCTCTTTCATCATACCTATTATCACCATCTTTGCTTACTTTCTAATTGCGTTTGTCTTGTTTTTGTTACAATCCAAACCCCCCCTTTTATTGGTTACAATTCGGTAATTGAATCTAACCAACACTTGACTAGACTCTCTTGGGTTTGACCCTTACTTGCACTATACAACCTAGTTAAGTGTAACGTTTGGACTCTACTTTGACTAAAGCTAAAAGACAACGACCAAAGGTTTTTAGCCTTGTCAAATTTGGCGTCATTGCCGGGGAGTTTTAGTTTCTGTTTTGTATTGATTTTGATTATCGATTATTGGTTTGGACTATTTTCATGGTTCAAACCCGTGCTACTAACTCAGATTTTGCTACTTTTGATCCATAAATTGAAAGAACGCACAATCGTCTACGAAGGCAACAATGAACTCGTAAAGCAATGGTCAACAGAACTCTCCGCCAACTGACGCAGCCCGATTTGACTCAACACCCGCTTACGGTTACCATACTGACAATCGGGGAAGGAGTCAATGTTAAGCTCAAACCGGGGTTGATCCACTTGCTCCTATCTTTCCATGGGTTGAGTGGGGAGGACCCGATCAAATATATTGGGAAGTTCCACACTGTGTGCATGAGCAAGAAGCTGGCAAACGTCACCAAAGAGAAAATCAATGTAATAGCTAAGATTTCCGAATTCTAATTAATGTTGATTAACTTAATCGTTGATAGTAATTGACATATAACTCGCAAAGATTTCGCAAGTGATGAGTATGAGTCTCACCGTTATGTTCCTGGCGTAATTTTGGACGTTTGGGAAAATTTTACTTTTTCCCCGGGTAATTATTTTTTTACTCTCCGGTGTTATTTGGAGCATTTGGGAGCTCCAATTAATAAAAATGCGGTCGAGAGAAATGATCATGACATCATACATGTCCTAGATATGAAATAACATGGAGAGGCAAAACGGCTAAATGAGTCGTTATTTCGTTTCTTAACGGTTAAGAAAGATGGCTTAGGAATACACGTTTTCCGAGGCAATTGTTGAATAATTATCCCTACAATATTTCAGATTTATTATTCCAATATCGAGAAGTTTGGAGGAGGTTCGACCCGCCTTTGGATCGGTTAAAGGATAATTATCGACTTCGCTAAAGGATAATTATCATCTTCACTATAAATAGCGGAAAATCCTTTATTAATTCATTTCCTTTCACGTTTCCTCGTGTAACACCCCAAATTCTCGGAACTCGGGGAGCTACTGGTTAGGACCTCACAATGGGTCCCGACCTTGGTTTAACAACAACTTTACTAGGATCATACAACAAGACACAAATGTATTTAAAACAATTTCAAAACATAATATTTTATTGTATGAATGTACACATGTGACAGCCTTACAAAACATATATAAATAACTTGCATGACGAATGGAAGACTCTCCCGTCCCCATCTAATGAGTACGTGGACCCGACTGACCATCCATCCCGGACCTCTCTACAACTGTCTATCTCTACAAATCTACAACACGGATAAACCGTTAGCTAACAATCCAAATATAAGTAGAATAAAAATAGCACAAACACATCCAAGGTAATACAAACACTCATCATGTTGGCACACAATCCGGTTATTATCCGATAGTTTAAGTGATTCACTTCATTCCATTTAAAGTTGTGGCACAAGAAATCTTAAGATTTCTCGCCTCCGTTCCTCATCCAACTTGGTGCAGGTCTAGCATACCTCTGCCAGTAGCATCACTACAAACCAAGTATGGACTAGTCCCTACAGAAACCCCTAGCGCCCTCGGGCTAACTGAGCAAAATGCCACCGCCCGTTACTCTTAGGCCAAATGTATAGGTCGGTAGATAATTAACTAAGTATAACTATAAACACATCATTCAAACACCACTATCATTATTCACACTCATATCCAGAAGTTAGCTAAGTAAGCCCAAAGGACTTACCTGAATCAAGTCACAACTCTTAATAACTCAAACATCCGATCTGCAAGGTAAAATTTTAATTGCATGATGTATGAAAATGAAAGGGAATTATAATATATCAAACTATCTTAGAAGTTGGATAATTCTAAGAGAGTTGGATATATTTTGATTCCCTTTCATGTATTTTGTGTAAATAAAAACTTCACATGGTAGGATAGCACATGGAGTAGAGGGTATATATCTATACTCACATAAAATAATAAAAATAGATGACTTATGATATATAATAAGTATCACATAAAAATGATAAGAAGATGGATGTATAGAATGTTGGTTATGGGAGTACTCATGGTTTGAAACTAAGATGGAAGAAGTCCAAACCGATCGAATTTCTGGTTTCACTTAGAATAAACGAAAAGATTTTTCGGGTATTACACCTCGTAAAAACTCTGATTTCTCTCAACCTTCAAACTCATATCTACTCTCCGTTTCTAATCCGATTTCAATTCCGTTTGAGTTTCTGGATTCCTCTCTTCATTCTCTTCATATCAGTACCGAGTTTCTGCATTTCCGAACAGATGAAGAGCTGGTCGAGCATATATGTCACTAGTCAGGTTCCGTCGTTTAGATTCTGGTGAATTTGACGTTGTCCATGCGCAACCTGCGTGGTTGTGATTCCGAAACTTCTTTCCGATCGTCAATCGGGTTGGTAACGAATAAGCTATGAATTTATTCGTTTTCCGTACTGCGAATTGGCATAAATTGACTTTAGACTTGTCAAAATGGATAATTATAAATTCCAATATGGTCGTTATATTATTCGGGTGATTATGGGTAGTTTGTTTGATGAAATTTGATGACAGGTGGGTTTAGAAATTGCCTGCGGGCAAAACGTTATTTTTGCAAAATTTAATTAATTAATTAAATGTTAATTAATTAAATTAGGGTTAGAATTGAGATTGAGAAATGTTGATTAGATACTACCTTGAGATTTGAGGTATTGTGAGTTATGTTGAGATATTGAGGTTTAGTTGGTTGTGAGGCTTATAGATTGAGTATGATCCTTATGGATCCCTTGTGTCTAGGTGTGACCTTTTTTATTAATAGGAGTATTGATATCTCTTTATACCTTGTTATTAGGAAGTGTCCCTCTCAGGATTGGAGGTTGATTGTGGTTGTGATTTTACGAGGTTGAGGTAAGTCTGTAGGACTTACTTAGCTACCATCCCTATATTTGGTGTTTGCATGAGTGGTGTGTGCGTTATATGTTTCTATGATAGCATGAGATGTCGTTTATACCGACCTATGTTTTATTGATTGCCCCGTTGCGTGGTTGTGATAACCTTTCCCTTTCATCCCGCCGTCGAGTCTGGAAGGTTCTCTAATGTCAGGCCAGACTGGCTTTATAGGAAGGGTGCAATCCACTCCCATATGGTACACGGATTGTGTGACCAATACTCGTACAACTGGCTATCAGGCTCAAAGGCGAGGATGTATCGGTTCTCGTGTCACATATTTTCATCTATCTATATATATACGACTTGAGTGAATGATTATTATATAAAGATGATAAATGGGTAAATGTGTGATAGCATGTTGATCTGTTTATCTTTCCATAGTTGTGTTTGTGCTTATGCATTACCTTATATATGTATGATTAGTTAATGGTTTATTACCATGTTGTGGTTGCCCTACAGGGCAGGCGAGTTGTTGAGTGATTTGGCTGCGTGATAGACCGATGACTCTCGTACATTAGGTGGTTATGGTTTTAGGGATATTTTCTATACCTCCTGCGTGAGGATGATGTTTTGTATATATCCTGTGTGAGGGCCATGTTTTATACTTGGCTATGATCTTCTATACCTTTGGATGTACAGTTTTGTGTATTTGTTTTATATTTGTCAGTGCCATGTTGTAAGATCCAATAAACTTGTTGTTAGGCTAGGGTCAGGATCCACTGCGAGATCCTAGCCCAATGTGGCATCCCGAGTCCTGCGGATTCGGGGTGTTACAGAGTTGGTATCAGAGCCTTAGGTTGACAACAATGGCACTTGCTAACTGCAATGAGATCGGATGGATAAAATAAAAAAAACCCGAAAGGGGTATGACGTTTTCATAAGATTTTGGTTTTAAAAGTTGTTGTTTTGGGATAGAATGTATGAGAAGTCGTCACCTCTGCCGTGGATCTCAATAGTATAGATATGTATATATATGTATTATGGATTGTATGTGGATGTGTTATATATATATATATATACATATGGCATATATATAGCCTTATAAGTTAGGTGTGTATACCCCTCAGATGGATCAGACTAGAGTAAGATCTATAGAAGGACGGGGTAGAGGTAGATCACCTCTTCCTCTAGAGTGGACCTGAGTTTCGAGAATACATACGCCAAGTACAAGAAGCTGCAAGAGAAGGTAGACCTATCTTGGGTTTACCAACATCAGTGGGACCTACTGAAGCTTCTAGATGAAAGAAAGAACAATGAAGTGAACTATTAAGTGATGAAGCAGATCCTTTAGGTGTTAGACAGAGTTTGGCACATGGACGCTCGAGTGATCCCTTGTCCACAAGGACTTCGGGTGGGATGAGATCTTGTTTCAACTATGGGGAGACTGGACACCTACGTCCAGAATGTAAGATATCTTTAGTGACGAGTTATACCTGTGGTAAGTTTGAACATCGAGCGATTTTCTGTCAACAAAATGAGATGTCGCATCAGCAAGTTTCTTCCCATGATAAGGTTACTAAAGCTGAACGAAGAAGATCGAGTTACCCTTCAGCCACACAGGTTGCGAAGAAGAGACGACCGTGTTTCAACAGTGGTGATCTGATAGCATGTATTATAGTCTATATTTTGGGGCAAGTTTAGACGTTCTATCTTCAATAATCTTCATGTATGGATATATATTCTTTGATTATATTATTGTTTTGTCTACCTTTGCGGGAATCGAGGTCTACACCTAGTTTCGTTGTAATTGTAGGTAAAATGGCACGTTTTGCATCAAAATGGAGCTAAGGAAGCTAAGGAGTCATTGGAGCTACATTTTGTAGCTAAAGGAAGACCTCAGAAAGCATGAAAATGATTAATAAGATTTACTTTGGACCAGATTCGAGAGATTTCACATTCAGTTGAGATTCACCTCGGTCAGCTACAATACCACCTCGATCGAGGTGATCTTAAGGAGCGTCCCGACCGAGGCGAACACCCTGTCGCCGTCGAGATCTTCATTTTTGGCTGAGATATTTTATTTTTGGAAAGAAGATATCTTATATTTTTTGCTGGATTTCTGGAAGGAAGATATTTTTTCTGGCTGATTTATTTTGAGAGAGAGATATATTTTATAGGAAATTAACTTTTTAAGATATTTATCTTTGGAAGATAATTCTCCTATATAAATGGTTGGATTTTTTACGATTCAGCCATCTTCGGATCAAGGATTTTCTGGAGATTTTCTGAGAGTTTTGAAGGAAGTTAAAGGCAAGTTTGAAGAAAGTATTGAAAGATTAAAGTTCAAGGAAGGAAGGAATCATAGTTGGAGTTGGCTTTTTGAAGGAGTTTGTAAGACTTTCTTAGATTTCTTTTGGTTTGTTGTCTTTGCTTATTTGTGACTAAGGAACGCTTGATGTTGATTGTTTGATTCAGTTATTGAGACCTTTTTTCTTAAGATTTTCTTGTTCGAATATTGATTCCTTTTCCATTAATTTGATTATTGGTATCATGATAATTGTTGGCTAACTTTCTTATGCGATTCTAGGGTGATTGGCTGAAGGTTGTGGGAAAGACGATGATAAAATGATCTTAATTCCAGTAGGACCCTGAAAGCTCGAGCCTTTACCTTAACCCTAGAACACCTTGCTCAGTCGTTGAACATCTCGGCCGGGGTGGAATCTGACTGAACGAGGTGAACCTTTTCCTAAACCTACTGAGTTAAGAATCTACGTTTGCCAAATCCTATCTGTTCGCTCCAAACGGTGTGTGCAAGCTTTAAATTTATAACCGAGGAAATATGCTTAAACAAGGATGCGAACCCACAGTGTACGGATCAATTATAGTAAAAGCAAGAATTCCGGGGTGTCGATCTCAAGGACTTCGGTGAAACGAAGCAAGGTACTAAGGAAAGGAATTATAATCACAAACCAAAAGCTCCTATTACCGGGTATGTCTCAAGGTACTAAGGAAAGGAATTATAATCACAAACCAACACTCCAACTAAGGGAATAGAATCAACCTTTACCGGGTAAGTCTCTGGCTAACTCACAAAGATGGGATGAAGGCACACTCAAACCCCAATAAAGGATAAACCTTTATTACCTACACTTATGATCTTGAGTAAACAAACAAAGGAATTACCGGGTAAGTCTCATCCTAAGCTTGCATTGAACCAGGAAAGGTGTAATAAGAATAGGATTTGGCAAACTCTAACTCTTAACTCTTAGTTTCGGATCAGAAAGGGTCACCTCGGTCAGTCAAGTTCCACCCCGACCGAGAAGTTCATTGACTGAACGAGATGTTCTAAGGTTAAGGATAAAGACTCGAGCTTTCAGGGTCCTACTGGGATTAAGATTGTTCTATCATTGTTTTTCCCACAACTTTCAGCCAATCACCCTAGAATCGCACAAAGAAATTAGCCACTGATCATCATGAAAGCAATAATCAAATATATGGGAAGAGAATGAATATTTGAACACAAAAACCTTAAGAACAAGGCTTCAATAACTGAATCGAATATCAAACAAATCAGCGTTCCTTGGATCACAAATCCAAGAAGACAATCAAACCAAAGGGAATCTAAGAAAGTCTTACAAATCCCTTTAAAAGATATATTCGAACTATCAATCCTTCCTTCAAAGCTTCCAGAAAATCCTCTCTTTCCTGGTTATTCTCAGCCTCTAAGTATAGTTGAACTTGTGGAAAATCCAACCCTTTATATAGAAGATATATCTTCCAAAGATAATAATATCTTAAAAAGATAATTTCCTAATAAAATATATTCATATCTCTAAAATAGATCTCCCAAATATATGATCTTCCTTCCAGAAATCCAGCCCAAAAATATAAGATCTCTCCTTCCAAAATTAAAAGATCTCAGCCAAATAAAATATATCTCGCCGCGCCAGGGTGTTCGCCTCGGTCGGGGTGCTCCTCAAGATCACCTCGGTCGAGGTGGTACTGTAGCTGACCGAGGTGAATCTCAGCTGAAGGTGAAATCTTCTAAATCTGATCCAAAGTAAATCTTCATTGTTAATTCCAAGCTTCATGGGTTCTCTTTTAAGCTCCTAAATGTAGCTCCAATGACTCCTTTGCTCCTTAGCTCCATTTCGATCCAAAATGTGTCATTTTACCTACGATTACAACGAAACTTGGTGTAGACCTCGATTCCCGCAAAGGTAGATGAAATGACAATATAATCACATAATATACATTCAAACATGCAGATTATTGAAGATAAAATGTCTAAACAGGTCCCAAAATATAGACTATAATTCATGCTATCAAAATACCCCATACTTGTCCCTTGCTTGTCCCCAAGCAAGTTCCAAATCTTAAGTACAGGATAGAATGAATTATAAGTCATAAAGATCAATGAAAAGTATTTCAAAACATTTTGGTGGTGTGCTCCACTCATAGATCACTCTAAGAGAATGCTTCATGGCAATTAAAATTAAAACATGATCAAAACATTTTATAAATATAAGAAAGTTGTCCATCTTTGCATAAAATCATAGAATGCATAATAAATTATTATTATCGAAATTAATCATGTTTAATCCAGTTTAAACCACCAAGTCAATCAACAAGCTCGAGGCCTCAAGGGCTTTCAAAAGAGAAGTCAAGAAACGTGTGAGGGTGGGATGTATATAGGGAATGTGGTGCTAGAATCCGGGAAAAGGATCTTCACTTCACTTGCTTTGAACTTTAACATCTTCCACCAATAAGCTTTGCTTATTTTACTTTTTACTTTTTGGGATGTATGGACAGAGGTGCACAATAACCGAAGTCTAGGAAATCAGCAATCATCAATTTCTCGAGATGCCTCAAACCCTTGATGCACATACTATGACCCGTTAGGAATATCGCTCAATCCGACTTTGGCAAGACACAAACACCCGGCTATGTGAATGGTGACGAGTTACTCATCATCATGATTGACTTCCCCAAACCTATTTATTTCTTTCTAACTTCCAGCCAATATCTCATCTTTTCTTTCACTTGCTTTTCACTTGCTTGCTTCCTAATTCCCGGATAGGTAAAGGGAGGCAAATATATATATATGAGGGGCTAAGCATGATCAAGAAGAAGAAGAGAAGAGAATGATTGCCTTAATCATCCCAGGAAGAAAGTGAGAAAAGTCATCATGTGGTGTCAACCTTCAAATTCAACATAATTTGGATAAATATAAAGTATTAAACATGCCAAAATTTTCAAACAAAGCATTTAGCAACTTAAACATATCATAAAACCTTTCAAACATATAAAAATTTCAAAACCAGTCTGCAAACAAAATCATCACTCAGGTCATATCCAGATAAGAAGCACAAAAGTCGTTTCGAAAACTTTCTCAGTTAAACCGCCTCGGTCGAGATGTTCTAAGTCAACCGAGGTGCTGCACCTCGATTGGTCAGAATCACTTCGGTCGAAGTCATAAATTTTTTTTCTTAACCAGTTTTTGACGTTTTTCTCAATCAAATAACCTGTATGCATCCATGTAGTCTCAGATAAACACATAGAGCAAGATAAAACAATAATATCTGGTAGAGTCATCCAAGCATACACATAAGTCATATAAATACATCCAAATACCCCATACTTGGGACACATTGTCCCAATGGGTCAAAATAAGTCTGAAAAATAGAGTACTCACCGGACATAAGTTGAGCTGCATAATAAATAAATAAAAGCAATCCTTGCAAGCTCTAGTCCTGATCTGCTGGTGGTGGTGGTGGATATGGCATGTACGGATGCTAGGATGGGTCAAAATGGTAGCCCATAGTATGCTGGAACTGGATCTCCATCATCCGCCGCTAGTAGTGTTGGCTCTCCCTCATCTCAAACATGTCCAAGGATAGGGCGGCGTAAGAGTCGATCATCTGATCCGTCAGCTCGTCAATCCGTCGGTGAGCTACGGGATCCCGCTGTCTACGGACTCTGCGCCTAGCAGGACGTGATGGTGGTGCAGCTGGCTCCTACTCTGTCTCCTCGTCATCCAAGTCGACAACTGGCACGCTGGGACCGGTTGTATCTGTCCCCGTCTCCATGGCAGCACCGGCATCGTCCTCTTCATCCTGATCCTCCTGCACCTGAGTTGCTGCATCTCTAGCGTCCTCAATGTAGGGTATCCATGTAGTGGACCAGCATTGAGAGTCGTAGACCGAGAACTAAGACGACCACCTAATACCCTGAGGGGAATTCAGCTCCCAAGGCATCGCCACATATGGCGTAGTGAGTCCACGAGGAACTAGAATCCTCTTGGTGATCATCTCCTACAGCCCTAGCGGCTTGAAAGCCGCCACTAATGTGCATGCGCTCAGATCTAACCCCATCACTGTCGCTAAGTGAGTCACTAGGCCGCCACAACAAATGTCTCCCTTCCCCTTAGCCTTGATCCGGTGTAGATCCTCAGCTAGAATCAACCCAAAATCAGGCACTCCTCCGGTCACCATACAAAACAGACTCAGTAGCTCCCCCTGTCTAACCTTCTGGGGCGTCTCAGTACACGCTAGAAGTGTCTCGCTAAAAATACGGTGGGCGAGTCTGAAAGCGATGTGGAAAATAATCCTCTCCCTAGAGTCTCCACGTCTCCACCTATCAGCATGCTCAACTACATGAGTTATCTGACCCTAAAGCTGTCGTGCCACGGCTCGAGAAAGGGAAGTCGGGAACTGTAGGGGGTCGGGAAGCCGAATATATCTCTCCACTGATCCATCGGTACTAAGTAATTCCGGTTCAGCAACCGGTACTTGATGGCCCTCTCCTCAAGCAGGTGAGTCACAGAACTCACAAACTCCAATGTAGGCTCGAGGTAGGCTGGAGCTCTAATCTCCATGAACTGCTCCAGCCCTACCATCGAGACCATCCGCCTCAAATCATCAGCGACATAAAGACAATCAAATGAAGAAATATCTAAAAACCGCGGCGCGATCACTAGGCGCGTACAGATGCGATCGTAGTCAGCCTGGTGACGCTCATGTATCACCGGTATGGAAGGTCGAGAAGAAGAAGAAGAAGGGGATGATCTATCTCTCAGGATTATCTGGCGATCAGACCTGGAACTCGTTTTTTCTTTTTGTCTGACAGGTCACCTCGGTTGCTTGTCAGAACTCAAGAATCACCTCGGCCGAGGCGCAGGTCGATTGGACCGAGGTAGATCGCTGTTCGATTTCAATTCTCGAATTTCCAATTCTTTTCCCCCAATTTCACTACAGATTGTTCCTAAGGGGTACTTAAGCCGTTTTCAACAGAATCAATGGCAACCAAAGCCAATTTCCTCAAAAAACAGTAAAAAGAAGAAGGAGTTAGGGTTTCGACTTTTTACCCAAGATTCGGTCGATTCGAGGCGTTTTTGTTGCAGATTTTTGCTTGCAAACTGATCCTCTAGCCTTTCCTCGCAAAATGGAAGCAAGAATCGTCTAAAACGAGTGAAAATCGGAGAAACGAGGTGATGGGCCGCCGCGGTCGAGAGAGAAGTTGGGAGGGAAAGAGGGAAAAATGGTTCCCCTTTTATACCCCTCGCCGATTCTGCTGTCACCTTGGTCGAGGTGGTCCCGACTAGACCGAGGTGTCTGGACCGAGGTGGATTGTTGTCAGCCCTAGTCGCCTCGGTTACTCAAGAATCATCTCGGTCGAGGTGCTGTGACTGCTACCGAGACGTGTCTCAGTCAAACTCCGTTTTCTCGAATTCTCGAACTTCTGTCCTTCCAGTCTTGCTCCTGGGTTTTATTCCTTCCTTAGATGTCACCTGTTGTCTGTCCAGGATGCCAAAAACAAAGCAAAAGCAAACTATCTAAAGCTAGACTAGAAAAGGGAAAAGAAAGTAATACCTTGGCTTGCCTCCCAAGAAGCGCTTGATTTAAGGTCGCTAGCTGGACCGTACGGCGTCCCTAAATTGACTGGAAGGTATCTTCACCCCATACTTCACCTTTATCATGGGGTGAGATAAGGAAGTCTATCAGAAGTTCCAACAAATGCAAGTGCTCATCGGGGAATGAGTCATCTATGGGTGGTTCGTCCTTCTCGTGTGAAGAGGGAGGTAGCCGGCTAAGGTGATCCGCAACAGAATTTTCGGATCCCTTCTTATCGCGAATCTCTAGGTCAAACTCTTGAAGCAAGAGAATCCATCGAATGAGACGTGGCTTAGCATCCTTCTTAGCAAGTGAGTAACGAATAGCTGCATGGTCAGTGTAAACAATAACCTTCGCTCCCACTAAGTAAGAGCGAAATTTCTCAAAAGCATATACAACCGCCAATAGCTCCTTTTCGGTGGTGGTGTAGTTACATTGGGCTTCATCTAGCGTCTTGCTAGCATAGTAAATGGTGTTGGTCCGGCCATCCTTCTTTTGTCCAAGCACAACTCCTACCGCCACATCACTTGCATCACACATGATCTCAAAGGGCAAGGTCCAATCCGGAGGTTGGATAATGGGAGCGGAGATCAACGCTTCCTTAATCCTATAAAATGCATCAAGACATTCTTGCAAAAACTGAAAAACAACATCCTTATTCACGAGTTTAGTTAGTGGTTTAGAAATCTTCGAGAAGTCCTTGATGAATCTCCTATAGAAACCTGCATGCCCGAGAAAACTCCGCACACCCTTAATAGAACAAGGGGGAGGAAGTTTCTCAATAGTCTCGATCTTAGCTCGATCGACCTCAATACCTCGGTTGGAAATGAGGTGTTCTAGCACGATGCCTTCATTAACCATAAAATGACACTTCACCCAATTCAGAACGAGATTATTGTCTTCACATCTTTGTAGAACTAGAGAAAGGTTAGATAGGCATTACCAAAAGAGGAACTATATACTGAAAAATCATCCATAAATACCTCCACGATCTCCTCTATATACTCGGAAAAGATAGCCATCATGCATCGTTGGAAGGTAGCGGGTGCATTACATAATCCAAATGGCATCCTCCTATAAGCAAATGTTCCCTATAGACAAGTGAAAGTGGTCTTCTCTTGATCATCCGGATGGATAGGAATCTGAAAGAAGCCAGTATAACCATCTAAATAGCAAAAATGTGAATGTTGGGCTAACCGTTCGAGCATTTGATTGATGAAGGGAAGTGGAAAATGGTCCCTCCGAGTGGCCACGTTCAGCTTCCTATAGTCGATGCACACCCTCCAGCCCGTAACGGTCCTAGTTGGGATCAACTCGTTGTTCTTATTCGTCACAACGGTCATCCCCCCTTTCTTCGGAACTACATGCACTGGGCTCACCCACTTGCTATCCGAGATAGGAAATATGATACATGCATCCAACAACTTAAGAATTTCTTTCTTCACAACCTCTTTCATGATCGGATTTAACCGTCTTTGAGGTTCCCGTGAAGTCTTATGATCGTCCTCCATTAGTATTCTATGCATGCAGAAAGAGGGCTTAATACCAATAAGACCATCAATGGTATAACCCAAATCCATTTGATGCTTTCTCAGGACATGCATTAGTTTATATAATTCAGTTTCGGAAAGGGAAGCACCAACAATAACGCGATAAGTAGAATCCGGTCTAAGAAAAGCATTCCTCAAGTGACTTGGAAGTTGTTTAAGCTCCACAACTAGGGGTGCTTTCTGAGGGGGATCCTTGCTTCCTTCTTCTAGTGGAGTAGACTTAGATTGAAGAACTGGACCTTCAGAAGTCTCAGTTGACATCATCTCGCTTTCGACCTCGGTCGAGGTCCTGAGTGGGTGACCGAGATGTTCTTCAGTCAAGAACACCTCGCTTGGTCCAAAGAGTGCCTCGGTCGAGGTATTGCAACTAGGACCAAAACTGGAGATTCTCTGCTCCTGGATTAGTTTTTCAATCTTAGCTCCTGGATCTTCTTCCAGTGTCTTTAAGCTCCGTATATTTGCATCACAAGAAGCATCTATACCTTTCTCCATTAAGCTAAAATTAATAACTCTCTCAAGTGGATCATTAATAAGGATAGAGCCCACCAATTCTCTTGATTCTTCTTCATCATAGATGTTGAAGATATCATCCTCCAGCGGCTCTCCTTTCATTGCAGCAAGCAATGCAAACTCCACTTGATCACTGCCAATGTTGAATTTCAACTTGGCGTTCTTACAATCCACATTGCAACCCGAAGTTGCTAGAAATGGTCTCCCGAGAATGATAGGAGCGGGATAATCTACGGGAATGTTAAGTACAACAAAGTCTATAGGTAAGTAGAAGTTACCTAACTTAACCGGAACATCTTCCAAAATGCCCACGGGATGGGTAATGGAGTGGCCCGTCATGTATAACCTTATCTTCACCGGCTTGGGCTATCCAAGTCCAATCTTCTCACATAGCTCCAGCGGGATGATGCTCACGTTGGCTCCTAGATCACACAACGCCTCACAAGTGACATCCCCAACTTGAATGGGAATGCAAAATGAGCCGGGATCTCTCAACTTAGGTGGCATCTTCTCCTTCATGATTTGAATAAGTTCCGAGGATTTAGATGTCATCCTTACTTCAGCAAAGTCTTCCAGCTTCTTCTTCCTTGATAGAATCTCCTTCAAGAACTTCCCATAGGCGGGCATCCCTAGAATATCATCAAGGAAAGGGATGTTAATATTTAATTTATTCATCAAGTCAAGGAACTTACCAAAGTGCTTGTCTAGATGTGCTCTGGCCCTTGACTGGGGGAATGGAAGTGGTGGTTTATAAGCAGGAGGTGGAACATAAACTTCAGATTTCTCCTCCGCTTTCTGAGGCTCCACCTCGGTTGGTACCTCGACCGATGTGTTCTTCGTCTGTACCTGGACCGAGGTGTTCTTCGTCTGTACTGGCATCGACTGAGGCACTGGATCTGCAGTTTTCAGTCCACTTCTCGTCGTTATTGCCATGATCTGTCCTTTTGGGTTGCTCTTTGTCCTTGCTGGGAGCTTCCCTGGATCTCTTGGCGCTTCATTTTCCTTGTTAAAGAATTGTTGTTCTAAGGCTTTTTGTGCCTTCGAAAATGAAGTCATGGACGTCTCCATAGCATTGAGTTTGATCAAGATGGCCTCCAGCACTGCATCTTTCTTCGATGGCTGGGACGAACTTGATCCAGGCTCCTGGCTCTTTAATGGAGTAGAAGAAGAAGAGAGGAAAGGATTAGAAGAATTATTAGAATTGGAGTTAGAGTAAGGGTTACCCGAATTTTGATTGTTGGATCTCCAATTGTTGTTGTTGGAGCCTCTATTGTTGTTGTAGTTGTTGTTCCGGGAACCATTGTTGTTGTTCCTTGACCCTTGATATCCTCCCTCTTCCTTTTTGGTGTGAGCAACCAAAAGGTCCTTCAATTGTCACATCATTCTTGAGGGAGGTGAGTTGATTATCATTTGATGGAGCTTCTTGGAAGTTGACTCTCTTAACTCCATTTTCAGCTCCTTGGTGGGAGTATTTCTCCATGTGCAAAGCTTGTTTCTCAATGAACTCCCAAGCTTCATCAATCGGCATGTCCATGAATGTGCCGGCAGATAGTAGTTGAAGGTTGAATTGGGTAGTTCCATCCAATCCTTTGAAGTATATCTCTAACAACTCTATCTCTGGAATCCCATGATGTGGGCAATCCAAAAGAATGTCTTTAAATCTCTCCCATGACTCGGACAAACTCTCTTTGTCCTTCATGATAAATGCATGGATCTTCCCTCTCATTTTTTTAGCGGTTTTGGAGGGGGGAAAGAATTTAGTTAAGAACTCCGTCGTCATCTCCTCCCAAGTGTTGATCTTTCCGGGAGGAAGAGACTTATACTAAGTAAGCTCCCTGTCTTTCAAAGAAAAGTAAAAAGGCCTTAGCTTGTAATTATTATTTTCTACCTTTGAAGGCCTCAAGGTCTCCATCAAAATATCATAGTTTTGTAAATGTTGATGCGGAGACTCCCTCTCTAAACCACCAAATTGGCATTGGCGGATAATGGAAAGAACTTGCGGTCAAAGTTCATAATCATGTTCCGCTGGATCACCTAGGTTGACTCCTGGACGCCTCACTTGCTGGTTCGGGTCCATCCTCTTCCCTAGGGTCTATGGAATACCTACAAAAAGAACATCTTGGACTGACATCCGAGGTGGAAGTATCTCGGCCGGGGCATCTGGAGTGGGATCCTGCCTCGGCCGAGTATCTGGTCGAGGCAAAATCTAAGCTCGTAACTCAACCATATCTGCTGCAATCTCTGCAGCTCTGGTGCGATTTTCCTCCCTTTCGCGCCGCAGTTCTTCCCTATTGAGGCGCAGTTGTTCCATCGCCTCATTCAACTCGGCCTCAAGATCACGATCGTCTCGATTGGCCATTTTCGCTTCTTTCAAGCGTCTCTTATATGTCTTTTCTGGTTCGGGATCGTAAGGAACGATTTCCTTCCCAGCACAGGTTCTTCGCATAAACCTAAAAGAAAGAACCTGCGAAACTCACTCAAGTAGAGTGGTTAGTAGTAACAGGGGCACTTGCCCCGAAAGACAACCGCAACCGGCTCGGTCTAGACCAAGTCCCCGGAAACGGCGCCAAAAACTTGTTCGCTCCAAACGGTGTGTGCAAGCTTTAAATTTATAACCGAGGAAATATGCTTAAACAAGGATGCGAACCCGCAGTGTATGGATCAATTATAGTAAAAGCAAGAATTCCGAGGTGTCGATCTCAAGGACTTAGGTGAAACTAAGCAAGTATAGGTCGTCTATGCAACTAACAACCACAAAAGCGATTAAAGTAATCAAGGAGATGATAATAAGGTCAATTAAAGGAAATATGCAAATTCTAGGGATTAAAGCATCCAGTTGTGGTTCCAACTCAAGATCTCAAGATAAGCGGACAAAGCTGAGGTTTTTGCAAAGGGAAGGTGTTTCTAAAGTGGAATAGATCACTGTGTAAGTCTCAAAGGGAAGGTGTTTCTAAAGTGGAATAGATCACTGTGTAAGTCTCACTACTCACTAACTCTAAACAAAAAGCTCCTATTACCGGGTAAGTGTCAAGGTACTAAGGAAAGGAGTTATGATCACAAACCAACACTCCAACTAAGGGAATGGAATCAACCTTTACCGGGTAAGTGTTAGGCTAACTCACAAAGATGGGATGAAGACACACTCAAACCCCAATAAAGGATAAATCTTTATTACCTACACTTATGATCTTGGATAAACAAACAAAGGAATTACCGGGTAAGTCTCATCCTAAGCTTGCATTGAACCAGGAAAGGTGTAATAAGAATAGGATTTGGCAAACTCTAACTCTTAACTCTCATTTTTGGATCAGAAAGGGTCACCTCGGTCAGTCAAGTTCCACCCCGGCCGAGATGTTCATCGACTGAATGAGATGTTCTAGGCTTAAGGATAAAGACTCGAGCTTTCAAGGTCCTACTGGGATTAAGATTATTCTATCATTGTTTTTCCCACAACTTTCAGCCAATCACCCTAGAATCGCACAAAGAAATTAGCCACTCATCATCATGAAAGCAATAATCAAATATATGGGAAGAGAATGAATATTTGAACACAAAAACCTTAAGAACAAGGCTTCAATAACTGAATCAAATATCAAACAAATCAGCGTTCCTTGGATCACAAATCCAACAAGACAATCAAACCAAAGGGAATCTAAGAAAGCCTTACAAATCCCCTTTAAAAGCTATATCCGAACTATCTATCCTTCCTTGACTGATCTTCAATCTTCCTTCCTTCCTTCAAAGGTTCCAGAAAATCCTCTCTTTGCTAGTTATTCTCAGCCTCTAAGCATGGTTGAACTTGTGGAAAATCCAACCCTTTATATAGGAGAATTATCTTCCAAAGATAATAATATCTTAAAAAGATAATTTCCTAATAAAATATATTCATATCTCTAAAATAGATCTCCCAAATATATGATCTTCCTTCCAGAAATCCAGCCCAAAAATATAAGATCTCTCCTTCTAAAAATAAAAGATCTCAGCCAAATAAAATATATCTCGCCGCGCCAGGGTGTTCGCCTCGGTCGGGGCGCTCCTCAAGATCACCTCGGTCGAGGTGGTACTGTAGCTGACCGAGGTGAATCTCAGCTGAAGGTGAAATCTCTTAAATCTGATCCAAAGTAAATCTTCATTGTTAGTTCCAAGCTTTCTGGGTTCTCTTTTAAGCTCCTAAATGTAGCTCCAATGACTCCTTTGCTCCTTAGCTCCATTTCGATCCAAAATGTGCCATTTTACCTACGATTACAACGAAACTTGGTGTAGACCTCGATTCCCGCAAAAGGTAGATGAAATGACAATATAATCACATAATAGACATTCAAACATGCAGATTATTGAAGATAAAACGTCTAAATAGGTCCCAAAATATAGATTATAATTCATGCTATCACTATCCTTATTACACCTTTCCTGGTTCAATGCAAGCCTAGGATGAGACTTACCCGGTGATTCCTTTGTTTGTTTACCTAAGATCATGAGTGTAGGTAATAAAGGTTTATCCGTTATTGGGGTTTGAGTGTGCCTTCATCCCATCTTTGTGAGTTAGCCTGAGACTTACCCGGTAAAGGTTGATTCTATTCCCTTGGGTGGTGTGTTGGTTTGAGATTATAGTTGTTCGCTCCAAATGGTGTGTGCAAGCTTTAAATTTATAACCCAAGAAGTATGCTTAAAACAAGGATGCGAACCCGCAGTGTACGGATCAATTATAGTAAAAGCAAGAATTACGGGGTGTCGATCTCAGGGACTTAGGTGAAACAAAGCAAGTATAGGTTGTCAATATTGCAAATAACCATAAAAACGATTAAAACAATCAAAGATGATAATATAGTCAATTAAGGAAAATATACAAATTCTAGGGATTAAAGCATCTAGTTGTGGTTCCAACTCAAGATCTCAAGATAAACGGACAAAGCCGAGTTTTTGTAAAGGGTAGGTGTTACTAAAGTTGAATAGATCACCGGGTAAGTCTCACTACTCACAATCCCAAGCCAACGAACCTATCACCGGGTAAGTCTCAAGGTACTAAGAAAAGGAATTATAATCTCAAACCAACACACCAACTAAGGGAATAGAATCAACCTTTACCGGGTAAGTCTCAGGCTAACTCACAAAGATGGGATGAAGGCACACTCAAACCCTAATAAAGGATAAACCTTTATTACGTACACTTATGATCATAGGTACACAAACAAAGGAATTTAAGTCTCACCCTAAGCTTGCATTGAACCAGTGATAGCATGAATTATAGTCTATATTTTGGGACCTGTTTAGACGTTTTATCTTCAATAATCTGCATGTTTGGATGTATATTACATGATTATATTGTCGTTTCATCTACCTTTGCGGGAATCGAGATCTACACCAAGTTTCGTTGTAATCGTAGGTAAAATGGCACGTTTTGCATCAAAATGGAGCTAAAGGAGCTAAGGAATCAATGGAGCTACATTCAGGAGCTTAAAGAGGAGTTCAGGAAGAAAGGAATTAACAAGAAGATTTAATTTGGACCAGATTTGAGAGATTTCACTTTCAGTTTAGAATCACCTCAGTCAGCTACAGTATCATCTCGACCGAGGCGAACACCTTGGACGCGGCGAGATATATTGTATTCTTGGATGAGATCTTTTATTTTTGGAAGGAGAGATCTTATATTTTTGGGCTGGATTTCTGGAAGGAAGATCATATATTTTAGGGATCTATTTATGAGATATGGATATATTTTATTAGGATAATATTTTTTCAAGATATTTTATCTTTAAAAACCAGCTACCATCATAACAACTGGGGATTGAAGAAGGTGCAGTTAGGAGGAATTTTTAAGGAAGATTGAAGGATGGAAGTTGATAGCTTTTATAGCTTTTGTGAAGGGTTTTGTAAGATTTTCTTAGATTCCCTTCTTGTTGATTGTCTTGTTGGATTGTGATCCAAGGAACGCTTGTTTGTTTGATAATTGATTAAGTTATTGAAGCCTTTTTATTAAGGTTTTTGTGTTCAATTATTCACTTTCTTCCCATATATTTGATTATTGCTTTCATGATGATGAGTGGCTAATTTCTTTGTGTGATTCTAGGGTGATTGGCTGAAGGTCGTGGGAAAAACAATGATAGAATAATCTTAAATTTTTGTAGGACTCTGAAAGCTCGAGTCTTTATCCTTAACCCTAGAACATCTCGTTCAGTCGATGAACATCTCGGCCGGGGTGGAATTCGTCTGACCGAGGTGACTTTTCTGATCCGAAACTAAGAGTTAAGTGTTAGAGTTTGCCAAATCGTATTCTTATTACACCTTTTCTGGTTCAATGCAAGCCTAGGATGAGACTTACCCGGTGATTCCTTTGTTTGTTTACCTAAGATCATGAGTGTAGGTAATAAAGGTTTATCCTTTATTGGGGTTTAAGTGTGCCTTCATTCCATCTTTGTGAGTTAGCCTGAGACTTACCCGGTAAAGGTTGATTCTATTCCCTTAGTTGGTATGTTGGTTTGAGATTATAGTTCCTTTCCTTAGTACCTTGAGACTTACCTGGTAATAGGAGTTACGGTTTGGGATTGAGAGTAGTGAGACTTACCCGGTGATCTATTCTACTTTAGTAACACCTTCCCTTTGCTAAACCTCAGGTTTGTCCGCTTATCTTTAGATCTTGAGTTGGAACCACAACTGGATGCTTTAATCCCTAGAATTGCATATCTCCCTAATTGACTTTTCATCATCTTTGATTGCTTTAATCGCTTTTGTGGTTATTAGTTGCATTGACTACCTATATTGGTTTTGTTTCACCTAAGTCCCTGAGATCGACACCCCGGAATTCTTGCTTTTACTACGATTGACCCGTACACTGCGGGTTCGCATCCTTGTTTTAGGCATACATCTAGGGTTATAAATTTAAAGCTTGTACACACCGTTTGGAGCATCCCAAAAAGTAAAAAAGTAAAAATAAGCAAAGCTTATTGGTGGAAGATGTTGAAGTTCAAAGGAAGTGAAGTAAGATCCCTTTTTCCGAATTCTAGCACCACATTCCCTATATACATCCCACCCTCAAGGTCTTCCACCAATAAGCAAAGCTTATTGGTGGAAGACCTTGAGACCTCGAGCTTGTTGATTGACTTGGTGGTTTAAACTGGATTATACATGATTAATTTCGATAATAATGATTTATTATGCATTCAATGATTTTATGCAAAGATGAACAACTTATATTTATAAAATGTTTTGATCATATTTTGATTTTAATTGCCATGAAGCATTCTCTTAGAGTGATCTATGAGTGGAGCACACCACCAAAAATGTTTTGAAATACTTTTCATTGATCTTTATGACTTATAATCCATTCTATCTTGTACTTAAGATTTGGAACTTGCTTGGGGACAAGCAAGGGACAAGTATGGGGTATTTTGATAGCATGAATTATAGTCTATATTTTGGGACCTATTTAGACGTTTCATCTTCAATAATCTGCATGTTTGGATGTATATTATGTGATTATATTGTCGTTTCATCTACCTTTGCGGGAATCGAGGTCTACACCAAGTTTTGTTGTAGTCGTAGGTAAAATGGCACGTTTTGCATCAAAATGGAGCTAAAGGAGCTAATGAATCAATGGAGCTACATTCAGGAGCTTAAAGAGGAGTTCAAGAAGAAAGGAATTAACAAGAAGATTTACTTTGGACCAAATTTGAGAGATTTCACTTTCAGTTTAGAATCACCTCGGTCAGCTATAGTACCATCTCGACCGAGGCGATTTTGAGGAGCGTCCCGACCGAGGCGAACACCTTGGCTGCGGCGAGATATATTTTATTCTTGGCTTAGATCTTTTATTTTTGGAAGGAGAGATCTTATATTTTTGGGCTGGGTTTCTGGAAGGAATATCATATATTTTAGGGATCTATTTATGACATATGGATATATTTTATTAGGATAATATCTTTTCAAGATATTTTTTCTTTGGAAGATAGTTTTCCTATATAAAGGGTTGGATTTTCAACAATTCAGCATCGGCGCATCACCGAAAACCCGCTACCATCATAACAACTGTGGATTGAAGAAGCTGCAGTTAGGAGGAATTTTTGAAGGAAGATTGAAGGAAGGAAGTTGATTGCTTTTATAGCTTTTGTGAAGGGTTTTGTAAAAAATTTTTAGATTCCCTTCTTGTTGATTATCTTGTTGGATTGTGATCCAAGAAACGCTTGTTTGTTTGATAATTGATTCAGTTATTGAAGCCTTTTTTATTAAGGTTTTTGTGTTCAATTATTAAGTTTCTTTTCATATATATTTGATTATTGCTTTCATGATGATGAGTGGCTAATTTCTTTGTGTGATTCTAGGGTGATTGGCTGAAGGTTGTGGGAAAAACAATGATAGAATAATCTTAAATTTCAGTAGGACCTTGAAAGCTCGAGTCTTTATCCTTAACCCTAGAACATCTCGTTCAGTCGATGAACATCTCGGCCGGGGTGGAATTCGTCTGACCGAGATGACTTATCTGATCCGAAACTTAGAGTTAAGTGTTAGAATTTGCCAAATCCTATTCTTATAAAACCTTTTCTAGTTCAATGCAAGCCTAGGATAAGACTTACCCGGTGATTCCTTTGTTTGTTTACCTAAGATCATGAGTGTAGGTAATAAAGGTTTATCCTTTATTGGGGTTTTAGTGTGCCTTCATTCCATCTTTGTGAGTTAGCGTGAGACTTACCCGGTAAAGGTTGATTCTATTCCCTTAGTTGGTATGTTGGTTTGAGATTATAGTTCCTTTCCTTAGTACCTTGAGACTTACCCGGTAATAGGAGTTACGGTATGGGATTGAGAGTAGTGAGACTTACCCGGTGATCTATTCCACTTTAGTAACACCTTCCCTATGAAAAACCTCAGCTTTGTCCGCTTATCTTTAGATCTTGAGTTGGAACCACAACTGGATGCTTTAATCCCTAGAATTGCATATCTCCCTAACTGACTTTTTATCATCTTTGATTGCTTTAATCGCTTTTGTGGTTATTACTTGCATTGACTACCTATATTGGTTTTGTTTCACCTAAGTCCCTGAGATCGACACCCCGGAATTCTTGCTTTTACTACGATTGACCCGTACACTGCGGGTTCGCATCCTTGTTTTAGGCATACATCTAGGGTTATAAATTTAAAGCTTGCACACACCGTTTGGAGCGAACAAGTTTTTGGCGCCGTTGCCGGGGATCGAACCCGGGTCACCCGCGTGACAGGCGGGAATACTTACCACTATACTACAACGACGGAGTTCTTGACTAAATTCTTTCCCCCTCAAAAACCAATAAAATGAGAGGAAAAATCAATGCATTCATCATGAAGGATAAGGAGAGCTTGTCCAAGTCATGGGAGAGATTTAAAGACATTCTTTTGGATTGCCCACATCATGGGATTCCAAAGATAGAGTTGTTGGAGATATACTTCAAGGGGCTCGACGGAAACACCCAGTTCAACCTCCAACTACTATCCGCCGGCACATTCATGGACATGCCAATTGACGAAGCTTGGGAGTTTATACAGAAACAAGCTTTGCACATGGAGAAATACTCCCACCAAGGAGCTGAAGGATGAGTTAAAAGAGTTAACTTTCAAGAAGCTCCACCAAACAACGATCAACTCACCTCTTTGAAGAATGATGTGAAGCAATTGAAAGAACTTTTGGTTGCTCAAACCAAGAAAGAAGATGAAGGATATCAAGGCTCAAGGAACAACAATAGTTACCGGAACAACAACAACGGTTCCCGGAACAACAACTACAACATCAATAGAGGATCCAACAGCAACAATTGGAGGACAAACAATCAAAATTCGGGTAACCCTTACTCTAACTCCAATTCGAATGACTCCTCTAATCCTTTCCTCTCTTCTTCTTCCACCTCTACTCCATTGAAGTGCCAGGAGAAAGGATCAACTTCGTCCCAGCCGGAAAAGAAAGATGCAGTGCTGGATGCCATCTTGATCAAGCTCAACTCTATGGAAACATCCATGACTTCATTTTCCAAGGCACAAAAAGACTTAGAGCAACAATTCTTTAACAAGGTGAATGAAGCGCCAAGAGATCCAGGGAAGCTTCCAGCAAGGACGGAAAGCAACCCCAAGGGACAGATCATGGAAACAACGATGAGAAGTGGACTGAAAACTGCAGATCCAGTGCCTCGGTTGATGCCAGTACAAACGAAGAACACCTCGGTCCAGGCATAGTCGAAGAACACTTCGGCCGAGATGCCAACCGAGGTCGAACCTCAGAGAGCGTCGGACAAAACTGAAGTTTATGCTCCACCTCCTACATATAAACAACCACTTCCATTCCTCCAGTCAAGGGCCAGAGCACATCTAGACAAGCATTTTGGTAAGCTCCTTGACTTGATGAATAAACTACATATTAATATCCCTTTGATGCTATTCTAGGGATGCCTCCATATGGGAAGTTCTTAAAAGAAATTCTATCAAGGAAGAGGAAGTTGGAAGACTTTAGTGAAGTAAGGATGACATCTGAATCCTCGGAGCTTATTCAAATCATGAAGGAGAAGATGCCGCCCAAATTACGGGATCCCGGCTCATTTTGCATTCCCATTCAAGTTGGGGATGTCACTTGTGAGGCCTTGTGTGATCTAGGAGCCAGCGTGGGCATCATCCCGCTGGAGCTATGTGTTAGGATCGGACTTGGAGAGCCCAAGCCGGTGAAGATACGGTTATACATGGCGGACCGCTCCATTACCCATCATGTGGGCATTTTGGAAGACATTCCGGTTAATTTAGGTAACTTCTATTTACCTATAGACTTTGTTGTGCTTGATATTCCCGCAGATTACCCCGTTCCTATCATTCTCGGAAGACCATTACTAGCAACTTCGGGTTCCAATGTGGATTGTAAGAACGCCAAGTTAAAATTCAACATTGGCGGAGATGAAGTGGAGTTTGCATTGCTTGCGGCAATGAAGAGAGAGAAGCTAGGAGATGATATTTTCAACATCTATGATGAAGAAGAATCAAGAGAATTGGTGAGCTCTATCCTTATTAAAGATCCACTTGAGAGAGTTATTAGTTTTAGATTAATGGAGGAAGGTATAGATGCTTCTTGTGATGCAGATATACGGAGCTTAAAGGCGCTGGAAGAAGATCTAGGAGCTAATATTGAAAAATTAATCTAGGAGAAGAAAATCTCCAGTTTCGGTCCCAGTTGCAGTACCTCGACGGAGGCACTTTCTGGACCAAGCGAGGTGTTCTTGACTGAAGAACATCTCGGTCACCCTCTCTGGACCTCGACTGAGGTCGAAAGCGAGATGATGTCAATTGAGAAATAACAAACTTCTTACTCCCTTTTTCTGACATTCATCCTTAGTTGGTGGAACACTTTCTCCACCATACTTCTGATAATAAAGGGCCTTGGTATGCTGACATAGTTAATTATCTTGTGTGCCAGGAAATACCTCCCGGATTGAAGTACGCTCAAAGGAAGAAATTCTTTAAAGACGTACGCCATTACTATTGGGATGAACCTCTACTATTTAAGAGAGGTCCGGATGGGATGCTTCGAAGATGCATTCCGGAAGATGAATTTACTAGCGTCATACGGCATTGTCACTCGCTTCCTTGTGGAGGGCATGCTAGCGCTCACAAAACGTGCGCCAAGGTATTACGTTCCGGTTTCTTTTGGCCTACGTTATTTAAGGATGTACAAACGTTTGTTGTCTCTTGTGATGCATGACAAAGAACAGGAAATTTATCCAGAAGGAACGAGATGCCACTCAATAACATACAGGAGGTTGAGATCTTTGATGTATGGGGAGTTGATTTCATGGGACCTTTCCCATCATCCGGAGGAAACCTCTGCATCCTTCTGGCTGTCGACTACGTCTCTAGATGGGTTGAAGCAATTGCCTCCCCCACTAACGACGCCATGGTGGTCGTGAAATTCTTTAACAGGATTATCTTCCCACGTTTTGGGACTCCACGCATCATCATCAGCGATGGAAGGACACATTTTATCAACCGGATGTTCAAAGCACTTCTATCGAAGTATGGGGTAACCCACAAGGTAGCAACCCCTTATCACCCTCAAACTAGTGGACAGGTCGAGATCTCAAATAGAGAAATTAAAGCAATCTTGGAGAAGACCGTCTCTAGGACGAGGAAGGATTGGTCCATGAAGTTGGACGACGCTCTTTGGGCTTACAGGACCGCATTCAAGACTCCCATTGGTACCACCCCTTATAATTTGGTATATGGGAAGTCTTTTCATTTACCCGTTGAGATGGAACATAAAACATATTGGGCGATCAAATGGTTGAACTTCGACATCAAAGACTCCGGTGAAAAGTGGCTATTGGACATCAACAAGCTGGAGGAGCTGCGTTTGAACGCGTATGAGAATGCCAAGATCTACATAGAAAGGACGAAGAAATGGCATGAAAAGCGTATCATTCCTAAGGAGCTTAAAGAGGGAGACTTAGTTCTACTCTTCAACTCCCGCCTCCGCCTGTTTCCAAGTAAGTTGAAATCTAGATGGACCGGACCTTATGTTGTGAAACATGTTTTCCCTTATGGTGCCGTTGAGATTTGAGGATAAACGAGTGGAAGCTTCAAGGTCAATGGTCATAGACTTAAGAGATACAAACCGGAAATCCTGGTTGAGGAATTTGCACCGCTCTACCTTGTTTAGGGACACCGTACGGTCCAACTAGCAACCTTAAACCAAGCGCTTCTTGGGAGGCAACCCAAGGTATTGCTTTCTTTTCCCTTTTTCTAGTCTAGCTTTAGATAGTTTGCTTTTGCTTTGCTTTGATTTGTTTTTGGCGTCCTGGACACGCAACAAGTGACATCTAAGGAAGGAATACAACCCAGGAGCAAGACTGGAAGGACAGAAGTTCGAGAATTCGAGAAAATGGAGTTTGACTAAGACACATCTCGGTTGTTGTCATAACACCTCGACTGAGACGATTCTTGAGCAACCGAGGCAACTAGGGTTACTGAAGATCCACCTCGGTCCGTATCACCTCGGTCCAGTCGAGACCATTTCGACCGAGGTGACAGCAGTTCCAAAAAAGGGTATAAAAGGGGGCTGAGATTTCTCTCTCTTCCCTCTCTCACCTTCTCGACCGCGGCGACCCAACTCACCTCGTTCTCTGATTTTCGCCCGTTTTCGACGATTCTCGCTTCCAAACTGCAATGAAAGGGTAGAGGATCGGTTTGCAAACAACAAATTGCAACAAAAACGCTCCAAATCGACCAAATCTGGGGTAATTCGAAAAAAAACCCTAACTCTCCCTTCTTCACGGTTTTCGATCGATTTGGGCTTTGGTTGCCTCTGCATTGTGCTGAAAAAAAGCTTAACTACCCCTTAGGAACCATTGGTAGTGATATCGGGGGAAAAGAACTGGATTTCTAAGAGTTTATATCGAACAACACATGGCCTTGGTCTAGTCGACCTGTGCCTCGGCCGAGGTGTTCTTGAGAGTTGTCAGGGCAACCGAGGTGGTCTGACAGAGAGAGAGAAAGATGAGTTCTGACAGGCAGCTTGTTCTGAGAGATAGATCCTCCCCTTCTCCTTCTTCTTCTTCTTCACGCTGCTCCATTCCAGGGAGCGTATTATCTTCCACCTAGCCTTTAGACTTGCTCACCGGATCTTTAGCGACACACTTATGGCGCGTACTGAGACGCCCCAGAAGATTAGACAAGGGAGCTGCTGAGTCTGTATTGTATGGTGACCGGAGGAGTTCCGGATTTTGGAGTGATGCTGGCTGAGGATCTGCACAAGATAAAGGCGAAGGCGAAGGGAGATATCTGTTGCGGAGGTATAGTGACTCACATTGCGAGTTACATGGACTTAGACTTGAGTGCTTGTACTATGGTGGCGGTTGTCAAGCCGCTCGGGCTACAGAAGATGATCACTAGGAGGATCTTGGTTCCTCGCGGACTTACTACGCCGTATGTGGCGATGCCTTGGGAGCAGACTGCACCGCAGGGTATCAGATGGTCATCTCAGTTCTCTGTCTATGACCCGCATTACTGGTACACCGCGTGGATTCCTCTTATGGAGGACGCCACAGATGCAGCAACAGCAACTCAGGGGCAGGATGAGGATGATGAGCAGGAGGATGAGGATGAGGATGGTGGTGTTTCCATGGACACAGGTACAGATACAGCTGGTACTAGCATACCAGTCGTCGATCTTGACGACGAGGAGACAGTGGAGGAGCCAGCTACAACACCAGCACGTCCTGCCAGGCGTAGGGTACGCAGATAGAGGGATGAAGTTGCTCACCGCCGGATCGATGATCTGACGGACCAGACGATAGATTCCTACGCCGCCTTTTCCCTAGAGATGAGAGAGATGTGGGAGAGCCAGCACTACCAGTGCCGGATGATGGAGATCCAGTTCCAGCACATGATGGGCTATCCTTTTGATCCATCCCAACATCCGTACATTGCACCACCACCACCACCGGATTGGGATTAGAGCTTGCAGGATTTCTTTATTATGCAGCTCAACATTGTTCGGTGAGTACTCTGTTTCTTTAGACTTATTTTGACCCATTGGGACAATGTGTCCCAAGTATGGGGTATTTGAATGTGTTATTCGACATTATGTATGTTTGTATGACTCGGTTCAGATATTTATGATTTTCTTCATGCTTTATGTGTTTATCTGAGACTACATGCATGCATACAGGTTATTTGATTGAGAAAAACGTCAAAAACTGGTTTGAAAATTTTTTTATTGACCTCGACCGATGTGTCTCTGACCAATCGAGGTACAGTACCTCGGTTTAACTGAAATAGTTTTCGAAACGATTTTTTGTACTTCTTATCTGGATATGACCTTAGTGATGATTTTGTTTGCTGACTCGCTTTGAAATCTTTATATGTTTGAAAGGTTTTATGATATGTTTAAGTTGCTAAATGCTTTGTTTGAAATTTGTGGCATGTTTAATACTTTGTTTTTATCCAAATTATGTTGAATTTGAAGGTTGACACCACATGATGAGTTCTCTCACTTTCTTCCTGGGATGATTAAGGCAATTCATTCTCTTTTGATCTTCTTCTTCTTGATCATGCTTAGCCCCTCATATACATATTTACCTCCCTTTACCTATCCGGGAATTTGGAAGCAAGCAAGTGAAAGAAAAGTTGAGATTTTGGCTGAAAGTTAGAAAGAAACAAATAGGTTTGGGGAAGTCAATCATGATGATGAGTAACTCGGCACCATTCACATAGCCGGTTGTTTGTGTCTTGCCAAAGTCGGATTGAGCGATATTTCTAACGGGTCATGGTATGTGCATCAAGGGTTTGAGGCACCTCGAGAAATTGATGATTGCTGATTTCCTAGGCTTCGGTTATTGTGCACCTTTGTCCATGCATCCCAAAAAGTAAAAAAGTAAAAATAAGCAAAGCTTATTGGTTGAAGATGTTGAAGTTCAAAGGAAGTGAAGTAAGATCCCTTTTCCCGGATTCTATCACCACATTCCCTATATACATCCCACCCTCACACCTTTCTTGACCTTCTTTTGAAAAGACCTTGAGACCTCGAGCTTGTTGATTGACTTGGTGGGTTAAACTGGATTATACATGATTAATTTCGATAATAATGATTTATTATGCATTCTTTGATTTTATGCAAAGATGAACAACTTTCTTATATTTATAAAATGTTTTGAGCATATTTTGATTTTAAACACCATGAAGCATTCTCTTAGAGTGATCTATGATTTGAGCTCACCACCAAAAGTGTTTTGAAATACTTTTCATTGATCTTTATGACTTATAATCCATTCTATCTTGTACTTAAGATTTGGAACTTGCTTGGGGACAAGCAAGGGACAAGTATGAGGTATTTTGATAGCATGATATATAGCCTATATTTTGGGACCTGTTTAGATGTTTTATCTTCAATAATCTGCATGTTTGGATGTATATTTGTGATTATATTGTCGTTTTATCTACCTTTGCGGGAATCGAGGTCTACACCATGTTTCGTTGTAATCATAGGTAAAATGGCACGTTTTGCATCAAAATGGAGCTAAAGGAGCTAATGAATCAATGGAGCTACATTCAGGAGCTTAAAGAGGAGTTCAGGCAGAAAGGAATTAACAAGAAGATTTACTTTGGACCAGATTTGAGAGATTTCACTTTCAGTTTAGAATCACCTCGGTCAGCTACAGTACCATCTCGACCGAGGCGATTTTGAGGAGCGTCCCGACTGAGGCGAACACCTTGGACGCGGCGAGATATATTTTATTCTTGGCTGAGATCTTTTATTTTTGGAAGGAGAGATCTTATATTTTTGGGCTGGATTTCTGAAAGGAAGATCATATATTTTAGGGATATATTTATGAGATATGGATATATTTTATTAGGACAATATCTTTTCAAGATATTTTATCTTTGGATAGTTTTCCTATATAAAGGATTGGATTTTCCACAATTCAGCATCGGCGCATCACCGAAAAACCCGCTACCATCATAACAGCTGGAGATTGAAGAAGCTGCAGTTAGGAGGAATTTTTGAAGGAAGATTGAAGGAAGGAAGTTGATAGCTTTTATAGCTTTTGTGAAGGGTTTTGTAAGATTTTCTTAGATTCCCTTCTTGTTGATTGTCTTGTTGGATTGTGATCCAAAGAACGCTTGTTTGTTTGATAATTAATTCATTTATTGAAGCCTTTTTATTAAGGTTTTTGTGTTCAATTATTCACTTTCTTCCCATATATTTGATTATTGCTTTCATGATGATGAGCGGTTAATTTCTTTGTTTGATTCTAGGGTGATTGGCTGAAGGTTGTGGGAAAAACAATAATAGAATAATCTGAAATTTCAGTAGGACCCTGAAAGCTCGAGTCTTTATTCTTAACCCTAGAACATCTCGTCCATTCGATGAACATCTCGGCCGGGGTGGAATTCGTCTGACCGAGGTGACTTATCTGATCCGAAAATGAGAGTTAAGTGTTAGAGTTTGCCAAATCCTATTCTTATTACACCTTTTCTGGTTCAATGCAAGCCTAGGATGAGACTTACCCGGTAATTCCTTTGTTTGTTTACCTAAGATCATGAGTGTAGGTAATAAAGGTTTATCCTTTATTGGGGTTTGAGTGTGCCTTCATTCCATCTTTGTGAGTTAGCCTGAGACTTACCCGGTAAAGGTTGATTCTATTCCCTTAGTTGGTATGTTGGTTTGAGATTATAGTTCCTTTCCTTAGTACCTTGAGACTTACCCGGTAATAGGAGTTACGGTTTAGGATTGAGAGTAGTGAGACTTACCCGGTGATCTATTCCACTTTAGTAACACCTTCCCTTTGCAAAACCTCAACTTTGTCCGCTTATCTTTAGATCTTGAGTTGGAACCACAACTGGATGCTTTAATCCCTAGAATTGCATATCTCCCTAATTGCGTTTTTATCATCTTTGATTGCTTTAATCGCTTTTGTGGTTATTAGTTGCATTGACTACCTATATTGGTTTTGTTTCACCTAAGTCCCTGAGATCGACACCCCGGAATTCTTGCTTTTACTACGATTGACCCGTACACTGCGGGATCGCATCCTTGTTTTAGGCATACATCTAGGGTTATAAATTTAAAGCTTGCACACACCGTTTGAAGCGAACAACCAGGAAAGGTGTAATAAGAATAGGATTTGGCAAACTCTAACACTTAACTCTCAATTTCAGATCAGAAAGGTCACCTCGGTCAGTCAAGTTCCACCCCAGCCGAGATGTTCATCGACTGAACGAGATGTTCTAAGGTTAAGGATAAAGACTCGAGCTTTCAGGGTCCTATTGGGAGTTAAGATTATTCTATCATTGTTTTTTCCACAACCTTCAGCCAATCACCCTAGAATCGCACAAAGAAATTAGCCACTCATCATCATGGAAGCAAGAATCGAATATAAGGGAAGAGAATGAATATTTGAACAGAAGAACCTTAAGAACAAGGCTTCAATAACTGAATCAAATAAACAAATCAGCGTTCCTTGGTTCACAAATCCAACAAGACAATCAAACAAAAGGGAATCTAAGAAAGTCTTACAAATCCCTTTAAAAATCTATAACAAGCTATAAACTTCCTTCCTTCAATCTTCATTCAACCTTCCAAAAATCGTTTCTAACTGCTGGATGCTCTCAGCCTCTAAGCATGGTTGAATTTTCGGAAAATCCAACCCTTTATATAGGAGAATTATCTTCTAAAGATAAAATATCTTAAATATATAATTTCCTAATAAAATATATCCATATCTCTAAAATAGATCTCCAAAATATATGATCTTCCTTCCAGAAATCAAGCCCAAAAATATAAGATCTCTCTTTCCAAAAATAAAAGATCTCAGCCAAATAAAATATATCTCGCCGCGTCCAGGGTGTTCGCCTCGGTCGGGGCGCTCCTCTAAATCACCTCGGTCGAGGTGACTCTGTGGTCAACTGAGGTGACTCTCAGCTGAAGGTGAAATCTCTCAAATCTGGTCCAAAGTAAATCTTCTTTGTTAATTCCATGCTTCGTGAGTTTTTCCTTAAGCTCCCGAATGCAGCTCCAATGACTCCTTTGCTTCTTTAGCTCCATTTTGATGCAAAACGTGCCATTTTACCTACGATTACAACAAAACTTGGTGTAGACCTCGATTCCCGCAAAGGTAGATGAAACGACAATATAATCACATAATATACATTCACACATGCAGATTATTGAAGATAAAACGTCTAAACAGGTCCCAAAATATAGACTATAATTCATGCTATCAAAATACCCCATACTTGTCCCTTGCTTGTCCCCAAGCAAGTTTCAAATCTTAAGTACAAGATAGAATGGATTATAAGTCATAAAGATCAATGAAAAGTTTTTCAAAACACTTTTGGTGGTGAGCTCAAATCATAGATCACTCTAAGAGAATGCTTCATGGTGTTTAAAATCAAAATATGCTCAAAACATTTTATAAATATAAGAAAGTTGTTCATCTTTGCATAAAATCATAGAATGCATAATAAATCATTATTATTGAAATTAATCATGTATAATCCAGTTTAAACCACCAAGTCAATCAACAAGCTCGAGGTCTCACGGGCTTTCCAAATGAAAGGTCAAGAAATGTGTAAGGGTGGGATGTATATAGGGAATGTGGTGCTAGAATCCGGGAAAAGGATCTTTACTTCACTTGCTTTGAACTTCAACATCTTCCACCAATAAGCTTTGCCTATTTTCTTTTACTTTTGGGATGCATGGACAGAGGTGCACAATAACCGAAGCCTAGGAGATTAGCAATCATCAATTTCTCGAGATGCATCAAACCCTTGATGCACATACCATGACCCATTAGGAATATCGCTCAATCCGACTTTGGCAAGACACAAACACCCGGCTATGTGAATGGTGCCGAGTTACTAATCATCATGATTGACTTCCCCAAACCTATTTGTTTCTTTCTAACTTTCAGCCAAAATCTCAACTTTTCTTTCACTTGCTTTTCACTTGCTTTCTTCCAAATTCCCGGATAGGTAAAGGGAGGCAAATATATATATGAGGGGCTAAGCATGATCAAGAAGAAGAAGAGAAGAGAATGAATTGCCTTAATCATCCCAGGAAGAAAGTGAGAGAACTTATCATGTGGTGTCAACCATCAAATTCAACATAATTTGGATAAAAACAAAGTATTAAACATGCCACAAATTTCAAACAAAGCACTTAGCAACTTAAACATATCATAAAACCTTTCAAACATATAAAGATTTCAAAATCAGTCTGCAAACAAAATCTTCACTGAGGTCATGTCCAGATAAGAAGCACAAAAATCATTTCGAAAACCGTCTCAGTTAAACCACCTCGGTCGAGATGTTCTAAGTCAACCGAGGTACTGCACCTCGATTGGTCAGAATCACTTCGGTCGAGGTCATAAATTTTTTTTTCTTAACTAGTTTTTGACGTTTTTCTCAATCAAATAACCTATCGAGCCACGGCTCGAGAAGGGAAGTCGGGAACTGTGGGGGGTCGGGAAGCCGGAGATGTCTCTCCACTGATCCATCGGTACTAAGTAATTCCGGTTCAGCAACCGGTACTTGATGGCCCTCTCCTCAGGCAGGTGAGTCACAGAATCACAAACTCCAGTGTAGGATCGAGGTAGGCCGGAGCTCTGATCTCCATAAACTGCTCCAACCCTACCATCGAGACCATCCATCTCAAATCCTCCGCAACATATAAGCAGTCAAAGGCGGAGATGTCCAAAAACCGCTGCGCAACCACAGGGCGTGTACAGATGCGGTCGTAGTCGGCCTGGTGACGCTCGTGTATCACCGGGACAGAAGGCCGAGAAGAAGAAGAAGAAGAAGAAGGGGAAGATCCATCTCTCAGGACAATCTGGCGATCTGACTTGGAACTCATTCTCTCTCTTTGTCTGACAGGTCACCTCGGTTGCTTGTCAGAGCTCAAGAATCACCTCGGCTGAGGCGCAGGTCGACTGCACCGAGGTACGAAGCTGTTCGATTTCTACTCTCTGGAATCCAGTTCTTTTCCCCCGATTTCACTACAGATTGTTCCTAAGGGGTACTTAATCCTTTTTCAACAGAGATCTATGGCAACCAAAGCCACTAAACTCCGAAATCAGTAAAGAGAGAGGGAGTTATGGTTTCGACTAATTTACCCTGGATTCGGTTGATTCGAAGCGTTCTTGTTGCAGATTGTTGCTTGCAATTGGTTCCTCTAGCCTTTCCTCGCAGAATGGGAGCAAAAATCGTCGAAAACGATCGAGAATCGGAGAAACGAGGTGATGGTCCGCCGCGGTCGAGAGAGAAGTTGGGAGAGAAAGAGGGAAAAATTGTTCCCCTTTTATACCCCTCGCCGATTCTGCTGTCACCTCGGTCGAGGTGGTCCCGACTGGACCGAGGTGTCTGGACCGATGTGGAATGTTGTCAGCCCTAGTCGCCTCGGTAGCTCAAGAATCATCTTGGTCGATGTGCTGGGACTGCAACCGAGAAGTGTCTCAGTCAAGTTCCGTCTTCTCAATTTCTCGAACTTTTGTCCTTTCAGTGTTGCTCCTGGGTTGTATTCCTTCCTTAGAAAGTACCAGTTTTCTATCTAGGACGCCAAAAGCAAAGCAAAGTAAACCAAAAGCAAACTATCTAAAGCTAGACTAGAAAAGGGAAAAGAAAGCAATACCTTGGGTTGCCTCCCAAGAAGCGCTTGGTTTAAGGTCGCTAGCTGGACCGTACGACATCCCTAAACATGCTGGAAGGTGTTCTCACACGATACTTCACCTCCATCGTGGGGTGAGATAAAGAAGTCTGTCAAATGTTCCAGCAAATGTAAGTGCTCATCGGGGAAGGAATCATCTATGGGTGGTTCGTCCTTGTCGCGTGAGGAGGGAGGTAGCCGGCTGAGGTGATCCGCAACAGAATTTTCGGATCCCTTCTTATCGCGGATCTCTAGGTCTAACTATTGAAGCAAGAGAATCCATCGAATAAGACGTGGCTTAGCATCCTTCTTAGCAAGCAAGTAATGAATAGCTGCATGGTCAGTGTAAACAATAACTTTCGCTCCTACTAAGTAAGAACGAGCATCACACATGATCTAGCATGGTCAGTGTAAACAATACAACCGCCAATAGCTCCTTTTCGGTGGTGGCGTAGTTCAGCTGGGCTTCATCTAGCATCTTGCTAGCATAGTAAATGGCGTTGGTCCGGCCATCTTTCTTTTGTCCAAGCACCGCTCCTACCGCCACATCACTAGCATCACACATGATCTCAAAGGGCAAGGTCTAATATGGGGGCTGGATAATGGGAGTGGAGATCAACGCTTCCTTAATCCTATAAAATGCATCAAGACATTCCTGTGAAAACTCAAAAACCACATATTCAAGAGTTTAGTTAGTGGTTTAAAAATCTTCGAGAAGTCCTTGATGAATCTCCTATAGAAACCTGCATGCCCGAGAAAACTCCGCACGCCCTTAACAGAACAAGGGGGAGGAAGTTTCTCAAAAGTCTCGATCTTAGCTCGATCGACCTCAATACCTCGGTTGGAAACGAGGTGTCCTAATACGATGCCTTCATTAACTATAAAGTGACACTTCTCCCAATTCAAGACGAGATTAGTGTCTTCACATCTTTGTAGCACTAGAGAAAGGTTAGACAGGCAATCATCAAAAGAGGAACCATATACTGATAAATCATCCATAAATACCTCCATGATCTCCTCTATGTACTTGGAAAAGATAGCCATCATGCATCGCTGGAAGGTAGCGGGTGCATTACACAATCCAAATGGCATCCTCCTATAAGCGAATGTCCCCCATGGACAAGTGAAAGTGGTCTTCTCTTGATCATCCGGATGGATAGGAATCTGAAAGAAGCCACTATAACCATCTAAATAGCAAAAATGTGAATGTTGGGATAACCGTTCGAGCATTTGATCGATGAAGGGAAGTGGAAAATGGTCCTTCCGAGTGGCCACGTTCAGCTTCCTATAATCGATGCACACTCTCCAGCCCGTGACGGTCCTAGTTGGAATTAACTCATTGTTCTTATTTGTTACAACGGTCATCCCTCCTTTCTTCGGTACTACATGCACTGGGCTCACACACTTGCTGTCCGAGATAGGAAATATGATACCTGCATCCAACAACTTAAGAATTTCTTTCTTCACAACCTCTTTCATGATCGGATTTAACCTCTTTGAGGTTCCCGTGAAGTCTTATGATCATCCTTCATTAGAACTCTATGCGTGCAGAAAGAAGGCTTAATGTCAATAAGATCATCAATAGTATAACCCAAAGCCTTTCGATGCTTTCTCAGGATATGCATCAGTTTAGATAATTCAGATTCGGAGAGGAAAGCACTAACGATGACGGGATAAGTAGAATCCGGTCCAAGGAAAACATACCTCAAGTGACTTGGAAGCGGTTTAAGCTCCACAACTCGGGGTGCTTTCTGAGTGGGATTCTTGCTTCCTTCTTCCAGTGGAGTAGATTCAAGTAGGAGAAATGGACTTTCAGAAGTCTCAGTTGACATCATCTCGCTTTCGACCTCGGCCGAGATCCAGAGAGGGTGACCGAGATGTTCTTCAGTCAAGAACACCTCGCTTGGTCCAGAAAGTGCCTCGGTCGAGGTACTGCAACTGGGGCCGAAACTGGAGATTCTCTTCTCCTGGATTAGTTTTTCAATCTTAGCTCCTAGATCTTCTTCCAGTGCCCTTAAGCTCCGTATATCTGCATCACAAGAAGCATCTATACCTTCATCCATTAAGCTAAAACTAATAACTCTTTCAAGTGGATCATTAATAAGGATAGAGCTCACCAATTCTCCTGATTCTTCTTCATCATAGATGTTGAAGATATCATCTCTCATTGGCTCTTCATTCATTGCCGCAAGCAATGCAAACTCAACTTGATCACCGCCAATGTTGAATTGCAACTTAGCGTTCTTATAATCCACATTGCAACCCGAAGTTGCTAGAAATGGTCTTCCGAGAATGATAGGAACGGGATAATCTACGGGAATATCAAGCACAACAAAGTCTATAGGTAAATAGAAGTTACCTAACTTAACCGGGACGTCTTCCAAAATGCCTACAGGATGGGTAATGGAGCGGTCCGTCATGTATAACCTTATCTTCACCGGCTTGGGCTCTCCAAGTCCGATCTTCACACATAGCTCCAACGGGATGATACTCACGCTGGCTCCTAGGTCACACAACGCCTCACAAGTGAAATCCCCAAGAAAAGCATTCATGGGTCTCTTGGCGCTTCATTCGCCTTATTAAAGAATTGTTGTTCTAAGGCTTTTTGTGCCTTCGAAAATGAAGTCATGGACGTCTCCATAGCATTGAGCTTGATCAAGATAGCCTCCAGTACTGCATCTTTCTTTTCTGGCTGGGATGAGCTTGATCCAGGCTTTTGGCTCTTCAATGGAGTAGAAGAAGAAGAAGAAGAAGAAGAAGAAGAAGAAGAAGAAGAAGAAGAAGAAGAAGAAGAGAGGAAAGGATTAGAAGAGTTGTTTGAATTGGAGTTGGAGTAAGAGTTACCCGGATTTTGATTGTTGGGCCTCCAATTATTGTTGTTGGATCCTCTATTGTTGTTGTAGTTGTTCTTTTGGGAACCGTTGTTGTTGTTGTTCCGGTAACCATTACTGTTTCTTGAGCTTTGATATCCTTCCTCTTCCTTCTTGGTGTGAGCAACCAAAAGTTCCTTCAATTGCTTTGTTACGCTAAAAAGTGTGCACGCAATAAGCCTTAAATTTATACTCGTTATAATTATCCTACTTCTAGCGCACCCGCAGTGTACGGGACGTATGTAGCAAGATAAGGATTCCAAGGTCGAACACAAAGACTAAGGTGAAATCGAATTAAATTGTGATTGAATTTAGCAAGACCTAAGTCTAAAGGAAAGGAGAAAATAAAGGAAGAAAATCTCAATTGTTTTGGTTGTTTTTAGGTGATCACATCAAAGATCAAATGCATGCAAACAATCAATCAAACTAAATCGGAAGATTAGCACAAATAAACAAATCAAACAAGATATTGATCAAGAGAAAGGAAAGACGGATTCTAGGGGTTGGAAATTCCGGTTATGGCATAAAACTCAAGTTATCTACTCATTCTTTGGATTGATTATGATATGTTGGGATTAAGTGTTCCTAAAATGGGATCAATTACCGGGTAAGTCTCATGATCCAACTAGTCCACACCTAAGGTCTCATTACCGGTTAAGTCTCTAAGAACCTAAGGATAGGAATTTAACACAAACCGGATTGTTTAATTAGGGATCTAACCTATCCTTACCGGGTAAGTCTCGGAGAGGGAAGTCCTAATCAACTATCCTAGCACATTTAATCCAATGGCGGCTTATTAGGCTCACCATTACCTAAGATTTTGCTATTTTAGATTCTAAGGGCAAGGATTACCGGGTAGGTCTCTCCTAACACTTAGTCGCTACACTAGGACACCCTAGGGTAGGTTAAACTCAGCAAAGACTTAGGGTTTCAACAATTTTATGGTTCTAAGGTAAGATTCTTCGAACCAGGAAGAATCACGGTTTGTTCTACAGAAACCACGACCGTGGTTCTTCAAGAACTACCCGTGATTTCTAACAGTAGCTACGTTCATAAACAAGAATCATCCAAAGGTAAAATTAAGTCTGTCCTATCATAGTTCTAGCCACAACCATCCTTTCCTTACCCTAGAATCACATCAATCTAGCCTACAACATTCATAATGGGAATCAAAGCAAACAAACATAGATTCATAACCTCCATTGCAAGAAAATGAGAGAAAGAAGATGAACAAATGAACTTTAAACACAATCCAAATCTGAAGATGAAATTAGAACGACTTACAACCCTTCCAAAGGAAGGTTCAAGAGTTCATAAATCTCTAGAAATAAATCCGAAAATACAAGAGCTAAGTGTGTCTTCTCCTCTCCTCTTCAATGGCTCCTTCCTTCTTCTTTTTGCACTTTCCTTCCTAGAAAAAATCCTTCTTCTTCTTGGAATATATTTTGTTAAAGAAATAGAGAATGTGTGAGCTGCTCCCAAAACTACCCCAATTCCCAACTGCCTCAAACAACCATCAAGGACCACTTTTTATAACCAATTCTTCATGAGCTGGCCATGAGAGTCGTGGCACAGCTGTCACGAGAATCTGGCAATATCCACGGCCATTTCCACGGCCGTGGTTCTTCAGAGAACCGTGATTCTGTGCAGAAACTTTGCCTTGGATCATTAGGCTGTGGTTTGGTGCATGGCTTGTGTTGGCAAGGTTCCTTGAGTCTCCTCAACCCTTGGCTTGCGTTCCCATGAGTTTGGAAACGTGTCCTCTGAATGAGCGACCCTTTAACGCATCGTTTTAGCTCGAAACTTCCCGAAATACCTACAAAACGCACACAATCCGTGTAGACGTCTATCTCGACAAAATATATGTTTTGAGTGCAAAACGTATTGGACTAGTGCTAGATAATGCATGATTGAGCGAGAATCCTATCTAAATGTACGCCTAAAACTATGCTATAAATCGTGTTATCAAAATACCCCATACTTAAGGTTTGCTCGTCCCCGAGCAAATTCCCTACTATAGACTAAGAGATGACATGATTTATGTATGCAGAAAAATGGCAAAATATTTTTGGTTTTGTGCTTCTACTATTGGATCACCTTCATAGTCATGATCAATGGCAATTGGATAAGCAATTATGTATCAAGCAATAAGGGCATGGAAAGACAATTGTACTTAACTCAAAGGCATGTATGAGATGGGAGGACGGAGATGTCAAGAAGATCAAGAGTCTATCCAATCTAGATTACTAAGTCTTACAAACATGCAAGTAGGTCATAAGGGCTTGTGACATAAAAGGCTAAGAAACGTTTTAATTGGGGAGGGGAATTTTCTAGGTATGTGATGCTAATCCGGGAATGGAACTAACTTCACTTCCTTGTCCTCGATCAACTTCCCCCAAGTGTGTATTTTTCCCTATCTTGCCTTCTTTTCTTTTTCTTTAACTCATTTTTGAGACAATGGCATTGGTGTACAATAGCCGAAACCTCGGTGATTAGCCATCCTCGGGCTTTTTCTATTTTTCGAGGTGCATCCACACCGGGCACACATACCAAAGCTCGTTAGGGCTATTGGTTCATTTGACTTTGGCAAGGCACCAACACCCGATTATGTGAAGTGTACCGAGTTACTTATCATTTAAACCAACGCCCCCAAACCTATTTTGGCTACACTTCCACAATAATTTCAGCATTCCATTCACGACATTCTTTTCATTACATCTTCACCCCGCACTTGCTTTTTACACATTCAAACACACTAGCATGCTCCTATTCCCGGATGGGTTTTAAAGGAGGTTAAATTTATATCAATTGAGGTGCTCAAGCAATCATGATAAAGATGAGAAGTAGAGAAAGATGAAGTGCCTCATTCATTCCTAGATGGTATGCAAGAACTTATCTTGTAATTTCGACTTTCAATACTCAATCCATTCTAGGCAATCATCATGATCTCAAGTCATTCATGGAATTTAAGAGAAGTAGTTCAAGTCCATATATGCATTTATCAATTCAACACATAAGGCCATTCATAGTCAATCACAAGACAAATTTCATCATTAGGATCATATCCAAGCCTAGAAAGCACAAAAATTTTTAAATTTTCTAATTTTTATGGGATTTTCGATTTAAGTATGTACAATGCAAGACACATGCAAATATTAACCTACCCTAGATGCTCATCATGCAAAGGATCATGCGAACCCCACCCCATACTTAGAAACACATTGTCCCCAATGTGGTATACAAGTAAAGAGAGTGAAAGAAGGTTCTCACAATGTAAAAGTGTTTGCTATGGTATTTGGGAATTCTCAAGTGAATTGATGTTTGATGATCCTTTCAACCATGGTAGAGAGCTCTAAACATCCATCAAGCTTTGAAACCCGCGCTAGGCACCGCTAGCCGTCCAAGTTCCGCGTCCGCTCCACCCATAATTGGTGAGGGTTTCATCATCATCATTTCCGAGAGAGGGTTCCAACGCCATTAATGCTTCTAGCATACACATGAAGTAGACAAAACACACAAAGCACACAAAAACAGAAAAATCTAAGCAAAAATTAAGAAAAAAATGTTACCGATGGGTTGCCTCCCACCAAGCGCTTCTTTAAGGTCATTAGCTTGACCAAGCTCGGGAGTGTCTATGCAAGGTGAAGCGGGGCAATCATGTCTATCGGGGCTCCCGGAATGTACTTCTTCAAGCGATGCCCATTCACCTTGAAATTTCCACAATGCTCCCCTCCTATCTCAATAGCTCCATGGGGAAAGATCTTCTTTACCACATATGGCCCGGTCCATCTTGATTTGAGCTTTCCGGGAAAGAGTCTTAGCCTCGAGTTGAAGAGAAGGACAAGATCTCCTTCACTCAACTCCTTTGGAATAATCCTCTTGTCATGCCATCTTTTGGTTCTCTCCTTGTAAATCCGGGCATTCTCATAAGCTTCCAACCGGAGCTCTTCAAGGGCATTGATATCAAGCAATCTCTTCTCTCCCGCCTCCTTGAGGTCAAAATTTAGCCACTTAATGGCCCAATAAGCTCTATGCTCCATTTCCACCGGAAGATGGCAAGACTTGCCATAGACCAACTTGTAGGGAGTGGTGCCAATGGGTGTCTTGAAGGCGGTTCTATATGCCCATAGTGCGTCATTGAGCTTCATAGCCCAATCCTTCCTTGTCCTAGACACCGTCTTCTCGAGGATGGCCTTGATTTCTCGGTTGGAGATCTCCACTTGACCACTAGTTTGGGGGTGATAGGGTGTTGCCACCTTATGAGTCACCCCATACTTGGCCAAAAGTGCTCCAAAGTTCCTATTTGTGAAGTGCTTCCCTCCATCACTAATGATAACCCTTGGCGTTCCAAACCTAGGGAAGATCACTCGGTTGAAGAACCGCACCACCACCTTGGCATCATTTGTAGGAGAGGCGATTGCCTCTACCCATCTTGACACATAGTCCACCGCCAATAGGATGTAGAGATTGCCACATGAGGAAGGGAATGGTCCCATGAAGTCTACACCCCACACATCAAAAATCTCAACTTCTTGGATGTTATTCAAGGGCATTTCATTCCTCCTTGAGATGTTCCCCGTTCTTTGGCAAGCATCACATGCCGCTACAAAACCTTGCACATCTCTAAACAAGTTAGGCCAATAAAAACCGGATTGCAATACCTTTGCACACGTTTTGTGTGAGCTAGCATGGCCTCCACATGGTAAGGAGTGACAATGCCGGATCACACTCTCCATTTCATCTTCCGGTATGCATCTCCTAAGCACTCCATCCGGGCCTCTCTTGAATAGAAGTGGCTCACTCCAATAGTAGTGCCTTACATCGTTGAAGAACTTCTTCCTTTGTGCATATGTAAGCCCGGGAGGTACTTCCTCACACACCAAGTAATTCACAATGTCGGCATACCATGGCTCACTTCCTCTAGCCACTTGGAACAAGCATTCTTCCACCATTTGCAATTGTTCATCCCGGAACGAGTCATCTATCGGGATGTTGTCTTTCCCAAGCTCCAATGGTGGGAGTCTACTAAGGTGATCCGCCACCGAGTTCTCGGATCCCTTCTTATCTCTTATCTCCAAATCAAACTCTTGAAGAAGAAGGATCCACCGAATCAACCTTGGTTTGGCATCCTTCTTTGTAAGTAGATAACGGATCGCCGCATGATCCGTGTAAACTATGACCTTCGCTCCAACAAGGTACGAGCGGAATTTCTCAAATGCATACACTACCGCTAACAACTCCTTCTCGGTAGTAGCATAATTGAGTTGGGCATCATCTAGCGTCTTGCTAGCATAATAAATGGCATGAGTGCGCCCTTCTTTCCTTTGCCCCAAAACGGCCCCAACGGCCACATCACTTGCATCGCACATGATCTCAAACGGTAAACTCCAATCTGGAGGTTGCATGATGGGTGCGGAGATCAAGGCGTTCTTCAACCTACAAAATGCTTCAAGACAATCTTTGGAAAAAACAAAATCCACATCTGTCATTAGTAGGTTAGTGAGAGGCTTAGAGATTTTAGAGAAATCTTGAATAAACTTCCGGTAAAAACCGGCATGCCCTAAGAAACTCCTTACCCCCTTCACCGAGGTAGGTGGTGGCAACTTCTCTATCGTTTCAATCTTAGCCCTATCAACCTCAATGCCACGGTTAGACACCAAGTGTCCTAACACAATACCTTCACTTACCATGAAGTGGCATTTCTCCCAATTTAAGACAAGATTTGTCTCCTCACATCTTTGCAACACTAATTACAAATTAGCCAAGCAATCATCGAAAGAAGAACCATAAACAGAGAAATCATCCATGAACACTTCCATGATATTTTCTATGTATTCCGAAAAGATAGCCATCATACACCTTTGGAAGGTGGCGGGTGCATTACACAACCCAAATGGCATTCTCCTATACGCAAAGGTACCCCATGGACATGTAATAGTTGTTTTCTCTTGGTCATCGGGGTGGATAGGTATTTGGAAGAATCCACTATACCCATCTAGATAGCAAAAGTGAGAGTGTTGAGCTAATCTTTCTAGCATTTGGTCAATGAAGGGGAGGGGAAAGTGATCTTTCCTAGAGGCCATGTTCAATTTCCTATAATCTATACACATTCTCCATCCCGTGACCGTCCTAGTCGGTATTAGTTCATGTTCTCATTAGTTACTACCGTCATTCCACCCTTCTTAGGTACCACATGAACGGGGCTAACCCACTTACTATCCGAGATAGGGTAGATAATTCCCGCATCTAGCAACTTAATGATTTCCTTTTTGACCACCTCTTTCATTATAGGATTCAATCTCCTTTGATGTTCAATAGAGGGTTTGTGGTTATCTTCCATCATTATCTTATGCATACACAAAGATGGCTTAATGCCAACCAAATCATCAATAGTATAACCAATGGCTTTCCTATGCAATCTTAGTTCATGCAGCAATTTAGCAAGTTCATCATCACTCAAGCATGCATTAACAATTACCGGATATGTAGAATTATCACCAAGGAATGCATACTTTAAATGAGAAGGGAGGGGTTTGAGTTCAAGTGAGGGAGGACCTTTATCGGTTGAAGATGATCCAAATAAGATTGGATGAGATGAATCCAAGGCAAAAGAAGACTCTCCTTGGCTCCTAGAAGCTTGATCACCATCAAGAGCTGATTCAGGGAAAACCACGGTTGGAAACACGGGTTGCTCATCTTCCACGGCCGTGGTTCTTGCTAAGCTTGCTTCTCGGAGTTGTCCAGATAGTTTGACGGCCGTGGAACCTTAATCTCGACCGTGGAACTTGCAGCTGTTCACAATTTCTTCGTGGCTCTCAAATCCAACTCTTGGCTCCTCTTCCAAGGCCTCTAAGGCTTTGATCTCTTCATTGCATTCCTTTTCAATGTCTTCCTCCATCATGCTCAAGGTAAGAACCTTCTCCAAGGGGTCCTTGATCAAGATCGAGCTTACTATTTCTCTAGATTCTTCTTGCTCGACTATGTTGAAGATATCTTCATCAAGGGTTGGCCCTTTCATCATTGTGGACAGCTTGAACTTGATGTTCTCCTCTCCAATGTTGAAGGAGAGAGTCCCGTTCTTGCAATCCACTAAACATCCGGAGGTGGATAGGAAAGGTCTTCCTAGGATGATGGGAACCGGGTAATCCGCCGGAATGTCCAACACTACAAAGTCGATAGGCACATAGAATCCTCCCAATTGCACCGGGATGTCCTCAAGAATTCCAACCGGATGAGTGATAGATCGGTCCGCCATATAGAGGGTCATCTTGACCGGCTTTGGCTCTCCTAACCCGACCTTGTTGCTAAGTGCAAGCGGTATGATGCTTACACTTGCTCCAAGATCACAAAGGGCCTCGTATTTCACATCTCCCACTCCTATTGGGACGCAAAAAGAGCCCGGATCCCTTAGCTTGGGAGGCATTGCTTCCTTCATTGTTTGGATCAACTCCGAGGATCTCTTGGTCATCCTAATCTCCCCATACTCCTCCAACTTCCTTTTGTTGGAGAGTATTTCCTTCAAGAACTTTTCGTATGCCGGCATTCCTAAGATGGCATCCATGAACGGAATGTTAATATGTAACTTGGACATTAGTTCAAGGAACTTACCAAAGTGATTGTCCAAACGAGCTCTTGCTCTTGATTGTGGGAATGGTAGTGGTGGCTTGTATGGAGGCGGTGCCACATAAGTTGGCTCTACATCCTTGCTCTTCCCTCCATCTTCATGCTTTCTTCCCTCTTCTACCACTGCTTGACTCCCCTTAGCTTGGTCCTTTGGCAAAGGATCCTTCATACTCAACCCACTCCTTGTTGTGATAGCCAAAACTTGGCCTCTTGGGTTGTCTTCGGTTCTTCCGGGAAGCTTTCCCGGATCTCTATGTGCCTCACCCGCCTTTTGAAAGACTTGTGCTTCCAAGACCTTTTGAACCTTAGAGATTGAAGTGACGGTGCTCTCAAGTCCACTCAATCTTCCTAGCAATTGTTCAAACATGACTTCGGCTCTATCCTTTGGAGGTTGAGTAAAACCGGGTGGAGGTTCTTGTGAAGCTCTTTGTGGTGGAGTTGTGCTTGTGGAGGCGGGAGGGTTCAAGGCTCCATCCGGATTAGAGTAAGAAAATCCGGGATGGTTGTGGTTTGGCCGGTAATTGTTGAACTGCCGGTTGTTGTTGAAATTTCTTGGGCCTTGGTAATTGTTGAAGTTGCCCCTTCCCATATAATTCACATCTTCCTCCTTGGAAGACAAGTTAGCTCGTGGAGGTGTTTGAGAAGTTGCTTGACTCTTCAAGGTGGTAGTACATAACTCTCTCAAGGATTTCAACTCGTTGTTGATGGCGTCAAGCTTGAAATTGCTCATGGTGACTTCACTCACCTCATATGCTCCCGCCTTTCTTCCTTCGCTCTTCCTATGAGAGTACTTTTCAATCACTAGAGCTTGCTTCTCCACAAACTCCAAAGCATCATCAACATGCTTCTCCATAAAAGTCCCACCGGAAAGAGATTGAAGCTTGAATTGGCTATCTTCATCAAGCCCCTTGAAATAGATCTCTAATAGCTCAATCTTTGGTATGCCATGGTGCGGACAATCTAGGAGAAGGTCCTTAAATCTCTCCCAAGACTTGAACAAACTTTCTCTATACCTCATCACAAAGGCATTAATCTTTCCCCTTAATTCGGTGGTCTTGGAAGGTGGAAAGAACTTGGTCAAGAACTCGGTTGTCATCTCTTCCCAAGTACCAACTCGCCCTTGTGGAATAGATTGATACCAAGCCAAGGCTTTGTCCTTAAGAGAGAAGGAAAAGGCCCTTAGCTTATGGTTGTTGCTCTCCAATCTTGGTGGTCTAAGAGTCTCCATCAAAATCTCATAGTTAATCAAATGTTGGTGAGGAGACTCTCCTTCCATCCCTCCAAATTGATTATGCCGGATCATTTGAAGAACTTGAGGGCGGAGCTCATAGTTGTGGGTTGCGGGATCTCCTAGATTCACACCCGGTCGGTGTGCTCTTTGTGCCGGATCCATGCGTCTCCCTAGGGTTTGTGGCTCCTCAATAGCAATGGGAACAACCCTAACATTGGCCGCCGGCTGCGGTTGTGGTGGAGGAGGTGGAGGTTGTCGGCGATTAAGCTCTCCTTGAACAAGGGCTTGCCTAATCTCCTCTATCTCCCTCCTTGTTTCCTCTTGCCTCTCATTAGCAAGTCTCCTCTCTTCCTCCAAGAGCTCATCTCTTAGCCTTATTTGTTCTAAGGCTTCATCCAATTCAGCTTGAAGATTCCTACCGGTCATCTCTTTCTCCTTTCGGATGTTCTTAGATCTAGATCGAAGGGTTTTCTCCGGTTCGGGATCGAATGGAGCTAAATCCTTGCCACGAGATCTTCGCATACACCTAAAGAGCAATAGATGTCCTGAAAAGCAAAGACAAAAACCAAAAAGAGATCAAAAGAAACAAGAAAGATCTATACTAGAAACAATCACAAAATAGACTCAATCTATACCTAGTCCCCGGCAACGGCGCCAAAAACTTGTTACGCTAAAAAGTGTGCACGCAATAAGCCTTAAATTTATACTCGTTATAATTATCCTACTTCTAGTGCACCCGCAGTGTACGGGATGTATGTAGCAAGATAAGGATTCCAAGGTCGAACACAAAGACTAAGGTGAAATCGAATTAAATTGTGATTGAATTTAGCAAGACCTAAGTCTAAAGGAAAGGAGAAAATAAAGGAAGAAAATCTCAATTGTTTTGGTTGTTTTTAGGTGATCACATCAAAGATCAAATGCATGCAAACAATCAATCAAACTAAATCGGAAGATTAGCACAAATAAACAAATCAAACAAGATATTGATCAAGAGAAAGGAAAGACGGATTCTAGGGGTTGGAAATTCCGGTTATGGCATAAAACTCAAGTTATCTACTCATTCTTTGGATTGATTATGATATGTTAGGATTAAGTGTTCCTAAAATGGGATCAATTACCGGGTAAGTCTCATGATCCAACTAGTCCACACCTAAGGTCTCATTACCGGTTAAGTCTCTAAGAACCTAAGGATAAGAATTTAACACAAACCGGATTGTTTAATTAGGGATCTAACCTATCCTTACCGGGTAAGTCTCGGAGAGGGAAATCCTAATCAACTATCCTAGCACATTTAATCCAATGGCGGCTTATTAGGCTCACCATTACCTAAGATTTTGCTATTTTAGATTCTAAGGGCAAGGATTACCGGGTAGGTCTCTCCTAACACTTAGTCGCTACACTAGGACACCCTAGGGTAGGTTAAACTCAGCAAAGACTTAGGGTTTCAACAATTTTATGGTTCTAAGGTAAGATTCTTCAAACCAGGAAGAATCACGGTTTGTTCTACAGAAACCACGACCGTGGTTCTTCAAGAACTACCCGTGATTTCTAACAGTAGCTACGTTCATAAACAAGAATCATCCAAAGGTAAAATTAAGTTTGTCCTATCATAGTTCTAGCCACAACCATCCTTTCCTTACCCTAGAATCACATCAATCTAGCCTACAACATTCATAATGGGAATCAAAGCAAACAAACATAGATTCATAACCTCCATTGCAAGAAAATGAGAGAAAGAAGATGAACAAATGAACTTTAAACACAATCCAAATCTGAAGATGAAATTAGAACGACTTACAACCCTTCCAAAGGAAGGTTCAAGAGTTCATAAATCCGAAAATACAAGAGCTAAGTGTGTCTTCTCCTCTCCTCTTCAATGGCTCCTTCCTTCTTCTTTTTGCACTTTCCTTCCTAGAAAAAATCCTTCTTCTTCTTGGAATATATTTTGTTAAAGAAATAGAGAATGTGTGAGCTGCTCCCAAAACTACCCCAATTCCCAGCTGCCTCAAACAACCATCAAGGACCACTTTTTATAACCAATTCTTCATGAGCTGGCCATGAGAGTCGTGGCACAGCTGTCACGAGAATCTGGCAAAATCCACGGTCATTTCCACGGCCGTGGTTCTTCAGAGAACCGTGATTCTGTGCAGAAACTTTGCCTTGGATCATTAGGTTGTGGTTTGGTGCATGGCTTGTGTTGGCAAGGTTCCTTGAGTCTCCTCAACCCTTGGCTTGCGTTCCCATGAGTTTGGAAACGTGTCCTCTGAATGAGCGACCCTTAAACGCATCGTTTTAGCTCGAAACTTCCCGAAATACCTACAAAACGCACACAATCCGTGTAGACGTCTATCTCGACAAAATATATGTTTTGAGTGCAAAACGTATTGGACTAGTGCTAGATAATGCATGATTGAGCGAGAATCCTATCTAAATGTACGCCTAAAACTATGCTATAAATCGTGTTATCATGCTTCACCTTATTCTTGAGGGAGGTGTGATTATCATTTGATGGAGCTTCTTGGAAATTAACTCTCTTAACTCCATTTTCAGCTCCTTGGTGTGAGTACTTCTCCATGTGCAAAGCTTGTTTTTCAATGAGTTCCCAAGCTTCATCAATCGGCATGTCCATGAATGTGCCGGCGGATAGTAGTTGAAGGCTGAATTGGGTGGCTCCGTCTAATCCCTTGAATTAAATCTCCAACAACTCTATCTTTGGAATCCCACAATGTGGGCAATCCAAGAGAACATCTTTAAATCTTTCCCATGACTTGGACAAACTCTCCTTGTCCTTCATGATGAATGCATTGATCTTCCCTCTCATTTCAGCAGTTTTGGAGGGGGGGAAAGAATTTTATCAAGAACTCCGTTGTCATCTCCTCCCAAGTGTTCATCTTTCTGGGAGGAAGAGACTGGTGCCAAGTAAGCGCCCTGTCCTTCAAAGAAAAGTAAGAAGGCCTTCACTTGTAATTATTATTTTCCACTCTTGAAGGTTTTAAGGTCTCCATCAAGATCTCATAGTTTTGTAAATGTTGGTGTGGAGATTCCCTTTCTAGACCTCCAAACTAGCATTGGCGGATCATGGAAAGAACTTGCGGTCGAAGTTCATAATCATGCTCCGCTGGGTCTCCTAGATTGACTTCTGGACGCCTCACTTGCTGGTTTGGGTCCGTCCTCTGCCCTAGGGTCTGTGGAATACCTGCAAAAAGAACATCTCGGACTGGAATCCGAGGTGGAAGTATCTCGGTTGCGGCAACTGGAGCGGGGTCCTGCCTCGGTCGAGGGTCTGGTCGAGGCAAGATGTGAGCTCGTAACTCAGCCATATCTACCTCAATCTCTGCAGCTCAGGTACGATTTTTCTCCCGTTCGCGCTGCAGTTCTTCCCTATTGAGGCGCAGTTATTCCATCGCCTCCTTCAATTCGGCCTCAAGATCGCGATTGTCTCGATTGGTAATTTTCGCTTCTTTCAAGCGTCTTTTGTATGTCTTTTCTGGTTCGGGATCGTAAGGAACGATTTCCTTCCCAACACGGGTTCTTCACATAAACCTAAAAAGAAGAACCTACGAAAGTCACTCAAGTAGTGTGGTTAGTAGCAACAGGGACAATAGCCCCGAAAGACAACCGCAACCGGCTCGGTCTAGACCAAGTCCCCGGCAACAGCGCCAAAAACTTGTTCGCTCCAAATGGTGTGTGCAAGCTTTAAATTTATAACCCAAGAAGTATGCTTAAAACAAGGATGCGAACCCGCAGTGTACGGATCAATTATAGTAAAAGCAAGAATTCCAAGGTGTCGATGTCAAGGTCTTAGGTGAAACAAAGCAAGTATAGGTTGGCAATATTGAAAATAACAACAAAAGCGATTAAAACAATCAAAGATGATAATATAGTCAATTAAGGAAAATATGAAAATTCTAGGGATTAAAGCATCCAGTTGTGGTTCCAACTCAAGATCTCAAGATAAGCGGAGAAAGCTGAGGTTTTGCTCTTTGTCCTTGTTGGGAGCTTATTGTGCAAAGAAAGTGAAGTAAGATCCTTTTCCCAGATTCTAGCACCACATTACCCTATATACATCCCACCCTGACACGTTTCTTGACCTCTTTTGGAAGCCCTTGAGACCTCGAGCTTGTTGATTGACTTGGTGGTTTAAACTGGATTACACATGATTGATTTCGATAATTATGATTTATTATGCATTCTATGATTTTATGCAAAGATGAACAACTTTCATATATTTATAAAATGTTTTGATCATGTTTTGATTTTATTTGCCATGAAGCATTCTCTTAGAGTGATCTATGAGTTGAGTACACCACCAAAAATGTTTTGAAACGCTTTTCATTGACTTTTCTGACTTATAATCCATTCTATCTTGTATCTTAGATTTAAAACTTGCTTGGGGACAAGCAAGGGACAAGTATGAGGTATTTTGATAGCATGTATTATAGTCTATATTTTGGGGCAAGTTTTGACGTTTTATCTTCAATAATCTGCATGTATGGATGTATATTCTTTGATTACATTGTTGTTTTGTCTACCTTTGCGGGATCGGGGTCTACACATAGTTTCATTGTAATTGTAGGTAAAATGGCACGTTTTGCATCAAAATGGAGCTAAGGAAGCTAAGGAGTCATTGGAGCTACATTCTGTAGCTTAAGGAAAACCTCATAAAGCATGGAAATGATTAAGAAGATTTACTTTGGATCAGATTCGAGAGATTTCACATGTAACACCCCAAATTTTACAACTCGGGGAGTTACTGGTTAGGACCGCACAGTGGGTCCCGACCTTAGTTTGATAACAACTTAACAAGATCTTACAACAAGGCACAGATAAGGAAAACTAGAAATCATAAAATAAATCTTAACAATGTATGAATGTGACCAGAACAACTGACAGCCGGAAAACATAAGATAACAAAGTACAGAAAGAAAGAAAAGAACCAAGGTCCAACTGGAAATCCCACAAATAAAGAAACTGCAACACGTCCTAAAAGTACGACACCCCGGCTGACCCCTACCATCCGGATCACTAGGCATCTGCTCTAACCTGTGGTAAGTCTACACAACATAACAACTGTTAGCTAACTATCCAAATATAAGTAGAATAACAACAGCACAAACACACGCAGAAAAATTGTAAACAAACATCATGCTGGCACTCAACCGTTTATTATCTATTATTTAGGTGATTCATCTTATTCAATTTTACAGTTGTGGCACGAGAGCTATTAACAGCTCTCGCCTCCGTTCCTTATCCAACTGGGTGTAGGTCTAGCTGACCTCCGCCGGTAGCATCACTACAAACCGAGTATGGACTAGTCCCTAAAGAAACCCCCAGCGCCCTCAAGCTAACTGAGCAGAATGCCACCGCCCGTTACTCTTAGGCCAAGTATAGGTCGGTAAATATCTATCACAACCTATATCTCTAAACATTTAATCACACACCACTATCATCATTCATGCTCATATTCAGAAGTCAGCTAAGTAAGCCCAAAGGACTTACTTGTTATAAAGCTCGACTCTTTGTAAACCAAACTCGCTCTGTAAACTATAGCAACTCAGTTGCCTGCCAAAGGAGATAAGTGCATTAGCACACTCCAACAAAATTAGAAGTCTAAGACTTCTAAGATAGAAGATCGTAATAGGACATAACTAATTACAGCTCTAATTTATGGAAAAATGACCATTTTACCCTTAGTCCCGAGACTTCCAAATTTTCCGAAATTCATGTCTAAAATCCTATTTGAGACTCTAAAGTCATATTCCAACTCCTAAAGTTTAGTTTGGTTACAAACTGTCACTTTTCTTATTTCCTTATTTTCCAAAAGGTCGTAAAGGTCTAACTTCGGTTTCAAATATAAAATTCGTAGAGGCTTATAAAAATTCCGAACTCATTCTCTAGATCATCTATGATGTTCCATCTACCCTTAGGTGCAAGAATTTCTCAAAACTGTTCATCCATTATTTTTATAAAAATTCTCTAAGTTGGCTACTCCACTTAAAATTTCTATACTTAGCCAAAATTCTAAGGTTTACAAAAACTGCTTAACTACCCTACTTTGGAAGCTTATAACTTCTAATCCGATCGTTCATTTCTTCTCAAATTTTAATATACTAAACTACATATGTCCATCTATCATCTACTAAAATTTCAACGGTGGATCTTCATTCAAACTCTCAAACATTGGTCGACAAAATGGGAAGTTTCTAACTTAAAAAGTTGAAGGAAAAAGAGTTGTATTTACAGCAGGCCTTTGTTTCTACCATTTCAATTCCCTCTGTCAGCAGCAACCACTAATAAATTGGTGTACAGGTTATGCGTTCGACTTACTGTACTCATATGCTAAACTCACAAAAAATATATACTTTTATACCACTAATCAGGAGAGACTTATTACTCTACTACTGACATGCTCAAGCACTGTCCTTGGTGTAAACATAGATCAACCTAAGGTACTACACTAAACAGAGAAAGGACAGGAATTGCGATCAGAAGACTCACAGATTAGGGAGAACTCGATCGACAACTTGCTACAACACTTGACAGAGAGATAGGCTGGTGGGATGGCTTGGCTCGCGACGGAGATGATGAGGGTCCAGTTGCTGTAACGTTGCTGAGGAGGCAAAGGAGGGCAATAGATCCCGCTTCTGGCTTCGGCTTCAACAGGTGTGCAGGACGGCGCACACTATTGTTACAATGGCTGGCTTGGATTCGTCGCTGCTGCTTCTTCTCACTGTCAAACTCAAGTTAGCCTACTACGGTGACTGGAAGAACAATCTAACAGATAGGGAAGTAGGGACATGACCTCATCGTTATTGCTTTTGTAGGTTTTTGTCACAGCCGGCTTGTCCAGTGATTGTAGCGAGAGGAGAGAGATCTTGTGGTTGATCAGTAAGGGAGGGAGAAGGAAGCGTAATGCAGATAAGGAAAAACGAGATTCGGGGAGGCTATAGGAAAGGCGACGGTTACAGAAGGAAGAGAGAGCAGTAACTAGCATGACTCTGGACAACACAATCAGCTGAAGAAGGAAGGAAATCAACCGGCTGTTACTATCCTCTGTAACGTTCAGTAGCCCCACGTAATTTGCATTTCCAAGATATTCCTGGGCTGCGAGAGTTGGGCTGGACGCTGGGCTGGAGCTGTGGATCCACGGTGCTGAAGCTGGGCTGCGGACAAGCTGCTGAAACTGGCGAGTTTCTAGGCTGGGCAAGATGGCGCTGTTGGGCTGAGGCGGACACTGGGCGTTGGGCAAGCTGATGGCGGCTTCTGGGCTTGTCACAGACTCGTCACAGACTTGTGCACCTACTCTGAACTCCAAGGCTGATGGGTGGACTCCTTCCAGTCTCGGTGGCAGTGCTAGTCAGTAGGCAACCTCTCTGACTCTCTCTAAGATCTCAAATGGACCGACATATCGGGGACTCAGCTTCCCCTTAATGCCGAAACGTCTAACTCCTCTCGTAGGTGACACTCTCAACCACACCTGTGCACCTACTCTAAACTCCAAAGGTCGACGCCTTTTGTCGGCGTAGGACTTCTGACGACTCTGAGCTGCTAACATCCTCTCCCGGACTAAGGCAATCCGGGCGATGTCATCCTGTATGATGCGTCCTTGGAGGTAACCAAGGATAACTCCGGATCTAGATCAAGCAAAACTCCAACTACTCCTTGATTCTTTGTGCAACGTTGTATCGTTTCGGATCCAAAGGGGCGGAAGCGATGAAGAAACTAGGGTTACTTCGATCTAGAGAGATCGAAGGAACCTTTTTGTGTGGAGCGAAAGTTGATTCTTAAAAAGAATCCTCGAATATGGATTTCTTGAATCAAAGACGAGATCCAAGGAAGAAGTTTGAGGGTTAGAAGAGAGGTTTTGATGCCCAAGATAAGTGGAGGAAATTCTTTTCAAAACTTAGTAATATTGAACATGGAAAATAAGTGAGGCAAGATATCTCTTATATAGAGAAACTTGCCTACCTATGGGCCAACGGGCCAAACAAAAATACATGAAGAAAAAGCCCAAAAGGGAAAAACCTAAAAGGATAAAAGCAAACCCTAAACGGATAAGGTCAAAAAGGGAATATTCCTATACGGAATATCCCTTTATTACATAAAAAAGAAAACATGAAAATATAGTCCGAAAATAAGCTAGCTTCATGCCATGGAGTCGGAAAGACGGGACATGCCGCTAACGGAACCGGTAGCCTATGCCATGGTGGTGTAGAGACAAGGCATGCCGGTAATGGGACCAAGTGAAGAAGTAATGCGGGTGATGATGGAGCCGGTGGCTCGAGCAATGGCCTTAGCTCGGGATCGGGTGATCGGTCCATCTGAGCGAACTCTAAGAGCCTCGTCCTCTTCGTCTAGGGTCAACGCAAAAGGGGCATCCAAGGGCGCATCAGTCCCCCCATCTTGGCTATGAAACGTCCCCGTTTCACCATCGTCAAAGAGGGGCTCAACATAAGGGGCAAGGTCCTTGACGTTGAACGTTGGATGTACTCCGTAGGAATCCGGAAGCTCTAACTTGTATGCATTTGGACCATGACGGGCTAAGATGCGGAATGGGCCATCACCACGGTCCGAGAGCTTGCTCATGCGGCGAGTAGGAAAACGCTCCTTCCGTAGGTGGAGCCAAACAAGATCACCGGGCTCAAAAGAGACGTCGCGGCGGCCCTTGTTGCGTTGTCCGGCAAGTTGGGCGGCACGACGTTCGAGTTGTGTCCTAGTCCGCTCATGAAGCTCAATGATTTGGGCGGCTCGGTTTCCGGCGATGATGTGTTCTCCATCCTTGAGCGGGCGGGGAGTGAAATCCAATGGTGTGTGTGGATTGAGGCCGTAGACAACTTCAAATGGGGACAATTTAGTTGCCGTGTGCCTAGACCTGTTATACGAAAACTCGACAACAGAAAGTAAGTCCTCCCACCTACGTGGGTTGGTCCTAGTGGTGGCTCTAAGTAGAGCACCAAGAGTCCGATTGGTCACCTCCGTTTGACCATCGGTTTGGGGGTGATAACTACTTGAAAACAACAAGTTGGTTCCAAGTTTTCCCCACAACGTTCTCCAAAAATGACTTACGAATTTCACGTCCCGATCACTAACGATGGAACGTGGTATCCCATGTAAACGCACCACATTGTCAAAGAACAAGGTGGCAACTTCACTAGCATTTAGGGTGCTTTTACATGCGATGAAATGAGCCATTTTGGAGAAACGATCGACTACCACGAAAATGGAGTCTTTGCCTCGTTTTGACATAGGCAACCCGACAGCAAAGTCCATGGATAGATCCTCCCAAGGTCCCATTGGTATAGGCAAAGGAGAATACATCCCATCCGGACCTTGGCGCGACTTGGCATGATGACATGTGATGCAACCCTTGCAAAACCGTGTCACATGCATACGCATCCGGGGCCAAAAGAAATGCTCTTGGAGAGCGGAAAGGGTCTTGGTAGCACCGAAATGACCACGGCCCTCATGAGCTTCCTTGACCAACAAATGGCGTATAGATGAGCGCGGAATACAAAGTTTTCCCGCTCGAAAAAGATAGCCATCGTTAATGAAGAAAGACTCGTGCTCTCGGAGGTCGAGGCATTGTGCCCATATGTCCTTGAAGTCAAGATCCGTGGCACATAACTCTTTGATAAGAGCAAAGCCATGTATCTTGGCATCCATATACACAAGGAGGGCATAGCGGCGAGAAAGGGCATTGGCTACCACATTCTCCTTGCCTTTCTTATGCCGAATGACATAAGGAAAGGTCTCTAAAAACTCTACCCAACTAGCATGGCGCCGACTAAGATTTGTTTGACTCTTGAGATACGAAAGAGCCGCATGATCCGAATGAATCACGAACTCCTTCGGCCACAAGTAATGTTGCCATGTCTTAAGACAACGAACTAGAGCATATAGTTCCTTGTCATATGTAGGATAGTTGAGCGAAGGACCGGACAGTTTTTCACTGAAGTAGGCAATTGGACGATTCTCTTGTAAGAGAACGCCTCCAATGCCCACATTTGATGCATCACACTCCACCTCAAAGGTTTTTGAAAAGTTTGGGAGTTGGAGTAATGGTGCATTACAAAGACGGTCTTTGAGCGCATCAAACGCTCGAGCATGGATATCACGCCACTCAAACGTGACACCCTTGGTAGTGAGCTCATGGAGCGGTGCTGCTACCGTGCTAAAGTCCTTGACAAAGCGCCGGTAGAAACCCGCTAAGCCGAGAAAGGCTCGGACCATGGTGACCGTAGTAGGAGTAGGCCACTCCCGAATAGCACAAACTTTAGATTCGTCTACTCGGAGTCCGTCCTTAGACACGACATAGCCAAGAAAGATAGTGGTGTCCGAGCAAAAGACGCATTTGTCAAAGTTGACATACAATTGCTCTTGTCTAAGGCACTCGAGCACTTGGCGAAGGTGCCCGATGTGATCCTCCAAAGACGTACTAAACACCAAAATATCATCAAAATAAACAACAACGAATGTACCCAAGAATCGGAGCAAGACGTGGTTCATGAGGCGCATGAAGGTGGACGGGGCGTTGGAGAGGCCAAAAGGCATGACAAGCCATTCATAGAGTCCATACTTCGTTTTGAACGCCGTCTTCCATTCGTCACCTTCGGCCATCCGGATTTGGTGGTAACCGCTCCGGAGATCAATTTTGGAGAAGATAGTGGCGCCATGAAGCTCATCCAACATGTCATCAAGGCGCGGGATCGGGTGGCGATATTTGACGGTGATTTGGTTGATGGCCCGACAATCAACACACATCCGCCATGATCCATCTTTCTTTGGTACTAAGATTACCGGGACGGCACATGGTGATAAGGATTCACGCACATGTCCCCGGTCTAGGAGCTCTTGCACTTGACGTTGTAGCTCCTTTGTCTCTTCCGGACTGGCTCGGTAAGCGGCACGGTTTGGCAAAGAGGCACCGGGCACAAAGTCAATTTGATGTTCAATCCCTCGGATAGGTGGCAAGCCGGGTGGGAGGTCTTTGGGCATAATATCCTGAAATTCGGAAAACAACAAAGACACCTCGTGTGGTACATTACTTGGGTCATGAGAAGTAGATAAACAAAACGGAACAAGTAAAAAGCATGGGAACTTGCCTTCCATGACCGGTTGCAAATCATGCCGGCGAGCTAAGAGTATCTGTGGCTCACACCGTCCTTGAATTACGGGATCCGAAGATGATAAAGGTGTGCCCGAAGAAACGATGCGACCTTTACTACCTTTGGATTCGGTAGCATGGACAAGAGGGGCGGTGTTGCGGGACTTGGAAGTACTAGCACCTACAACATCGGGACTCCGGGGGTCCGATTTTGCCGGTGCTTTAGCGGACTCATCAATAGTTTGTTGCCTCTTCCGTTCCGCATAGTCAACCAAAATTTCGTGCGGAGTCATAGGCAAAAGTGTGACCCGTTTTCCATTATATTGGAACATGTACCGATTAAGATAACCATCATGATATGTGCGGCGATCGAATTGCCATGGTCGTCCTAATAGGACATGTGTGGCGTCCATCTTGATAACGTCACAAAGGACCTTATCAACATAGGCGCCAATAGAAAACGGCACCCAAGCTTGTTGTGTGACGGTGTCACATGCCGTATCGGAAATCCATTGGAGTCCGTAAGGCGTTGGGTGGGGGGTCGTAGGCAACTTGAAGTGTTTTACCACCCGTTCGTTGACAATATTGCAACAAGAACCCCCGTCAACGATGAGAGAAAGACTCGTATTATTAACCAAGCAACGAGAGTGGAAGAGATTCTCGCGTTGATCAATAGGAATATGCTCTTTAACAGCCAAAATACGACGAGAAACAAGAGCGAATTTACCGGGTTGTGCTGGGCCGCAAGCAATCTCGTCATCACAGGGTTCCATGCCAACAAGTGGGTCGGTGTCATGGTCATCCTCAATAATGATATCACCTTCATATTGACCATCGTCGTCCTCGAAATATGTTGGGTCGGCAAACAAGACCCGTTTGGTGTTTGGGCAATCACGTTGTACGTGGCCAAAACCGCTACACTTGTAACACACGGGCTCCCTTGGGCGAGCCGCCGGTGAGGGTCCTTGTTGACCTCGAGAGGGAGGCGCCGGTGCCGGGCCACCGTTTGGTGCCTTCTCGGTACCCGTTTGCCTATTAGAAGGACCCGTCCGTTGGGTCCCTTTGGAGGCGTCGGTATCTGTAGGACTAGGCGCATCTCGAGAACGTGTGTTAGATGGATAAAGATATGGACTCGAGGAAGAGGGATACCTAGAATACCGCGGTGTTTCGAGTTGTTGCTTATATAACTTCATGGCGGCATGACATAATGCTCCCAAATCCTTGAATGGGACAATCTCGAGCGGCCGCCGGATGGAAGCATTAAGCCCACTCATGAACTTGGTGCGGAGGGCGGAGGGGGAGGCCGAGACGCCGGCCTTAATGTGCATGTCCTCAAGTTTAGCCAAGTAAGCCACCGGAATGAGGTTGCCTTGCTTGAACTCGGCAATTTGCAACCGCATATCATTCTTAAAGTCCTCGGGTACGTACTTCTTGGTCATGCAATAGAGCAATTGCTCAAACGTCCCAATTGGTGCCCATCCTCGCCTCTCTCGGGTGAACTCATACCGGTTCCACCAAGACTTCGCATCTCCTTCAAAGTATAGAGTTGCCGCCTCGATTTTCTCGGATTCTTCCTCATAATGACAATGTTTTAATGCTCGTTTCATATCCTGCGCCCAATCAAGAAAAACACACGGATCATATTCACCATGAAAGGTAGGGAACTTAACCTTACCTTCCCTACGAGCTCGGTAGGGGTCCGGGCGGGGCGGTGGAATGTAGGCATCATCGGCACGGGCTCGCCGGTGGCCGCCATGATGACGTTGGCGCCCATGAACGGGTGGGGCCGGCCTAGGTGGATTTGGGGGAGGCAACCATTCTTCACCCCGGTCTTGGTTCTCATAGGGGTCTATGACGGGTGGGTGCCACGGACGGTTATGTGCTACCCGTTCTAAATCAGATTCATCACCGGAGAACTCATTGAAGTTGTGTTGCTCATCGTATTCATCAAAGTCAAGGGTCCTCGGTTGCCGGATTGACCGTTGGTGACGGTGTTCGGACCGATCATGTTCACGACCATGATTGGTGGTTGAGTTGGGACGGTACCGGGGCTCTTCCCGGGTTTGTCGGTCGGTGCGGGGCACACTAGGTGGAGGTGGAGAAGGAACATACCGTTGATGTTGATGCTCATAATATTGGTGCCGATGTTCCGTATCGACTATGGGCAAGTTATCTTGACGCGGGTCGGGGAATTCCTCCTCTTCTTCATGGGACTCATTTCCGTCAAGAGGTAAAGGATGGGTGCGTTCAATGACAGACGCAAGCCGGGTAACGTTTGATGGGCCGGCTCCCAAAAGTCCCCTGCCTTTCCGTTGTGCATCGGAAGTGGAAGCATTGACCACGTTCTCATTCGGATAAGTTGGGGTGGGACGGCGAGCATTCTGAAGGGACTTAAGAGCTTCTAGCTCTTTTTTCAAGGCAATGTTTTCTCGGGTCAAGGCATCAAACTTTTGTTGTGCCTTCAAGGCTTCCAATTCTCGCCTTATGGAGTCATTTTCGAGGGACAACGAAGCAGTTTCTTGAGCCAAGGGTTCACTGAACTCTTGCGGACCAGAATCCTGAGAAGTTTCCATTTCAACGTTAGTCATTGCTCCAAATCAGCACACAAGTTCAAGCAATCAAGTGAGCAAGGTGACAAGTTAGGTCAACTTTACCCAAGTTCAAGTGCGTTATCGGGTTCTACTTTGGGGAAGGCCGTTTGGCGGTTAGGCAAGGAAGGCAAATCCAACAAAATTGAACCAATTACACACAAAAAACAAGTGATATTTTGCAAACGTATGTGAGAAAATGGAGGGATAGAAGATGGACGGATTGTTCACTCGGCAAGCTTTGCTTGCTTTCGGTCTTTGACCGTTTTGTAAATTCCGATTTTTCGGATGGACCGGTTTGCCGGACGTCTTTTCACTTTGTGTGTTTCGTTTCTTTGAAACGTTTTGAGCAACACTTTCTTTTGTTTTTTTTTTTTTTTTGAACACAAATCCGTATTGATGAAGAGTTGTTTTGCTTTTCTTGGAATATCAAATGCGAGATATCCGAACTTTTCGTTAACAAAAATATCCCAAGAGATTTGGTGAAATTAATTAACAAAATTGTCGGATTAGGTCGGTTTAAGAAAAAGACGGGTTTGATAAATGGTTTGAAGGTAAACCAAATATCTCCTATTTTTGTTCTTTTTGTTTTGAGTTAAACACGGAAAAGAAAAAAAAAATCAGGAAAAATGGATGAACATGATGAAGAACATGATGAACAACATGAAGATCATGAAGAACAAATGAAGAACATCATGAGCAAACGAAGAACATCATGAACAAACAAAGGCTAAATAGGTTTAAGATAATAACGCACAAAAACAAGAGTAAAGAGAACTTAGCTTTGATCCCTTGCTCTGATACCAATTTGATGCGTCCTTGGAGGTAACCAAGGATAACTCCGGATCTAGATCAAGCAAAACTCCAACTACTCCTTGATTCTTTGTGCAACGTTGTATCGTTTCGGATCCAAAGGGGCGGAAGCGATGAAGAAACTAGGGTTACTTCGATCTAGAGAGATCGAAGGAACCTTTTTGTGTGGAGCGAAGGTTGATTCTTAAAAAGAATCCTCGAATATGGATTTCTTGAATCAAAGACGAGATCCAAGGAAGAAGTTTGAGGGTTAGAAGAGAGGTTTTGATTCCCAAGCTAAGTGGAGGAAATTCTTCTCAAAACTTAGTAATATTGAACATGGAAAATAAGTGAGGCAAGATATCTCTTATATAGAGAAACTTGCCTACCTATGGGCCAACGGGCCAAACAAAAATACATGAAGAAAAAGCCCAAAAGGGAAAAACCTAAAAGGATAAAAGCAAACCCTAAACGGATAAGGTCAAAAAGAGAATATTCCTATACGGAATATCCCTTTATTACATAAAAAGGAAAACATGAAAATATAGTCCGAAAATAAGCTAGCTTCATGCCATGGAGTCGGAAAGACGGGACATGCCGCTAACGGAACCGGTAGCCTATGCCATGGTGGTGTAGAGACAAGGCATGCCGGTAATGGGACCAAGTGAAGAAGTAATGCGGGTGATGATGGAGCCGGTGGCTCGAGCAATGGCCTTAGCTCGGGATCGGGTGATCGGTCCATCTGAGCGAACTCTAAGAGCCTCGTCCTCTTCGTCTAGGGTCAACGCAAAAGGGGCATCCAAGGGCGCATCACTGTATCTGGTCTGGTACTACCCCATCAGCCTTGCTAGGCTCATCCCAACACAACGGTGTACGACATCTCCGCCCGTACAAAGCCTCATAAGGTGCCATCCCAATAGACGCGTGCCAGCTGTTATTATATGAAAACTCTACCAGTGGGAGATGATCTGGCCATACATGTCCCCAATCTAGCACACATGCCCGCAACATGTCCTCTAAGGTCTGAATGGTCCTCTCAGACTGACCGTCTGTCTGTGGGTGATAGGCAGTGGTAAAGTGGAGACTCGTCCCTAGAGCAATATGTACCTGCTGCCAAAACCTCGAGGTAAAACATCCATCCCTGTCGGAGACGATAGTCCTCGGTACTCCATGGAGTCTCACAATGTGTCTGGTGAACTCCTCGGCTAGACGACTTACCGGCCACGTTTCCTTAATCGGAATGAAACGTGCGGTCTTCGTCACATGGTCTACCACTACCCAAATGGCATCAAAACCTCTGCTGAGCCTCAACCCTGTAACAAATCCATAGATATATCTTCCCACTTCCAATGTGGTACTGGAAGTTGGTGGAGCTCTCCTCCGGACCTACGATGCTCAATCTTGACCTGTTGACAGGTCGCACACTGGGCTGCATATCGGGCCACATCAGGCTTCAAACCACCCCACCAGAAGGAACGTCTCACGTCCTTATACATCTTACTCGCTCCTGGATGTACGGAGTAAGGGGTAGCATGAGCCTCACCTAGTATCCTCTGTCTCAGCTCATTGTCTGATGGCACACAGATACGGTCCTGCCGTCTCATCACTCAATCGGCACCGATAGTGAACTGAGGTGCCTCATCTCGTGACATCCGGTCTCGGATCCGGGTCAAAGTCGGACAAGTCTCCTGCTTCTGTCGGATCTCACCCAACAGGTCAAGAAGTAACTCTAAGGTGGCTAACTGATGAGCTGTATCGGGGAACTGGATTTCTACCTCCAACCAAGCTAAGTCTCTCTGCAACTGTGGTTGTACTGTCAACCGAGCTATCGCCTTCTCCCGAGGCGTCTTCCGACTCAAAGCGTCAGCAACTACATTCGCCTTCCCGGGGTGGTAGAGAATCTCAAGGTCGAAATCCTTGATCAACTCTAGCCACCGCCTCTGGCGGTTATTCAACTCCCGCTGAGTGAATATGTACTTCAGACTCTTATGGTCTGTGAAGATCTGACAGGTCGCTCCATAGAGATAATGACGCCAGATCTTAAGAGCATGTACTACCGCAGCTAACTCCAGGTCATGGGTGGGGTAGTTCTCTTCATACGTCTTCAGCTGTCGAGACGCATACGCTATGACCTTACCCCTCTGCATCAAGACACACCCCAAGCCCAGCTTGGATGTGTCGCTGTACACTACAAAGTCCTCTGTACCCTCAGGCTGTGCTAAGATCGGAGCAGACGTCAATCTCCTCTTCAGCTCCTCAAAACTCTATTGACACGGCTCAGACCAGACGAACGGAGTAGTCTTCCTCAAGAGACAAGTAAGTGGTCGGGCAATTAGGGAGAACCCTTCCACAAACCGACGGTAATAACCTGCCAATCCAAGGAAGTTGCAAACCTCCTTAACATTCTTCGGAGGTTGCCAAGAAGACACTGACTCAATCTTCGCCGGGTCGACCTTAATCCCCTCAGCAGTCAGTACATGGCCTAGGAAAGCCACCTCTAACATCCAGAACTCACACTTGGATAGCTTAGCATATAGCTGGCTATCCTGTAGAATCTGTAACACTGTCCTCAAGTGTCCGGCATGCTCCTCTCGACTTCTAGAGTAAACTAGAATGTCGTCAATGAAGACCACTACAAACTGGTCTAAGAAGTCGATGAAAATCCCATTCATCAACTCCATAAATACTGTTGGCGCATTAGTGAGCCCGAATGGCATCACTACAAACTCATAGTGGCCATACCTAGTCCGGAATGTCGTCTTAGGTATGTCCTGGTCTCTCACTCTCAGCTGGTGATACCCCGATCTCAAATCTATCCTCGAGAACACTGACACTCCATGTAGCTGGTCCAGCAGATCATCTATGCGCGGCAGTGGATACTTATTCTTGATGGTGACCTTGTTCAACTCCCGGTAGTCGATACACAGCCTCATCGATCCATCCTTCTTCCTCACAAATAATACTGGTGCGCCCCAGGGAGAAACACTAGGGCGTATGAAGCCCTTCTCCGCTAACTCCTCTAACTGCTTCTTCAGCTCAAGCAGCTCTATCGGGGCCATGCGAGGTACGGGGCTTTCGAGATCGGTCTCGTGCCCGGCTCTAACTCAATGCTAAAATCAACACTCCTCTGTGGAGGTAGCCCTGGTAAGTCATCACTGAATACCTCTGCAAACTCGCATGCAACTGGTATCTCCTCTACTGTCAGGCTCTTGCGCTCCTTCATGGCATAACACCAAAAGGCCTCGCAACCCTGTGCTATCAATCTGGCTGCTCTCACTGCGCTGATAACTGTGCCGGACTTTCCGAGGTCCCAACCTCAGAATATCACTCTATGACCCTCCTCAGTGGCGACAGTCACAGTTCTCCTACCAATATCTAAGATTGCTCCATGTCTAGTCATCCAATCTATCCCCAATATCACGTCCTCATGTGCTAAGGGCATGACTAGAAAATTTACTAACCAAATCCGGCCTCCCAGATGAATAGGGCAGTCATAAATCTCTCGGGATCCTCTAACCTTACCCCCATCTGGTAACCCAACCAAAAAAGGTACACCCTCTACCGTAGCTAAGGACAACCTATCTACGCATGCATCTGATATAAAGGAGTGCGTAGCACCCGTATCAAATAAAACTTGCACAGGTAAGTCATGGATCCAAATAGTACCTGTGGTCGCAGGTGCTGTAGGCTGCTCAGTGCTCCTCAGCTCGAACACTCTCGATGGTCCTCCTCTGGTGTCAGTGGTACTACCACGTCCCCTGCCACGACCTGATCCCTGTGCCGTACTGTATGAAGCAGGATGTCCTAGAGCCCGGTACTGTTGCTGCTGTTGGCTCGGTGCTCGGTACTGAGGAGGTCTCTGTACACTCTTCTCAGCACCTGCAGGAGAAGATCCCTGCTGGGAAGGGGCCCTACCCTGACGGCAGAAGGTAGCTTTGTGTCCCGGCTTCCCACAAGTGAAGCAAGTGGTAGGTGGTCTTTGGCAATCTGTCTTAATGTGATCGCGGCTACCAGAGTTAAAGCACTGTCGATCTCTACTGGGAGTCTGAACTGTAGAGTGGTAGCTGGACCTCCCTTGAGTCTGTCCTCGACCATAACCTGCTACTGCTGTACTGCTACCAGCATGTCCTGTCCTCTGCCGCTTATCCGGCCCACTAGACTGAACTACTTTCCTCGAAGCTGGCCTATCTCTCTCATAAGCAGAGGCCCTATCCTGATAGTCAGACAAAGTCTCACAGCAAAATCCAGCCAGATATGATCGGGTACTCTCTCTCAATCTCCTGGAAAAAAGGTAACATGCTGCTCTTCTGGAGGTGCAGCTGGTCCAAGTAAGGTCAACCTTTCTGAAACTTCTTTATGGCTGCGGCAATCGGGATATCCTCAAATCCCGCCTCAATGAAATCCTGGAATCTCTCCCTCCTCAGCGAAACAGGACAGTACCGGTCCCTAACAATGTTCCTCATCTGCTCCCAACTGGTGACTCGGCTACGAATGGTACGCCACCATGAATGAGCATCATCTGTGAAACAGGTCTGCACCAAATCCACCTGTCGATCCTCGGGGCAACGTATTGCCTCCAAAGCAGTCTCTATCTTCCCTATCCAGTGCTCCACCTCTAGCCCTATTTCTCCACTGAAAGAGGGAACCTTCTGAGAGTTGAAAGCCTTCAACCACTCATCCGGTCTCGGTGCTCTAGATCCAGCAGGCGCTCTATCAGCATTAGCTCTCCTCTCAGGTACAGCCGGCACCTGAGACCCTCCCTGTGTCACATGAGCTGACCTAGCCGGTACCACCGGTGGTACCTGGGTAAGCCTCTCAACTCTGGCAGCCTCCTCTATACGCTCGACGTATTCTCTGTACTCCCTATACTCCGATGCTCCAATAGAAACACGTCCTGACTAAGTCGAACGTGCTCCCTGCGCTCCAGACCTAGCGGCGGTCTCATGCCTGACCTCGGTGCCTACACTCTCAACTACCTCTTCCACAGCAGCCTCTGGTATGCTTACTGCAGGTGGATCCTCTCGAGGAACTCGTCCTCGACCTCTCTCTAGTGGAGGTCTACCCCCACGACCACGCCCTCTAACAGTAGGGGTGCTATCAACTCGATCTTGTCTGACTGGGGGAAGGGGGGACGACCCCTACCTCGGCCAGTCACTGGTGTAGCCCTAGTACGTGCCATCTGCACGAACGGTAACAACTACAGTTATAATCTAACTAATCTATCATAACAGTAAAAGTCTTTAATAATAATACTAAGAATACCGAGATCCGCAGAGGTAGTGGTGGTCGTCCGTACTTTCTATCCCAACCCGACTATGTATGCATTTTAAAACCAAAATCTTCTTTGGAAAACTCAGACCCTTTTCGGGTTCTGTTTATTTACTTATATGACCCTTTTTAGAAGATTTCAAGTGCCATTGTTGCCAACCTAGAGCTCTGATACCATGTTGTAACACCCCAAATTTTACAACTCGGGGAGTTACTGGTTACGACCGCACAGTGGGTCCCGACCTTAGTTTGACAACAACTTAACAAGATCTTGCAACAAGGCACAGATAAGGAAAACCAGAAATCATAAAATAAATCTTAACAATGTATGAATGTGACCAGAACAACTGACAGCCGGAAAACATAAGATAACAAAGTACAGAAAGAAAGAAAAGAACCAAGGTCCAACTGGAAATCCCACAAATAAAGAAACTGCAACACGTCCTAAAAGTACGACACCCCGGCTGACCACTACCATCCGGATCACTCGGCATCTGCTCTAACCTGTGGTAAGTCTACACAACATAACAACTGTTAGCTAACTATCCAAATATAAGTAGAATAACAACAGCACAAACACACGCAGAAAAATTGTAAACAAACATCATGTTGGCACTCAACCGTTTATTATCTATTATTTAGGTGATTCATCTTATTCAATTTTACAGTTGTGGCACAAGAGCTATTAACAGCTCTCGCCTCCGTTCCTTATCCAACTGGGTGTAGGTCTAGCTGACCTCCGCCAGTAGCATCACTACAAACCGAGTATGGACTAGTCCCTAAAGAAACCCCCAGCGCCCTCAAGCTAACTGAGCAGAATGCCACCGCCCGTTACTCTTAGGCCAAGTATAGGTCGGTAAATATCTATCACAACCTATATCTCTAAACATTTAATCACACACCACTATTATCATTCATGCTCATATTCAGAAGTCAGCTAAGTAAGCCCAAAGGACTTACTTGTTATAAAGCTCGACTCTCTGTAAACCAAACTCGCTCTGTAAACTGTAGCAACTCAATTGCCTGCCAAAGGAGATAAGTGCATTAGCACACTCCAACAAAATTAGAAGTCTAAGACTTCTAAGATAGAAGATCGTAATAGGACATAACTAATTACAGCTCTAATTTATGGAAAAATGACCATTTTACCCTTAGTCCCGAGACTTCCAAATTTTCCGAAATTCATGTCTAAAATCCTATTTGAGACTCTAAAGTCATATTCAAACTCCTAAAGTTTAGTTTGGTTACAAACTGTCACTTTTCTTATTTCCCTATTTTCCAAAAGGTCGTAAAGGTCTAACTTCGGTTTCAAATATAAAATTCGTAGAGGCTTATAAAAATTCCGAACTCATTCTCTAGATCATCTATGATGTTCCATCTACCCTTAGGTGCAAGAATTTCTCAAAACTGTTCATCCATTATTTTTATAAAAATTCTCTAAGTTGGCTACTCCACTTAAAATTTCTATACTTAGCCAAAATTCTAAGGTTTACAAAAACTGCTTAACTACCCTACTTTGGAAGCTTATAACTTCTAATCCGATCGTTCATTTCTTCTCAAATTTTAATATACTAAACTACATATGTCCATCTATCATCTACTAAAATTTCAACGGTGGATCTTCATTCAAACTTTCAAACATTGGTCGACAAAATGGGAAGTTTCTAACTTAAAAAGCTGAAGGAAAAAGAGTTGTATTTACAGCAGGTCTTTGTTTCTACCATTTCAATTCCCTCTGTCAGCAGCAACCACTAATAAATTAGTGTACAGGTTATGCGTTCGACTTACTGTACTCATATGCTAAACTCACAAAAAATATATACTTTTATACCACTAATCAGGAGAGACTTATTACTCTACTACTGACATGCTCAAGCACTTGCCCTTGGTGTAAACATAGATCAACCTAAGGTACTACACTAAATAGAGAAAGGACTGGAATTGCGATCAGAAGACTCACGGATTAGGGAGAACTCGATCGACAACTTGCTACAACACTTGACAGAGAGATAGGTTGGTGGGATGGCTTGGCTCGCGACGGAGATGATGAGGGTCCAGTTGCTGTAACGTCGCTGAGGAGGCGAAGGAGGGCAATAGATCCCGCTTCTGGCTTCGGCTTCAACAGGTGTGCAGGACGGCGCCCACTGTTGTTACAATGGCTGGCTTGGATTCGTCGCTGCTGCTTCTTCTCACTGTCAACCTCAAGTTAGCCTACTACGGTGACTGGAAGAACAACCTAACAGATAGGGAAGTAGGGAGATGACCTCACCGTTATTGCTTCTGTAGGTTTTTGTCACAGCCGGCTTGTCTAGTGATTGCAGCGAGAGGAGAGAGTTCATGTGGTTGATCAGTAAGGGAGGGAGAAGGAAGCGTAATGCATATAAGGAAAAACGAGATTCGGGGAGGCTATAGGAAAGACGACGGTTACAGAAGGAAGAGAGAGGAGTAATTAGCATGAATTTGGACAACACAATCAGCTGAAGAAGATAGGAAATCAACCGGCTGTTACTATCCTCTGTAACGTTCAGCAGCCCCACGTAATCTGCATTTCCAAGATATTCCTGGGCTGCGAGAGTTGGGCTGGACGCTGGGCTGGAGCTGTGGATCCACGGTGCTGAAGTTGGGCTGCGGACAAGCTGCTGAAACTGGCGAGTTTCTGGGCTGGGCAAGATGGCGCTGCTGGGCTGAAGCGGACACTGGGCGCTGGGCAAGCTGATGGCGGCTTCTGGGCTTGTCACAGACTCGTCACAGACTTGTCTGGCCTTGTCACAGACTTGTCTGGCCTTGTCACAGACTCGTCACAGACTTGTCTGGCCTTGTCACAGACTTGTCCGGGCCTTGTCACAGCTTCGTCACAGACTTGTCAACGACGAGTCATATTCTAAATTAGGGTTTGGGGCTAAACTTATTATTTTATGTGAAGGTAAGCTACATAAAATGATAAACTTTTAAAAGATTCTATCATTTTATGTGAAGGAAATCTACATAAAATGATAAATTTTATAATAATGTGTCTAACTAAGTAGACGGATATGGATCAACTGATCGAGATCGGGTTTATTACAGAAATAAACGGAATAAAAATTCCGGATATTACATCACATTCAGTTGAGATTTACCTCGGTCAGCTACAGTACCACCTCGACCGAGGTGATCTTGAGGAGCGTCCCGACCGAGGCGAACACCCTGTTGCCGGCGAGATCTTTATTTTTGGATGAGATCTTTTATTTTAGGAAAGAATATATCTTATATTTTTGGCTGAATTTCTGGAAAGAAGATATTATTTTCTGACTGATTTATTTTGAGAGAGAGATATATTTTATAGGAAATTATCTTTTTAAGATATTTTATCTTTGGAATATAATTCTCTTATATAAAGGGTTGGATTTTCTACAATTCAACCATCTTCGGATCAAGGATTTTTTGGAGATGTTTTGAGAGTTTTGAAGGAAGTTAAATGCAAGTTTGAAGGAAGTATTGAAAGATTAAAGTTCAAGGAAGGAAGGAATCATAGTTGGAGTTGGCTTTTTGAAGGAGTTTGTAAGACTTTCTTAAATTTCTTTTGATTTGTTGTCTTTGCGGATTTGTGACTAAGGAACGTTTGTTTGTTGATTGCTTGATTCAGTTATTGAGACCTTTTTCTTAAGGTTTTCTTGTTCGAATATTGAGTCCTTTTCCATTAATTTGATTATTGTTATCCTGATGATTGTTGGCTAAGTTTCTTATGCGATTCTAGGGTAATTGGCTGAAGGTTGTGGAAAAGACGATGATAGAATGATCTTAATTCTAGTAGGACCTAGAAAGCTCGAGTCTTTACCTAAACCCTATAACACCTCGCTCGGTCGTTGAACATCTCGGCCGGGGTGGAATCTGACTGAACGAGGTGAACCTTTTCCTGAACCTATTATGAGTTAAGAATCTTAGTTTGCCAAATCTTATCCTTATTACACCTTTCCTGGTTCAATGCAAGCCTAGGATGAGAGTTACCCGGTGATTCCTTTGTTTGTTTACCTAAGATCATGAGTGTAGGTAATAAAGGTTTATCCTTTATTGGGGTTTGAGTGTGCCTTCATCCCATCTTTGTGAGTTAGCCTGAGACTTACCCGGTAAAGGTTGATTCTATTCCCTTGGGTAGTGTGTTGGTTTGAGATTATAGTTCCTTTCCTTAGTACCTTGAGACTTACCCGGTAATAGGAGCTTTGGTTTGGGATAGTGAGTAGTGAGACTTACCCGGTGATCTATTCCCACCTTAAAACACCTTCCCTTTGCAAACCTCAGCTTTGTCCGTGTTATCCTTTGAGATCTTGAGTCGGAACCACAACTAGATGTTTTAATCCCTAGAATCCGCATTTTCCCTTACTTTACTTTATATCATCTTTGATTGCTTTAGTTGCTTTTAGTTAATTGCAAAATTTGACAACCTGATTCTGTGCTTTGTTTCACCCAAGTCCCTGTGATCGACCCCTGTAATACTTGCTTTTATTACAATTGACCCGTACATTGCGGGTTCGCATATTTGTTCAAGCATACTTCTTGGGTTATAAATTTTAAAGCTTGCACACACCGTTTGGAGCGAACATGATCCAAGCCATTTGCGCACTGCGTGTTCCTTGGCACCAATAGCTTGCTTCACATGTGGTGAACTAGGCCATTTGGCTCTCTTTTGTCAGCAAGGCAGTGTTCCTTCTTAGTTGGACTCTCCTTTTTCTGGTGTAGTGGAGTTGTTAACAATAGTTGTTTTCTGGTACCATTCTTAGTAATGGTTTACCTTTTTTAGTTCTTTTGATGTTGGTGTTATACCCTCTTTTTGATGTATGTGTTGAACGTGGGTTTATTTGTGATATAGGGAGAACCCTTTACTTAGTGTTACTCAGTTGTTTTGGGGTTAGAGGTACCCGCGAGATGTGTGTTAGCCCAGTCATATCGGGACTTGTGATTTTCTCTTGTAGACTTCTTTGTTGTGTCTTTGAACGTGAGGAGATAGTGGATCGAGTAGATCGCTATAAGTGTAGTTTGACCTATGATAGATGGACCATATTGACCACTGTTATGATGGATTAGATTGTGAACTTTCTTGTGATAGAGATCTTGAAGGATGTGTATTGTTATCAACAATGAGGCTGATTGCGTGAGCCTATGAGGCCTTCTAATGTATGCAATGAGGAATACAAGAGTGTTGGTAATACAAGGATTTGTGAGTATGTTTGTTACACCATCTAGTCTATGGTATGGAAGAGCGTGAATTCCGGCATCAAGTTAGAGCTAGAGCATCTAAATGATTTTGAATATATCCATGTTTTCATATGGAGGAAGGAATGTTGGTTGTGCGCAAAATTTCCAGAATAAGTAAGATGATTATTAAGAACGAGTGTTCATTACCCCAACGGGATGAATTGATAGATTTGTTGCAAGGAACTTCTAAATTTTCCAGATAAGAGTGGAGACTTGGATATCTCCGGATGAGAATGAGCGAATATGATGTGCCCAAAACGGCATTTCGGACTCGGTATGGCCACTACGAGTTGTAGTGATGTCATTCAGGCTCACGAAAACGCCGCCACATATATGGTGAGGAACGAAGTTTTATTGACTTAATGGATCCGCAGTAGTGAGTTTTTGTAGATGATATCCTAGTGTACTCTCAGAGTTGAGAGGGACGCACAGAACATTGAAGAATATTTTATAAGTTGATAACATGAATTATTGTCTATATTTTGGGGCCTGTTTAGACGTTTTATCTTCAATAATCTGCATGTTTATATGTATATTATGTGATTATATTGTCATTTCATCTACCTTTGCGGGAATCGAGGTCTACACCTAGTTTTGTTGTAATCGTAGGTAAATTGACACGTTTTGCATCAAAAAGGAGCTATGGAGTCATTGGAGCTACATTCAGTAGCTTAAGGAATAATCCAGGAATCATGAAATTGGATTAAAGATTCACTTTGGACCAGATTTGAGAGATTTCACATTCAGTTGTGATTCACCTCGGTTGACTATAGAGTCACCTCGACCGAGGTGATCCAGAGGAGCCGACTCGACCGAGGCGAACACCTTGGACGCGGCAAGGATATTTTATTCTTGGCTGAGATCTTTTATCTTTGGAAAGAGGATCTTATATTTTTGGGCTGGATTCCTGGAAGGAAGAAGATAAGTTAGACCATATATTTTACCTATTTTTATGGGAAGAGATCTTTCTAAGATATCTTATCTTTGGAGGGTAATTTTCCTATAAAAAGGGTTGGATTTTCCACAAATCCATATCATGTTATACCACCGATTGTGCTTAGACATCCGCTACAGCCATACTCCAGTTGGGAGATTTGAAGAACCTTTTTGAAGGTTGAAGGAAGAAAGTCTATAGCTTTTATAGCTTTTTGAAGGGTTTTTGTAAGATCATCTTAGATTCCCTTCTTTGTTGATTATCTTGTTGGATTTTAATCCAAGGAACGCTTGTTGGTTTGATAATTGATTCAGTTATTGAATCCTTTCTCTTAAGGTTTTCTTGTTCAATTATTCTCTTTCTTCCCATATATTTGATTATTACTTTCATGATGATGAGTGGTTAATTTCCTTGTGTGATTCTAGGGTGATTGGCTAATGGTTGTGGGAAAAACAATGATAGAATAATCTTAATCACAGTAGGACCCTGAAAGCTCGAGTCTTTAACGTTAACCCTAAGCATCTCGCTCAGTCGATGAACATCTCGGCCGGGGTGGAATTTGGCTGACCGAGGTGACTTATCTGATCCGTAACTGAGAGTTAAGTGTTAGAGTTTGCCAAATCCTATTCTTATTACACCTTTCCTGATTCAATGCAAGCCTAGGATGAGACTTACCCGGTAATTCCTTTGTTTGTTTACCAAAGATCATAAGTGTAGGTAATAAAGGTTTATCCTTTATTGGGGTTTGAGTGTGCTTTTATTCCATCTTTGTGAGTTAGCTTGAGACTTACCCGGTAAAGGTTGATTCTATTCCCTTAGGTGGTGTGTTGGTTTGAGGTTATAGTTATTTTCCTTAATTCCTTGAGACTTACCCGGTAATAGGAGTTACGGTTTGGGATTAGTGAGTAGTGAGACTTACTCGGTGATATATTCCACTTTAGTAACACCTTCCCTTTGCAAAAACCTCAGCTTTGTCCGCTTATCTTTTGTGGTTAGTAATTGCTTAAGCTTACCTATTCCGACTTTGTTTCACTAAGTCCCTGTGATCGACCCCTGGAATTCCTTGCTTTTTACTACGATTGACCTGTACACTGCGGGTTCGCATCCTTGTTTTAAGCTTACATCTAGGGTTATAAATTTAAAGCTTGCACACACCGTTTGGAGCGAACAAGTTTTTGGCGCCGTTGCCGGGGACTTGATCTAGACCGAGCCGGTTACGGTACGCTTTTAGGGCACTTGCCCCGGTGTCTACTAACCACTCTACTTGAGTGACTTTCGCAGGTTCTTTTTCTTAGGTTTATGCGAAGAACCCGCGCTGGGAAGGAAAACGTTCCTTACGATCCCGAACTAGAAAAGACTTACAAACGACGCTTGAGAGAAGCAAAGATGGCCAACCAAGACGATCGCGATCTTGAGGCCGAATTGAAGGAGGCGTTAGAACAACTACGCCTCAACAGGGAAGAACTGAGGCAGGAGAAAGAAGAAACTCGCACCAGGACTGAAACGATCGAAGCAGATATGGCAGCTTTACGAGACCAGTATCTACTTCGACCGAGGCAAGACCCTGATCCCGATCCTCGACCGATGCAGGATCCAGTTCCAGACCCTCGACCGAGGCAGGTCCCAGCACCTGTTGCCCCGGCCGATGTACTTCCACCTCGGATACCAGTCCGAGGCGCTCTCTTTGCAGGAATCCCGCAAACTCTAGGGCAAAGGATGGACCCGAATCAACAACTGAGGCGTCCTGGAGTTAACCTAGGAGATCCAGCGGACCATGACTACGATATTCGACCGCAAGTTCTTTCCATGATTCGCCAATGCCAGTTTGGAGGGCTAGAGAAGGAATCTCCGCATCAACATCTACAAAACTATGAGATCTTGATGAAGACCTTGAGACCCTCAAGAATAGAAAACAACAATTACAAGCTAAGACCTTTTTACTTTTCTTTAAAAGATAGAGCTCTTACTTGGTATCAATCTCTTTCTCCAGGAAAAATCAACACTTGGGAGGAGATGACTACGGAATTCTTGACTAAATTCTTTCCCCCCTCTAAAACCACTGAAATGAGAGGGAAGATTAATGTATTCATTATGAAGGACAAGGAGAGCTTGTCCAAGTCATGGGAGAGGTTTAAAGACATTCTTTTAGATTGCCCACATCATGGGATTCCAAAGATAGAGTTGTTGGAGATATACTTCAAAGGACTGAACGGAAGCACCCAGTTCAACCTCCAACTACTATCCGCCGGTACATTTATGGACATGGCGATTGACGAAGCTTGGGACTTTATAGAGAAGCAAGCTTTGCATATGGAGAAATACTCCCACCAAGGAGCTGAAGGTGGAGTTAAAAGAGTTAACTTTCAAGATGCTCCACCTAACAACGATCAACTCACATCTTTGAAGAATGACGTGAAGCAATTGAAGGAACTCTTAGTTGCGCAAACCAAGAAGGAAGATCAAGGATCAAGGAACAAAAAAAAAGGATACCGTAACAACAACAACGGTTCCCAGAACAACAACTACAACAATAATAGAGGATCCAACAGCAATAATTGAAGGGCAAACAATCAAAATTCGGGTAACAATCATTCTAACTCCAATTCTAACAATTCCTCTAATCCTTTCCTCTCTTCCCCTTCTTCTTCTTCTACTCCATTAAAGAGCCACGGGCAAGGATCAAGTTCGTCCCAGCCGGAAAAGAAAGACGCAATGCTGGAGGCCATCTTGATCAAGCTTAGCACTATGGAGACATCTATGACTTCATTTTCGAAGGCCCAAAAAGCCTTTGAACAACAACTTGCTAGTAGGGCGAATGAAGTGCCAAGAGATCCAGGGAAGCTTCCAGCAAGAACGGAAAGCAACCCTAAGGGCCAGATTATGGCCATAACGACGAGGAGTGGACTGAAGATTGCAGATCCAGTGCCTCGGTCGGTGCCAATACCGACGAAGACCACCTCGGTCTAGGTGCAGTCGAAGAACACTTCGGCCGAGATGCCAATCGAGGTGGAGCCACAGAAAGCGGAGGAGAAAACTGAAGTTTATATTCCACCTCCTACATATAAACCACCACTTCCATTCCCCCAGTCAAGGGCCAGAGCACATCTAGACAAGCACTTTGGTAAGTTCCTTGACTTGATGAATAAACTACACATTAACATTCCTTTCCTTGATGCTATTCTAGGGATGTCCGCCTATGGGAAGTTCTTACAAGAAATCCTATCAAGGAAGAGGAAGCTGGAGGACTTTGGTGAAGTAAGGATGACATCTAAATCTTCGGAGCTTATTCAAATCATGAAGGAGAAGATGCCACCCAAGTTGAGAGATCCCGACTCATTTGCATTCCCATTCAAGTTGGGGATGTCACTTGTGAAGCCTTATGTGATCTAGGAGCCAGCGTGAGCATCATTCCGCTGGAGCTATGTGTTAAGATTGGACTTAGAGAGCCCAAGCCGGTGAAGATTCGATTATACATGGCGGACCGCTCCATGACCCATCCCGTGGGAATTTTGGAAGACGTTCCGGTTAAGTTAGGTAACTTCTATTTACCTATAGACTTTGTTGTACTTGATATTCCCGCAGATTATCCTGTTCCTATCATTCTCGGGAGGCCATTTCTAGCAACTTCGGGTTGCAATGTGGATTGTAAGAACGCCAAGTTGAAATTCAATATTGGCGGAGATGAAGTGGAATTCGCATTACTTGCGGCCATGAAGGGAGAGCAGCTAGGAGATGATATCTTCAACATCTATGATGAAGAAGAATCAAGAGAATTGGTGAGCTCTATCCTTATTAATGATCCACTTGAAAGAGTTATTAGTTTTAGTTTAATGGAGGAAGGTATAGAGGCCTCTTGTGATGCAGATATACGGAGCTTAAAGGCACTGGAAGAAGATCCAGGAGCTAAAACTGAGAAACTAAACCAGGAGACGAAGATCTCCAGTTTCGGTTCTAGTTACAGTACCTCGACCGAGGCGCTTTCTGGACCAAGCGAGGCGACTGAAGAACATCTCGGTCAATGCCTCTGCGCCTCGACCGAGGTCGAAGGCAAGATGATGTCAACTGAGACTGCTGAAAATAACAAACTTCTCACTCCCTTCTCTGACATTCATCCTCATTTGGTGGAACATTCTCTCCACCAACTTTCTGATAATAAAGGACCTTGGTATGCTGATATTGTTAATTATCTTGTTTGCCATGAAATACCACCCGGATTGACGTACGCTCAAAGGAAGAAATTCTTCAAGGACGTACGCCATTACTATTAGGATGAACCGATGCTATTCAAGCGCGGGCCGGATGGGATGCTTCGAAGATGCATTTCGGAAGATGAAGTTAATAGCGTCATACGGCATTTTCATTCACTTCCTTGTGGAGGACATGCTAGCGCCAACGAGACATGTGCTAAGGTATTGCGTTCCGGTTTCTTCTGGCCTACATTATTTAAAGATGTGGAATCGTTTGTTGTCTCTTGTGATGCATGCCAAAGAACAGGGAACTTATCTAGGAGGAATGAAATGCCACTTAATAACATTCAAGAGGTGGAAATCTTTGATGTATTGGGGATAGACTTCATGGGACCTTTCCCATCCTCCAGAGGAAACCTCTATATTTTTCTAGCAGTTGATTACGTCTCTAGATGGGTTGAAGTCATGGCTTCTCCCACTAATGACGCCAAGGTGGTTGTGAAGTTCTTTAACAGGACTATCTTTCCACGTTTTGGAACTCCACGTATCATCATCAGCGATGGAGGGACGCATTTCATCAACCGGAAGTTTAAGGCACTTCTATCGAAGTATGGGGTGACCCACAAGGTAGCAACCCCTTATCACCCTCAAACTAGTGGACAGGTCGAGATCTCGAATAGAGAAATTAAAGCAATTTTGGAGAAGACCGTCTCTAGGACGAGGATGGATTGGTCCATGAAATTGGACGACACTCTCTGGGCCTACAGGACCGCATTTAAGACTCCCATTGGTACAACCCCTTATAATTTGGTATATGGGAAGTCTTGTCATTTGCCCGTTGAGTTAGAACACAAAGCATATTGGGCGATCAAATGGTTGTACTTCGACATTAAGGAAGCCGGCGAGAAGCGGATATTGGATATCAATGAGCTAGAGGAGCTGCGTTTGAACGCTTATGAGAATGCCAAAATCTATAAAGAAAGGACGAAGAAATGGCATGACAAGCGCATCATTCCTAAGGAGCTTAAAGAAGGAGACTTAGTTCTACTCTTCAACTCCCGTCTCCGCCTCTTTCCAGGTAAGTTGAAATCTAGATGGACCGGACCTTATGTTGTGAAACATATTTTTCCTCATGGTGCAGTTGAGATATGGGGCGAAACGAGTGGAAGCTTCAAGGTCAATGGTCATAGACTTAAGAAATACAAACCGGAAGTTCCGGTTGAGGAGGTTGCACCACTATACCTCGTATAAGAGACGCCGTATGGTCCAGCTAGCGACCTTAAATCAAGCGCTTCTTGGGAGGCAACCCAAGGTATTGCTTTCTTTTCCCTTTTTCTAGTCTAGCTTAGATAGTTTGCTTTTTCTTTGCTTTGTTTTGCTTTTGGCGTCCTAGACAGACAACAGGTGACATCTAAAGAAGGAATGCAAACCAGGAGCACAACTGAAAGGACAGAAGTTCGAGAAATTGAGAAGACAAAGATTGACTGAGACACATCTCGGTTGCTGTCACAGCACCTCGACCGAGATGGTTCTTGAGCAACCGAGGCGACTAGGGTTTCTGAAGATCCACCTCGGTCCATACCACCTCGGTCCAGTCGAGACCACCTCGACCGAGGTGACAGCAGTTCTAAAAAAGGGTATAAAAGGGGGTTGAGATTTCTCTCTCCTCCTTTACCTTCTCCTCGAACGCGGCACGTTTTTCGCCTTGCTTCACCATTCTTTGCTCGTTTTCGACGATTCTTGCTTCCAAACTACTAAGAAAGGGTAGAGGATCATAGTGCAAGTTCGAATCTGCGTGAAAAACGAGCCAATCGACCGAATCGGGGTAAATATCGAAAAAACCCTAACCTCGTCTTTCTCCACTGTTTTCCTTCGATTTGGGCTTTGGTTGCCCCTGCATTTGCTGAGAAACAGATTAAGTACCCCATAGGAACCTGTTGTAGTGATTTTGGGGGAAAAGAACTGGATTTTTGAGGAAATCAGTCGCGCAGTTTTTCGCCTCGGTCTAGTCGGCCTGTGCCTCGGCCGAGGTGTTCTACAGAGTTGTCAGGCCAACCGAGGTGGTCTGACAAGTTTCAGAAAACATGAGTTCAGATAGACAGTTGGTCCTGAGGGACAGATCTTCTCCTTACCCTTCTTCCTCCTCCAGACGTACTAGACCGGTGATTCACGAGAGACACCAGGTTGATTATGACCGCATAGCGGCCCGTCCAGTGATTGCACCTCGCTTCCTGGACATTTCTGCATTTGATTGTCTCTATGTAGATGGAGATCTGAGACGTATGATTTCTATGGTGGGTCTAGATCAGTTCACTGTGATCCGCGCTCCCGCTTACTTAGAGCCTACCCTGGAGTTTGTTAGCTCTTTCACTTACCTTCCCACAGAGCGCGCCGTGAAGTATCGGTTGATGAACCGGAACTTCATAGTTCCTTTAGAGTACTGGCGAGACATCTTTGGTTTCCCGGCCCCGATTGCTATTGATTTTCCCTCCCGAGCTGTAGCTAGGGAGTTTTGGGGACAGATTGCTCACGTAGTTGAGCATGCAAATAGATGGCGCCCTAGAGACTCCAGGGAGCGTATTATATTTCACCTAGCTTTTAGGTTAGCCCACAAGATATTCAGTGAGACCCTTCTGGCGCGTACTGAGACCCCCCAGAAGGTCAGACAGGGGGAGCTGTTTAGCCTATACTGCATGGTGACTGGAGGGATCCTAGACTTTGGTTTAATGCTGGCAGAGGATCTGCACAAGATCAAGGCCAAGGCGAAGCGCAACATCTGTTGCGGAGGCATTGTGAGTCAAATAGCGAGTTACCAGGATATGGACCTCAGTGCTTGTACCATGGTGGCGGCTGCCAAGCCGCTTGGACTTCAAGAGATGATCACTCGGAGGATACTAGTTCCCCGAGGACTTACTATGCCATATGTGGCGATGCCATGGGAGCCTACTGCACCACAGGGGATCAGATGGTCACCCCAGTTCTCAGTATATGATCCACACTACTGGCAGACTGCTTGGATCCCATTTATGGAGGATGCTAGAGAGGCAGCAGCTGCACCAGCTGAGGAGGATGAGGTTGAGGAGGCTGCTGCTGATGATGATGATGATAGGGATGGTGGAGTTCCTATGGATACGGGCACTGATACTGCTGGGACGAGTGTGCCGGTCATCGATTTGGATGATGACGAGACTGAGACCGAGCCGGCTGCACCACCAGTACGCCCTGCTAGGCGTAGGGTACGCTGACAGAGAGATCCAGATGCTCACCATCGGATTGATGATCTGACGGATCAGATGATCGATTCTTATGCTGCCCTATCCTTGGATATCCGTGAGATGCAGGAGAGACAGCATTACCAGCACGTGATGGCTGAGATTCCATTTCAGCATATCATGGGCTATCCTTTCGACCCATCTCAGTATCCGTACGTGCCACCACCACCACCACCGGATCGGGATTATTGAGAGCTTGCAGGATCTTCTTTCTTTATTTATTATGCAGCTCAACTATGTCCGGTGAGTACTTTATTTTTCTTTAGACTTATTTTGACCCACTGGGACAGTGTGTCCCAAGTATGGGGTGTTGATGTATTATTTGATTTATGTGATGTATGACTCGACTTTATCGGATATTTATGCTTTATTTTGCTTCTATGATTTTATCTGAGATTACATGCATGCATACAGGTTATTTGATTGAGAAAAACGTCAAAAAAACTGGACAGAAAAAAAAAAAAAAATGACCTCGACCGGGATGGTTTTGGCCAAACGAGGTACTTCACCTTGGTTGAGTTAGAACACCTCGACCGAGGTGGTTTAACTGAGAGTTTTCGAAACGTTTTGTCCTTCTTATTTGGATATGATCTCAATGAAGATCTTGTTTGCTGACTGGTTTTGAAATCTTTATATGTTTGAAAGGTTTTATGATATGTTTAAGTTGCTAAATGCTTTGTTTGAAATTTTGGCATGTTTAATACTATGTTTTTATCCAAATTATGTTGAATTTGAAGGTTGACACCACATTATGAGTTCTCTCACTTTCTTCCTGGAAAGACCAAGGCAATTCATTCTTCTCTCTTCTTCTTCTTGATCATGCTTAGCCCCTCATATACAGATTTGCCTCCCTTTACCTATCCGGGAATTTGGAAGCAAGCAAAGCGGTGAAAGCAAGTGAAGTAAAAGAAGTTGGCTGAAAGTGGAAGTGTTAGAAAGCAATAAATAGGTTTGGGGAAGTCAATCATGATGATGAGTAACTCGGCACCATTCACATAGCCGGGTGTTTGTGTCTTGCCAAAGTCGGATTGAGCGATATTCCTAACGGGTCATGGTATGTGCATCAAGGGTTTGATGCATCTCAAGAAATTGATGATTGCTGATTTCCTAGGCTTCGGTTATTGTGCACCTCTGTCCATGCATCCCAAAAAGTAAAGTGTAAAAAAAAAAGCAAAAGTGTGAAATAAGCAAAGCTTATTGGTGGATGATGTTGAAAGTCAAGTGAAAGTGAAGTGATATCCTTTTCCCGGATTCTAGCACCACATTACCTTCTATACATCCCTACCCTACACGTTTCTTGACCTTTCTTTTGGGAAGCCCTTGAGACCTCGAACTTGTTGATTGACTTAGTGGTTTAAACTGGATTATACATGATTAATTTCGATGATTATGATTTATTATGCATTCTATGGTTTTATGCAAAGATGAACAACTTTCTTATATTTATAAAATGTTTTAAACATATTTTGATTTTAAATTCCATGAAGTATTCTCTTAGAGTGATCTATGATTGTAGCACACCATCAAAATGTTTTGAAGGACTTTTTCATTGATCTTTATGACTTATAATCCATTCTATCTTGTATTTTATATACGGAACTTGCTTGGGGACAAACAAGGGCTAAGTATGGGGTATTTTGATAGCATGAATTATTGTCTATATTTTGGGGCCTGTTTAGACGTTTTATCTTCAATAATTTGCATGTTTGTATGTATATTATGTGATTATATTGTCATTTCATCTACCTTTGCGGGAATCGAGATCTACACCTAGTTTTGTTGTAATCGTAGGTAAATTGGCACGTTTTGCATCAAAAAGGAGCAAAAGGAGCTATGGAGTCATTGGAGCTACATTCAGGAGCTTAAGGAATAATCCAGGAATCATGAAATTGGATTAAAGATTCACTTTGGACCAGATTTGAGAGATTTCACATTCAGTTGTGATTCACCTCGGTTGACTACAGAGTCACCTCGACCGAGGTGATCCAGAGGAGCCGACTCGACCGAGGCGAACACCTTGGACGCGGCAAGGATATTTTATTCTTGGCTGAGATCTTTTATCTTTGGAAAGAGGATCTTATATTTTTGGGCTGGATTCCTGGAAGGAAGAAGATAAGTTAGACCATATATTTTACCTATTTTTATGGGAAGAGATCTTTCTAAGATATCTTATCTTTGGAGGGTAATTTTCCTATAAAAAGGGTTGGATTTTCCACAAATCCATATCATGCTATACCACCGATTGTGCTTAGATATCCGCTACAGCCATACTCCAATTGGGAGATTTGAAGAACCTTTTTGAAGGTTGAAGGAAGAAAGTCTATAGCTTTTATAGCTTTTTGAAGGGTTTTTGTAAGATCATCTTAGATTCCCTTCTTTGTTGATTGTCTTGTTGGATTTTAATCCAAGGAACGCTTGTTGGTTTGATAATTGATTCAGTTATTGAAGCATTTCTCTTAAGGTTTTCTTGTTCAATTATTCTCTTTCTTCCCATATATTTGATTATTACTTTCATGATGATGAGTGGCTAATTTCCTTGTGTGATTCTAGGGTGATTGGCTGAAGGTTGTGGGAAAAACAATGATAGAATAATCTTAATCACAGTAGGACCCTGAAAGCTCGAGTCTTTAACGTTAACCCTAAGCATCTCGCTCAGTCGATGAACATCTCGGCCGGGGTGGAATTAGGCTGACCGAGGTGACTTATCTGATCCGTAACTGAGAGTTAAGTGTTAGAGTTTGCCAAATCCTATTCTTATTACACCTTTCCTGGTTCAATGCAAGCCTAGGATGAGACTTACCAGATAATTCCTTTGTTTGTTTACCAAAGATCATAAGTGTAGGTAATAAAGGTTTATCCTTTATTTGGGTTTGAGTTTGCTTTCATTCCATCTTTGTGAGTTAGCCTTAGACTTACCCGGTAAAGGTTGATTCTATTCCCTTAGGTGGTGTGTTGGTTTGAGGTTATAGTTCTTTTCCTTAATTCCTTGAGACTTACCCGGTAATAGGAGTTACGGTTTGGGATTAGTGAGTAGTGAGACTTACTCGGTGATATATTCCACTTTAGTAACACCTTCCCTTTGCAAAAACCTCAGCTTTGTCCGCTTATCTTTAGATCTTGAGTTGGAACCACAACTAGATGCTTTAATCCCTAGAATTGCATATTTCCTTTATTGACTTTTTATCATCTTTGATTGTTTTATTGCTTTTGTGGTTAGTAATTGCTTAAGCTTACCTATTCCGACTTTGTTTCACTAAGTCCCTGTGATCGACCCCTGGAATTCCTTGCTTTTTACTACGATTGACCCGTACACTGCAGGTTCGCATCCTTGTTTTAAGTTTACATCTAGGGTTATAAATTTAAAGCTTGCACACACCGTTTGGAGCGAACATAAGTCTTGTAAGATTAAGAGTTGTATGTTAATTAGTACGAGTTTGAATATGTGACCTGACCTTTTGAGATCGTATGACTTGTTGAAGGAATCTAGATTGATTCGAGAAGGATTGTAACTGTTGTAGTTGGAACAATACCGACGAATGTCGATGAAGTTCGTAACTTTTCGAAGTATTATCGCTATCTGTGGAGGAGTTTATATGATAGCCCGATCGTGTATCAGTCTATTGAGAAGACTATTTGATTTGTATAGTCCGAGCTATGTTCTTATTGATTGAGGAGTGGAAGGAAGATGGACTTCTACTCCTATGTTAACACGGCCATAGGGCCCTGGTGGTTTCGTGTAGTATGATGATGTTTTAATCTTGGCTAAGATGTGTGTTGATGCAGAAGGGCGGGGTTATTGCATATGTGTCTCGACAGTTGAAGACGTATGAGGAGAACTACCCGAATCATGATATGGAGTTAGTAGCGGTAGTTCATGCTTTGAAGATCTAAAGACATTACCTGTATGGTGCTATATGAAAGTGTAACACCCCAAATCCACGGGACTTGGAGTGTCACATTGGGCTAGGATCTCACAATAGATCCTGACCATAGCCTGACAACGAGTTCACTGGATCTTACAACAAGGCAAGGGTAGATTAAAACCAAATACATAAAAGCTGTATATGATACATCAAAAGAGTTTACAAACTCAGAGCCGAGTACAAAACATCAAACCACAACATCTGATACAAAAGATCCCATATCCCACGCATCCTAATGTACAGAAGTCCTCGGCTGGCCACACCATCTGTCTCACCCTGCAGTCTTCCTAACCTGTAGATCATCTACAACACGGTATGAAACCGTTAGCTATAGCAATGAAAGCATGAAGGTAATAGGACAACCACACATCAACATCTCATACATGCAATGTCACACACATTCATTTATTATCTTTCATTACGTTATTCCATTACTAATTCAACTTCTTTTGTAACACGAGGAACCTAAAGAAACTCGTCCCTTTCCCGTTAACACAGGGGTTTGCATTGGGGGTGATCGTCACTTGTCCCCCCTGTGTTACTGGCTTCCAGGCACCTCCTCCTAACCAGCAAGAGGAGACCGGTGGTTACCGCCCGTTATAATTCACTTGGGCCAAATAAATGTAATAAATGGTCATCCTAGTCCGGTTTAGGTTATAAATGCACAATCATATGAACACACACAACCATCACAATCATACAATCCACAACTGCACGCTAAGTAAGTCCTATGGACTTACCTGATTTACTCGTAACATGTACCACGTCACAGCTTCCCCTTGGGGAAGTAATCAATGCCTCCAATAGCAAGGCACACACAATCACATATTGCAAAGGTTAGGAGACTCGTCTCACTAACCACAACCAACCTATATCTCAAATCTAAACCTCAGATCCTCAACACATTCATAAATGCATAAGGCATATCCTCAACACATGCAAAGGTTAGGAGACTTTGCCGGTGATCGTTTCTAGCAAGTTGTACCCTCATCAAGAGGAGAAGTTGGTGAAGATCCTAAAGGAGCACAAGACAGCTCTTGGTTGGACCATTGCGGACATTAAGGGGACTAGTCCCTCTACATGTATGCATCGGATCCTCCTTGAGGAAGAGGCAAAACCATCAAGGCAACCACAAATAAGACTAAATCCGCCCATGATGGATGTGGTCAAGAAGGAAGTATTGAACTCCTCCAAGCAAATATGATCTTCCTGATTTCAGATAGCAAATGGGTTAGTCCAACTCAAGTTGTTCCGAAAAAGGGAGGGATCACCATGGTGGATAATCAATATGGTGAGATGGTCCCAAGCAAAACTCAAACCGGATGGAGGGTTTACATCTACTACCGCAAGCTAAACACGGTAACACGGAAAGACCATTTCCCTTTGCCTTTTATTAACCAAATGCTTGAGCGTCTTACAGGTCACCCATACTATTGCTTCTTGGATGGATACTCGGGCTATTTTCAAATAGCTATTGCCCCGGAGGACCAAGAGAAGACGGCTTTCACTTGTCCTTTTGGCACTTTTGCGTACCGCAGAATGCCATTTGGACTTTGTAATGCCCCCGACACCTTCCAACGGTGCATGAAAAGTATCTTTTCCGAGTACATTGAAAACTTTATTGAGGTTTTTATGGACGACGTTACCGTCCATGGAGATAGTTTTCATGCATGTTTAGGACATTTAAAACTTGTTCTTCAAACATGCGTAGAAACCAATCTAGTTCTCAATTCTCAAATGTGTCATTTCATGGTACAGCAAGGTATTACACTAGGGCATGTTATTTCATGAAAAGGAATAGAAGTGGATAAGGCTAAAATTAATTTAATTCAAAGCTTGCCTTACCCTACTAATGTGCATGAAATTCGCTCTTTCTTAGGTCATGCATCTTTCTACCGGCACTTTATCAAGGATTTCTCCAAGATTTCAGCACCGCTATGTGAGCTCCTAGAGAAAGACGTAACATTCATAGTTGATGAAGATTGCAAGAAGTCGTTTGACACTTTGAAGGCTTGCCTCACAAGTGCACCTATCATCCGATCTCCCAATTGGGAGAAGCCCTTTGAGATCATGTGCGACGCCAACGAGAGCCGCCCTAGGACAAAAGGACGGAAGAGAATCACATGTAATACACTACACATCGATGATGTTGAATGGCGCTCAAAGGAACTACTCCACCACCGAAAAAGGGGATGTTAGCGGTGGTGTTTGCCTTGGAGAAATTCAGGCAATACCTTCTTGGTGTAAAGGTAATCGTTTTTACTGACCATGCAGCACTCCGTTACCTCATGACCAAGAAAGAAGCCAAGCTAAGGTTGATCCGTTCGGTTCTACTCCTAAGTGAATTCAACCTAGAAATCTAGGACAAGAAGGGAGCGGAGAACCTTGTGGTTGATCACTTGAGTCGGTTGGTGAAAGAGGAAGAAGATCCAGCAAGAGGGAAGGTCATCCTGGAAAGTTTCCCAGATGACACCTTTTACATAACCCTCTATTGTGTAACCGCTCCTGCGGACCCAAAGACCCGCCCCTGCACAACACCGCCCCTGCGCCTCCCTTGTTGCAGCCCCTGCGGTTTGCTCTGGACGCCCCTGCGGATATTACAATAGAGGTATTGTATGAAGTGCATTCTTTTAAACCTTGGTTTACTGACATCGTTAACTATCTTGTTAGAGGTGAGTACACTCCAGACTTCACCAAAGCACAGAGAGAGAAGGCAAAAGCTGAGGCAAGGCATTACGTTTGGGATGATCCATACCTTTGGAAACATTATAGTGACCAAGTAATTCGCCATTGCATCCCGGATAATGAGGTACAATTTGTTCTCTCCTTCTGTCATTCGGAAGCATGTGGAGGACATTTTGGTGCAAATAAAACTACTAAAAAAGTCTTGGATGCAGGGTTCTTTTGGCCACACATATTTCGAGACGCTTTTGCGTTTTGTAAGGTGTGTGATAGGTGTCGAAGAGTAGGTAATGTCTCTAGGAGGAATGAAATGCCTCAATCATCGCTTATCTTTTGTGAAATTTTTTGTGTTTGGGGGATAGCTTTTATGGATCCTTTTCCTAGCTCCTTTGGGAATATCTATATATTACTTGTGGTGGACTATGTTTCCAAGTGGGTGGAAGCAAAGGCCACAAAAACTGATGATTCTAAAGTTGTGGCAGCTTTTCTTACGGAAAACATCTTTGCAAGGTTCGGCATCCTTAAAGCTTTGATAAGCGATAGGGGAACTCACTTTTGCAACCAGACGATCACCGCCCTCCTCCAGAAGTATCATGTCCATCAACGAGTGTCCACGGCGTACCACCCACAAACCAATGGGCAAGCTGAAGTATCAAACCGGGAGATCAAGATAATCCTCGAAAAGACGGTTCCCCCCGGAAGGAAGGATTGGAGCTTAAGGCTCAACGACGCTTTGTGGGCATACCGTACAGCATACAAGACTCCCATTGAAATGTCACCATTCCGACTTGTGTTCAAAAAGGCATGCCAACTACCGGTGGAGCTAGAACACAAAGCTTGGTAGGCGGTAAAGAAATGCAACATGAACGTGAATGAAGTAGGAGAATTCCGGAAGCTTCAAATGCAAGAGCTTGAGGAATTAAGGCTCGATGCATACGACCATGCCACAACGTACAAGGAAAATGCAAAGGCATGGCATGACCGGAATATCCTCCGAAAGGACTTCCAAGCACGTAACAAAGTCCTTTTATTTCAATCACGTTTAAAAGTTTTTGCAGGAAAGCTTCGCTCAAGGTGGGCAGGTCCTTATCTGATAGCCGAAGTCTTTCCACATGGTGTTGTGCATCTTTACGATCCACAAACACACAAGATCTTCAATGTCAATGGACAAAGACTCAAGCTATACCATGACGGAGTGAAGAATGATCGATGAGATGAGATGGTATTGGAGGAGGCCCAAGCAGAGAATTGAAGACCTTACGTCAAGCTAACGACGTAAAACAAAGGCGCTGCTCGGGAGGCAACCCGAGAAAATAAGAAGAGGAGGCTCTGTCAAGAAAACCGCCCATGTGACCTTCTGTCACCGCCCCTAAGGTGAGAATGCGCCCCCAACGCCGCCCCTGGAACTGGGTCTACGTCTCTCCCCCCCCTGTCACCGCCCCCGCCCTTGCGGGTTTACCTAGAAAAGAAAAAAATAGGATTCTAGAAAATAAGCCCTACACCTACCTCACCCACTCCTCTCTCTCATCCTCACCTACCTTTCTCTCTCTCGACCAAACTCTCAAACCCCAGCAACCACAAAATGCCCCTGCGTCCCCCAATCTCCCTCACTCACGCCCACTGCAACGCCCCAGCGCCACCAACACCAAGCCACCTGCCGACGCCCCTGCGGTACCACCTTCCATGCCCCGCCCTTCAACCTGCAACGACCTACCAACTTCCTCTCTCACACACATCTTAACCCTAAAACTCAACCACCAATCCCTACCACCCTCCTCCATCAACAACTACCATCAGCCACTAGACGCAGCACCACCAACCACCAAGAGAAGACGCCACAGAACCACCACCAATGAAGCTGTCAAAATCGCCTCCAATCTTCGCCCGCCCCTACGCGTGCTCCCACCCGCCCCTGCGGATATCCGCCCCTACGGGTCCCCTAAACGCCCATGCGTAAACCACAACAGAGAGGTCGATCTTCTTTCCTTTCTTTGTGATTTCTAATTCCTTTGCTCAAACTTGCTGCTAGAATGGACACAACAAGGAAATACAAGATGTCTGAGATCGAGAAGTCACGGTATGACATCGTGCAAGACCGGGTGATCTTTGCTACTTGGTTCTTGCATGTTCCGACCTTGGAGAAGTTGGGAATGCTGGATAGTAAGCAATCCTTCCTCGACAACGCTAGGCTCGGGGACTTCCTTAATCAGAGTGCCCCAATATACCTTGAGCTCACTAGACAGTTCATAGCCATATTCACCATGGAGAAGAAAGACCATGTCCGTGTTGGCCTCACCTTCAAGTACAACAAGAGGAAGTACACGGTGAACTTCTCTCAGCTGTAGGAGGCATTTGGGGTTAGTAAGAAGCCCTTTGACAAGTGGTGGGAGTCCGCACCTACGCTAGACTTGGTGAAATTTTGGCAAGCTGCTACCGACTCTAAGTTTCATGCGGGGGTGAATACAATAACAAGCTCACTCACCCCTTCTTGAGGCTCCTCTCAAAGATCATCATGTGTGTCTTATGTGGACACAAAGAGGAGAACAAAGTCGCTCTCAATGACCTTCCACTACTGTATGCTTGCATTCCGGCATGTGACAACGTGCCGAATTGGATCTTCCTCTTCCTTGATACTTTGAGCGGATTAGGAAGAACGATCCGAGAGATATTGTTGAAGGTGGAGTCATCTCCTTGATTGTGGAGCAGGTCATGCACATAACCAAGTTGGAAAATGGGATGACAATCCCATTTTCAACGAAGGTCTTCTCCGGCGTTTGGTTATCTTATGCAGATGGGAGTCACATCACCTATCTTCCCCGGCCACTGCCCTTAAGAGATGAGCTCTCCGAGCTTTACATTTCCGCCTACCCCCTATTTCTCGAGGCACTCTTACGTCGCTATCATTGAGAGGCATGTGGCGAGTTCCAACAGGGCCCTATATGAGGACCACATGCCCATTCCTGAGGATGAGGAGATGCCCACAACGGCAGAGGAGTAGGTCCCCGCACATGAGAGTCTCCGAGCTCAGATAGCTGCTTTGACCACTCAACACCAGTAGTGGTAGACCGACTACCAAAAGACTATGCTCGAGCAACAGCAGGCTTGGGAGACAGATTTTGAGGGGAGGATGACCATGCATTTTGACCAGTGTCAAGATGCTTGGTAGGCGGCCCAACAGTAAATGATGGAGGCTCAACAGCTGGCTTTGCAAGCCAACTTTGAGACTACCTTTGGTGCTCGTTTGGATGCTCAGTAGACCGGCCTCAACGACATATATCGGCGGCAAGAGAATTTCTTCGGTCACTTCCCCTACCCGCCGGAGCAGGGTCCGGATGGTCCAGCCGGACCATCCCACTATTGAGCTTCTATTTCCCTTCTCCACATCTTTGTTCATTGCTTTCAATTTCACACTTTGAGGGCAAAGTGATCTTCAAGTATGGGGGAGGGAATACTATCATGCATGTACAGTTCTTTGTGTGTTTGTTTTTGAAATCTTCAGTTGTAAAAAAAGGCAAGAAAAAGCCAAATAATTGAGAAAAAGGCAAGAAAATCCTTGGATAAACCGAAAACCCGAAATGGTGGTTTAGGCAAAACAAAAGGTAGTCCGACCAACTCTAGGTTGATGCAAAATTGGACTTGAGGGATGTGAGGATTTTTGGTGAGATTATCATGAAAAGAAGAAGAGTCACTAGGTGAAAACCCGAAAGGGCTCCTAGGCAAAATGAGCGATACCGAGTGTAGGTTCTCCTTCCGGCGTTGGCGACATAAGAAGGGGAGTCATAAGGAGGATGTCCGGGTAGGTCACTCTTGGAGCAATAAGGATGGTAGTTTCTCACTTTTTCTCATTTTCTCTCTTTTCTCATTTTCTTTTGGTAACCTTTCTCTTGTTTTCCTCATCTTGTCTACTGCACCATACTTCCCGAGGCTTTGTATGCTGATTTGTTTGATGTGTAGTTTACTCGGGACGAGTAAAGAGTCTAAGTATGGGGGAGTTTGATAGGTGATGGAATCACTATAAATTTAGATAGTTTTTAGAGTCTTTGTAGTGTCTTTGAGTCTTTGTATGTTACTAATATCTTGATCCAGAAGAAGAAGTCCAAATGAAGCAAAAGAAGGTATTAGCAACACTTGGGAGTTGAAGAAAAGCAACGAAGATATGTTTCTGGTGCCACACCACTTCTGAGGAGTAGTGTCACCGCCCTTGCCACGACACTACACTCCGGCAACGCAACCTGCGCCTTCGCCAACGCCCGGAAGAAGCTTGTCCCCACCCCTGCGGTGACTTACCCTGAAGAAGTGAAGCCGGCGCCCCAGCGCCTTTGCCTGCGCCCCTGCCAGCGGATCTGTGAAGCTGAAGAGACAGTGTCACCACCCCTGCGGTGACACTGGGCCACCCCTGCGGATCGTCATCAGAAATGACACGAAGATGAAGAGTCAGAAAATTCAAGAAGCATTAAAGACACGCCCCTGCGGGATTGTAAGGTCACCCCAGCGGCCAAGAAGAAGATAGAACGTTCTGGCCTAAACCGCCCCTGCGGCCCTGAAGCCCGCCCCCACGGTTTAGCACCAAAGGACTTAACTCCGGCTGTTTGCACCACCTTCATGAAATTGAAGGTGGTTGTTTAGACAACCCATTTACTCCCTTTTAATGCAATTTTTATTATAAATAGAGACATTGGCTGATTGCTAGAATCATCCACATTTTGCCCAAAAAGCTCTATTTTCCTAAGTGCCATATTGTAATGAGTTTCTAGCTTCCTTTGCTACATTGGGTTGATTGAAGCTGCATTGCTATTTTGTTGTAAGTCTTTTATAATATAAGTTTAATTCAGTTCAAATGTGTTATATTTCATTGAGCTTCACTTAAGTGTACATTTGCATGCAAAGTGCTAGGATTAATCGATTCTGGGTGCGGGTCCTTAATCTAGTAGTAAACCTTTAGGTAAAAGCTGGTTGTGATTATTTAAAGGAAAGGAATATAACTATACAAAAAGATTAATGGTTTGTTTATCCATTCTTTATATCTCTTCATCTTTACTAGAATGCTAACTTGTGCTTTGATCTTATAGGTTTACGGATCAATAATCTAGTTAAGTTGTGTTGATGTCGGTCGGCTCAACCAATATCTAAGATCAAGATGAGAACTTTGTTGAACTAACTTATAAAAAGAATGAACCAAGTAGTATGCATGCTAAGATCCAACCTAGTGTAGCTCTTCATCTTTACTAGTATGCATGCTAAGATCCAGCCTCCGGAGAACCCACACCACCAGACTACTAGGCACTTGACCACTGCCCTCGCCGGGAGCCATCCCCACCAAAATCACCCCTAACTACAACCTACAACAACTAATTCTATATCCAGAAATTTTGCATACTTTCACAACGCCGGACAAACAGTACCCACGACACCGGACCACTACCACAGTGACCGTGACTCCTACCCGGACCTAACTCCACAGGACCCACACCCAACCACCCATACCCAGAACCTAACACAATGAGCCACCCCTTCCAGGTCAGCCGCTAGAAACCCTAACCTAAACCCGATTTACCCTTTTTGCCCCTTTAAACCCTAAAACCTCCAAAACCGAGTCTCAATGAACCAAATCCCCATCCCGGTTCAGTGATCCCAAGACCGAACATGGCTCGGTTCGAGTACATATTGATTGTAAATATCTTTTTCTTTCATTAAAAAAAAAAAGAAAAAAGATCTAGCTTTTGAGTAGTCAAAAGAGAGAGAAAGTGGGAGAGAGATAGCAGTCACAAATATCCCGCTTCTTACTAGAACCACTTTAAAAATCCTCGTCCATTGAGATCATGGTTGATCCTATTATTGATTGTATCTCCCAAACACACTAACTTGTGCTTTTGTTTGAGATTTCCACTTGAGATTGTAGGAGACACCTCATTTTTGAAGACATGATTCTTCTTTTATTCAGATGTATTATATACCCTTGGATGTTGCCCTTGATGGAGACCCACCAAGACAACTCAGATTCGTGGTCAAATCCTTTTAAAGAAAGAGGGGTTAATATAGGAGCATCTCCGACCTAGTGATGTGGGCATAAGGCTACTACCTCAAAACCACATATTACCGTAAGTGTACGGTCGTGTCAATGTGAGTATATGATTATAACATCAAGGTTGAATCCCAAGGGACTATGTGTATCCCGACTATTGTTCAAGTTCACTAGAAATGTTTGAATGTGTAAAATGAAAGGAAAAGGGGTGATCAAGTGATTCAATGCTTGGGTTTGGGAGTAACAAGATCAAGAACTAATATGAGGAAAATACTAGGTTTAGGGTTATATCACCAAACCATAACTAGAAGCATGCTCAATCATGTTGTGTTCAATCAATGATGAGAGTATTAAGTCACACATACTAAGGTAGCATGGTATAAGGTGTGATTTGTCAAGGTATTTGGCTTGTGTCAACTATTGAGTATCACATGGTGTTTGCTATTTACACACTAGTTGATCAAGCTTAATGACAAGTTATGATTACATTAGACAATACAAGCATCACATGGTGTTTGCTTTTTGCTTGCACCATCTAACATAACACAGTTTGGACATTCACAACACAAGTATGTTGGTCCTAGCCAACAAAACTCAATCAGTATAAGCATCACAACATTGCACAATCATTCTTATATTACTTATCAGTCTCAACTTAGATGATTGATTCATATATCACTCATTCATGGTTGAAAATATACAATGTGCTATGGGAACAATCTAGTAATCTATGAAATGTTTATGAAATATGAATTTAGTCATGCAATCATATCTGTCTATTGATTGATGTTTGTCTTAGTGATTCATATGTTATGAATATTGAGCTAAAGTAAACATGCTTTGGTTCATGATAATGTGTATTGGTTATGAACTCTTAATTACTCCCTCGGGGAAACTTATTTTAGTTGACACTCACTTGAGTGAAAAATACTATCCCGTACGGGAAAAGACATATCAATAAAAGAAGTAAAAAAAAGTCAAAGTTATAACTCATAAAAGTTAAAATGCCAATATGATAAATGCTTATTTTTCAGTTTTCTTTTATGGCAATGAAGCCATGTATGTGTACATCAAAAGATGAATGCCAATTGAATGTAAACCATGCAAAAAGAGCATGAAATATATATTTGTTGGCTGAGTCCAAGAAGAAAAGATTTATAAATGACCCGATCATATTTGATTGCACTTAAGCATGTGAGACTTTATTTATCTTTTCCTCATAAGGGATGGTTGAACCCTATGATAGCCGATTTATGATTGTTTATATGAATTGTTGAATTTGCTTCTTTTTAACGAGCTCCGTTCTCATTTGTTATTTACCTTTGAGAGAATATGCGCTTATAAAGGATTTTGTAAAAAACGGTCTTCCGCCAAATGTGAGCTACTTTTATTGGAAATATTGAAAAGAACTTGGTTTTGAGAGTAACATTTTCTCTTAACGTCAAGGATTTCTAACTATCATAAAAAGTTCCGGTATTTGTACATGTTCTAGCTCATACACCAAAAGTGAGACTTTTCTTGGTCTTTTTAGGATTTCTAAGTGCTTAAAGTGTTTTCCATACACTTGATAAACTGTTAAGAGAGCACCCTCAAGTCGGTTAATACGATCTTTGTTTGTCTATGTCAAAGGCTATATTAGATAGTTACGTGCTTATTTTCAATGTTCAGCTATATTCATATGCGTGGTTATTTTTTGTTTAGCATAGCAGGGATACTTATTTGCTTAGATCAATGACCTCTTTACTCTTATCAAACTACATCATTCCTTTCTTTCCTCTCTTGATCTCTATAAAAAACCTTCAAAGACGGATTTCTTATATCCCTTTCTCTTTCTCTTATCCCTTTTAATTAGTGTAATTTCCTATCATTTATACACAAACACACGCGTTCCCCACGATTTAATACACAATATACTACATCCGATCCCATTATCCTTGCAGGTACGGTTGTTTAGAACTATTAGGTTTAAAACTTCCCCATCAAAAGGTAAGAAATGATACAAGTATGAAGCCAATAAAGCTAGGAAAACTCCAATGAAGGACCCTCGAGTAGCTCTCAGACTCGGACTAAGAAGACAAGAAAAACCCGAGTAAGAAACCACATAGTGAAAAATGTCAACATCTCTCGAGTGAACCCAAAATTCGAACAAGGAAGATAGGACAATTCGAGAGAAGAAGACATTCCACTCGGACTAAGAAGATTCTAGTGTGCAAAAAGGTCAACGTCTTCCGAGTTCGTATCAAATGAAATTCCACTCGACCAAAGAAGACTTCTTCACTCGAGCTAAGAAGAAAAAAAAACTCGAGAGAATAAGACATGTCACTCGGGAAAATAAGACAATTACTAAGTCGGTGGAAAAACTCGAGGTTAAAGAGGAGAAACCTAGCCTAAGTGTACTTCTTACCCCAGGGTGGCTTTACCGAGTTTCTACATCAGCTCCTTCTAGGATGCTCATCCTAACTAACTTTCCCACTTGATCCACTTGCTTCTTAGGGAGATAACATTTTTTAAGCGTATTTAAGGGGCATTAGATGAATTCCATTGTATCATCTTTTCTTACACTTCCAAACTACTCTCTTAGTTACTCTTTTATATTTAAAACCTTGTTTTGCAGGTGAACATGACGGAATTTTGGATCAATCAAGAGAAAAGTTTGGTGTCCATCATTGTTCTTGCTAGTTCTTCACCCCTTCAACTTATTTCGCTCATAACTTTTGATTGGTGAGGCCAAATTTGTCCATTCTTCTTCCTAATTCTCTATTTCTTGTCTACTTTATTACGCGATCGAAACATACCATAATATAGGATGTGGGGTTGATGCCACAGTTCCCAATCTAGATTGAAATTCCTCGAATCGATCAACAGAAGCAAATCTCGGTTGAAATAAAGGAAATCTCGGGCGAGATTTTCCCAAGAACAGGCCGAGATTCTTTGAAACTCAGAATGCGGAATAATGGATGATAATTAAATATAAGAAGATGATTAATGGAATGAAATATGATAAGTAAAGAAAGTTCGGACTATTATAAGATTTGCAAAGAACCTTGACCAATTATCTGTCAAAACCCTAAACAAAGAATTACCTTTTACCCTTCTTTCTTTAACCTTACACAAGCCTTCTAATTAAGACAAGCACAATGAGGGACTAGTTTGACTAGTAGCACCGATCTTCAACAAGATTAACACACACAAGAACAACCTAGTAGGGATTCACAACGATTCAACCAAAAACTCTCCTTTTGATTGAATAGAAATGATAAAATGTAAACTTCGCAAACGAAGTCACAAGTATCTCACACAAAATATGAAATATATCTATCTTATAAATCTCATCCTCTCAGGCTATTTATAGGAGAGATTCCTCTAAAAGATAATCTAAAAATAATACTAAAAGATAGAATCAAAAATACATTTAGATAGTTTGAGAGCATCAATGTACTAAAATAATAAAAGATAAGTTAGAGTATAATAATACTCAGATCGAGATCTACTCGATAACACACAACAGAGAAGAATATCGGTCTCAGGACATAAATCTCGGCCGAGATTTATGTGTATTGACCGAGATTTTGCATCTTCCATGCAATTCTCCATTATCTTCGATCCTCCCATCTTTGCAACTTGCATCCAACCTTTCCTTGAGTGTCTCCTACTTTTGACTTAGTGACGGGTCCATGTAATGTAGGTGCTATCAAAGATGGTCCCACATCATACTCCCCTTCTTGAAAAGGATTCGACCTCGAATCATAGCCTTGCTCATCACTAATCACACAATGACTCAACTATGGCATCTTCTTAACTGGATCAACTCCATGGGAAGGAATATATTAGCTTCTCCTTCCGTATCCGTTCTTTATGTACGTCAGCTCGTACATTAGTTGATACAAACGGATTCCGATGGTGCAAACTCCGAGTTCCATGGCTCTCCTGGAAGGTCTCTTGAACTCTGTAATACTCGGGACTTGAAAACTTTCACCATAACATACAATAGTGGCAAATCTCGGGCTTCATCCTCAAAACTCGGACGAGATTTCACATTTGGGTCTGACATTTTTACTGTGAATCTACAACTCGTCTTGGATGGTGAAAACTGAATATATTCTTGGATATTTTCTTCTCATAGATGCATTCAAGCTGAATCTTCTAGTTCAAATGGTATTTCCTTGCGGACTTGAGGATCCTTATCCGCAATGACTTTCCATTTTCCCTCTAGCTTTGTGCATGATTCCTCATGTATCTTTGTGACAATATCCTCCTGTTTTCCTGCAATCAACGTTACTCGTTCCCCTAAATGTAACGGTATAAGATCAAAAAAATTTTATGGAAAATAACTTAATTACAAAGTCATTATAGTTCAAAGCTAGATATGGGTCATAACTCCTAGAGTATGCACAACTAATAGGAGAAAACATTACAATTTCAAAAGTGTAGTTTCTCCCCTTCTTAGCTTTAGCTAACTTCTCAAATTAGCTCACACTAAGATCTTGCAATCCTACAATAAAGCTCACTCGCTTCCTCTTGAATAATGGTGCAAGATTAACCAATGTATCAACAAAGTCATGGTAGTGCAAAGTATACAAAACTTTATGCAACCTCAAACTTTCATTAACAGTCTCATGCATAACATACTTCCTATTGGGATCTAACAATGCCACAACTTGACAAGGCACCACACAAGGCTCTTCATACTCCTCTCTAGGGGTTTCAAAAGTCTTTGTGCATTGAATTAAAGGAAAATTAGAAGATAGATCACTAGGAAATTGACCTAAAGAACACTCCAAAGAGGAATGCAACAACTTAGATTCATTCACATCACAATCAAAAGAATCATCACATTTCAACTTAGGTATATGCTCATTACAATCAAGAGAATGTTCATTCATACTTGTATCTATGTCATGCTCATCATTATAAACTTTATGTATCAAATCAGATTCATGCTTATGGGTCTCTACACTAGTCTTAGCATGTAACACAATAGTAGATTCCGATTTTAATAAATCCAAATTATCATACATAGAAGGTTTAGAATTAATAACCTTTACGATTTTAGCATCCTTGTTTGAATGCGGTCTATGTGATTCATAATTTCGTTCTCTCCTGGGATTTTGTTTATATCGAGGATAATTTCTCTCATCCTCGAATTCCTGAAAGTTAAGAAACCTTTGACGGTTGGGTGTATCATAGTATTGACGTGAATATCTCATAACTTGCTCATGGGAATTCTTTGGAGATGGAACCGGGGTTGGGGTTCTATATGGAACACAGGAACGCCCATCATCCTCATTTACGGATCTCCCCTGGGGAAGACGGTTATCAAATCTCGACTGGGGGCGAGATTCTAAAATCTCGGGCGAGATATTGAGGATCTCGGCCGCAATTTCTCATTGAGACGCGGTTCTAGTTTTTCTAGTGTTTCGTTTACGCTTGTCAGGGCTGCTATGATTTTTTTCATCATGGTCCGGGCATCGGGGTTGTCTAACCCACTTCCTTGAGACCCGTTATGGTCTTTAGATATATACATCCTGCACAATCACATAAAGTAACAACAAACGCGTGACGTTATTGAAAATGAGGGTTCCTTACTTTTTTTCTCTCACACTCACACTTTGTTGTGAATCTCAAGCTAATTTGATGTAATTTTCGTGGATGGATTAATGCTTATTTACCAATCGATGAACTAGCTTCAACTAGAACTCCTCGGATGCCTCAAATAGTCAACTTGGTTCGGAGAAAGGTTCTTGTGTTGGAAGTTAGTTAAGGCACTCCTGTTGTAGGTTTCTTCACACAATGACACAAGGTAGACAGGATATTGCAAGTATGACACAAGTAGTATGATAGAAGGTACAGATACTAACTAACACACCCAAATAATTCGACTCAATGTGTCTAGAGTGACAAGAGGCAAAAAATAGGGACACAAGAGATTAAGAAGAGAGCTTTACGTACCTCGCACTTGAGAAACTGGAGAAAGAGTTAGTCGGTAAGGGTTAAGGCTCAACAGTAGCAAATCTCGGGTTGAATGAGGGGAAATAGCGGGCGAGATGTTGGGTCCAGGGGCCGAGATTTGTCAAAAGGCAAGGTTTTTGTGATCCAAACTGGTTGGGGCTCAAGGTAAGCTTCTTCTTTGTTGTCTTCTTGGTATATACACTCTTGGATCATATTAGTTCTTATCCGAATGGCTTCATTGAAACTTTTGGTTATAATCGATTATATGAATGTAAAGGTGAAGTCAACAAAGGACTTTTGATGTTGTATGAACGTGTATCCAAGGTAGATGATAAATATACAGTTGTTGGATAGTAGATATGGTCGAACTTTGTGGGCAGTTATGTTTCAAGATATGATAAGATCTTATCTACTAGATAAAATCTCAACAAAAAGATATCAGTATATCTCTTTCCTTACTCTCTACAGCTTGATATGATGTCTCCATAATGATATGTTCCAAATATAATTCCGGAACTGATTAGATTTGGAGAGAAAATCACGATATTTGGGTTTTAACAAAATCTCAATCAATATTTGTAATTCTCGGGCGATATTTTAGGGAACGAGGCCGAGATTTTGGTTTCTGCAATGGAATCTCGGTAAAGGTTTCACTACTTCAAGGTTATGGTTGGCTTGTGTTTGGATAAGGCTTTTCTCTCTTTTCTAGTAAACACAAGACAACGCACGTTAAGCTCAAATAATCTCAAAAAAGATGGCAAACACAAAAAACTCGATTTTTATGTGACTCAAAGAAGACTCAAATAAAAAGATCAAACCTTTGGTGTATGGTCGGACTTCAATCGGTTAGTTTTGATAGCACTTTGATGTGGAGTTGACGCCGTAGTTCCCGATCTAGATTGAAAGTCCTCGAATCGATCAACAGAAGCAAATCTCGGTCGAAATAAAGGAAATCTCAGCCGATATTTTCCCAAGAACATGTTGAGATTCTGTGAAACTCAGAATGCAGAATAATGGATGATAATAGAATGTAATATGATAAGTATATGAAGACCTTGGAGAGTCACCACGGAGGTGAGTGGAATGAGAGTCTCTACTATTTGAGTTGCCCCTTCCTTGATCAAACAATAATCACTAGACCTTGGAGAATCACCATGGAGATTTCTAATGAGGTTGATCATGATGATCATGTCCTCAATCTCTTTCTTCATTTCCAAATCTCTTCTCTTATACTTTTTTGGATAACTTCTTATGAAGCACTTCTAAACTTGAATCTTCAATGCTTGGTTTCTCGTCAATCATCATCTCTTCTACTTGGCCTTGAATAACTTGAGGAGCTTCAATTGATTTTGATGAATTTTTCACTTGTTTAGAAAATTGTTGCTCAAACATATCTTGACTATTTAAAATTGATTTCACTTTGGTGAAGAGCTTCTTCATTGTCTCTAGCAATCTAGCTTCTTCTTTTCTAGAAAGAAGCTCTTCACGCTCTATTATCCTAGCTTCCTCTTGTTAAGCTAGTTGTTGCTCAAGCATCATTTGTCCTTTGTCAAGAGAATTCACCTTGTCCATGAGCTTTTGTAGCATTTCTTTAGTTTCAATAAGAAACTCTCAATTTTCCACTTTTCTAGCTTCCTTTTTTATTGGACATACCATTCATCAAAGACAATTTTCTCATGGTATGCCTCTCTTGTTGAAGCCCATATGCAAGCTAAGTGATTGGTCATCGCTTGAAGCACAATCTACAAATCAGAAACACTCATAAATGCGTATCAAATGTACCAAAACACTTAAACTACGATGAACTATCAAACGGTCAAACTAAGTCAAGAATTTCCGGTAATGGCGCCAAAAATTGAAGTAAGATAAGTGAACACTCAAAAATTGCATATTCCCGCCAGTGCACGGTCATTGTCAATGTAAGTATATGATGTTTTTATCAAGGTAGAATTTCACATGGATTCTATGTAGCTTGATTGAGATCAAGTTCAAACCAAGTCCAAGTGTGTAAAAGAAAAGGAAAAAGGGTGATCAATGAATCAAATATGTGGGTGAAATGAGTAACTGGAAGCAAGTAACACACAAGTATAAAATATGTCAAAATACGATATGTTTAGGACTAATCCTCCCAAACCATAACTAGCTAGATAGCTAGCTAGTTATGGTGAGTCATCATATGCATGCATATCTCGTTTGGCATGATTTGTGTTCATATTGAGCATGAAGCCTTCCTATTGCAATATGTGTAGTCTACTTTGGTTTGTGTTGCATTTCAGGTGTTCATGGCCGGAAATGAGCAAGAACGATAAAAAAAATGCCAGAGTACGAGTTTCAATCCTCCATGAGGTCAAGTACATCATATAAGACTTCTATATTGACTGAAGATCAAAGATCCAAGTTGGATCTTTGTTGGAGAAAGAAGGATTGAAGAGTCATGTGAAGATCATTAGAGTTGGAGCGAGATTCATTACTATGCCTAGGAGATGCCCATTTTCGACCATCTTACGTATGGATATGGACAATTAAGTCAATTACAAAGTTGTAGATCATTGAAGAATCTTAGTAAGTAATACTCATAAGTATCATACTTCTAACCACATCTACAGGAAAGTAAGTTTTACTAAATTGTCAAAAATTTATCAACGTGGAACAGAAGAGAAATACAGCCCGTGTGTAAAGACAAATATGGTGTATGTGTGAGTGTGTGCGCGCACACACACGCGCGTGCGTGTTAAGGATATATGGCATGCAAGCTGTATAAATTTTACTCATAAACTATATAATTAGCCTCTGAACTGTATTTGACTCCACAGATGCCAAAATCATATTATATCCTATTTTATCCTATGCTTATGTGTTGGGCTTCTTATGTCCGTCATAGGGTTTGATGTAAACATTATAAATAGACCTTTTTATGTCAGATTAGAGGTTTGTGCGGTTCAACCAAGTTCTAGAAAAAACCAAGGTTCCGAGTCCGCATTGGTGGCACCGTAGAGTTAGATTTCCCTTTCCTTTGCTTTGTACATACTTTTCAACTTGTTATTTAAGTTTCTTGTTACGTTTGATGAAGATCAATGTTGAATTTCTTGTGAAGAATCATAATTTTTTGTAAAAAAAAGGTTGATCAATATGATTGGGAACTAGAAGAAGCTAAAGAAGAAGAATTTCTAGAGATCGTTGAGAACATCTCGAGAGAGGAGCCGATTACAAAATGTTAAGGTATAAAGCGGGAAAGGGACGAGGAGTCGTCTACTGAGGCATTTAAGGAGGTCATATCAATTAAATCATTCAGAACTGAGACTAACATAGCTTTACCTTTGCAGATTGCTGAGAAGACGAAGATTTCAAGTCTCAAGATAACAATACGGGTTATGTGTTAAGCACATATACGTCCTCCAAGCCATATTTGTTTTTTTCCTGACAAAAACCATATTTCTAGTTGTATTCCTCCACAACACATACGTATTTTTCAACAAATTCAAGGGACAACTTCAATCAAATACGGTTTATGGGGAAATCTTATAGACGTTGTAAACTATATTTCTTTTTTCCTAAAACCCGTATTTTCCTTAGCCTTGGATTGTATTCCCTTCACTGAAGCCATATCCAAGGATGAAGTTTGTGTCGATAAAGCTAAAGACCCCTTGATCTTCATGAATAAGTATGGGGTATGTTGTGGAAAGACAAGAACACTATGTTTGGTTTTGTTGATGCTTATAGTTTCTATGATGATTATTGACTATAATGAATGTATTTCATCGATGTTTGGCTTTGGTTTCATCATTTTTCATGCTCATATGCATATTTTGCTCGTTTTGAGGCATAAGAATGCTTTTTGTGAAATTAATTTCATTTGAAGCGTTTTCTTTTATCCATATTGCTTTGAATATGATTTTGTATGTTGAATGATGCTTATTGATATATTGCAACGCAATTTCATGCATTTTGGTTGATTTTGCCAAAAAAATTTTTTGCGTTTTGGGCATTTTTGAGATATTTGTCGGACATTTGAGAGTCTCTCGAGGTTTGTTGATGGATTAATGCGTTTAATTGGCCATGCCTACTATTATTCTATTCTCACATTTATTTTTGGAGGTATTATGACTTTATCATCAAACCGACACAAGCAAGTCGCTGCTAGACCTCGATCTAGAGCCTCTAGAGAGCCTTCTACTCCAGTTGAGCCCATTATCGTTCCTCCTTCCATCCCATTCATTCATTATTCCACCTACAACACGCTTTCTATTCTCAAGATCCAGGCGACGAGGTTCTTCGACTTGAGCATTTTGTCTTACTTGAGGTTTGACGCGGATTTTCGATGAATTGTTGAGCATGCTCACTTGGACCGGCTAGTCAGGACGCAAATGCTCTCCTACAGGGACTTAAAACCGGAGATGCTCTCCACCTTTGGTATTGATGTTCATGAGTTCAGTTAGGGTTGTATTAATGTCTCCTTCCATATATAGGGGACTCATCACAACTACTCGTTCGCGCGGTTCGGCGCCCTTTTTGGTTTCCCTATAGGTGGTGTGAGGTTTGATAGAGCTTGCCAATAAGGTGCTACCACCTTCTGTCTAGATACTTCTATCCCTAGAGAGGTTTGGCGGCCTTCGAACAAGAATGGTTTCACGGATTTTGCATCTGACGATCACCATTCTACACCGCTACCTATCTAAATGGCTCCTCCTGAATTATGACTCTTTTGGTGACGTCACTAGAGAGGAGTTGTACATGCGGATGTTGATGTTGGGCAAAGACCCCGACATGAGTTTTTTCTTTACCCACTATCTACAAAAAGCCTTGAGGAAGATGGCCGGTACACTTATGTGCGGAGTAGTTATCACTTACATTGTTGTTTGGATTGAACATGATGTTTTCACGCTTTCACCTATCAAAGACTAGCCATTCTACATTTATGTATCCGCATTGAGACACATGGGGATTTTCAAGACATCCACTCGAGGATTGTTGGTGGTTTGTATGTGGTCACCGTATGTTTCATGATTCTTCCCTTGCTTGAGCATCCTGAATTTGTTGACGCAATTGGTCCGTTTGGTGTTGCATCTCAACAAGGGTGACGACACTACTTTTGGTGCTTGAACGAATCACTAAATCATTCGGATCTAATATGTTTTTAGAGATGGATGAGTTGACCAAATTGGATTGATCAAAAAGGTTACCCAAGCGGACTCAAGCGGTTGTGTAAATTAGCTTATCTAGTACGTTTGGAGCGTAGAATCCTTTCGGGTTGGGGGTTTAAGGAGTAAGAGGTTTCCCTACACTCTTTCCTCTGCGCATTCGAAAAGAAATATAAAAGAGGAAAAATGCCGAATACGGATCGAAATTTTTCTAAATAATTCTATTCGGATATTCGGGTATTCAGATTGAATCAATATGTTGCCTACCCCAACAAACACCAAACCATAACAATTAACAAATGTATTTGGGTCATTTGGCGACTTGCCAGTTTGGACGTATAATTTAATGTTTAAATATAAAAAAAAATGATTTGGGCTTAGTGATTTGGTTTCATTTATATTTTAAATTAAAAAATTTATTATATATGAAACGGGTCTTGTTGGATGAAGAAATCAAGGCTCGTATCTCAACCCAAATATTTTTGACAAGACAAATTCGGGACGAGATTGTTATTTTTGCATGACATTCCGTTGGGATCGAGATGTGACCGGAACAAGATCGGGACTTGTGTTCACCCCTTTTTAAAAAAATATATATATTAGAATTGATTTGTACATTATGTACGAATTTGAACAAATCTTTTGCAAACCAAATATCCTTTATCAAATCATGAAGTCAAACAATAAAAATTTTGAGAAAAAGCTTAAGTTACACAAAGGAAGAGTATACCGTGCATAAATAAAGCAGACCATGACAGAAGGAATTTGAGAAGCAATATAAACAGTTCCAACTACGATTATAATCACAAGAATTAGGGAAATTGGGTTCTTCAAAAGCGTCACTATCGGTTGAAATATTATGTAAAGCACACAAGTGCTTACTGATAATGCCTACAAAGCATACCTTAGAATTTCTCCACTAAGGCCCGGCCCGACCCGACCACTATGCCTATTGTCATTCAACCCTAACACAGGCAAAACAATCCCAATCAACATTATAAAATGTGGTTTTGTGTGATTTTGAACTAAAATCCCCATTTTTATTCTCTTTTACTTTTTAAAACAAAATAACTTATTTGTGATTCACTGACAAAATAATCGATAGAAAATGGATCCGATGGCTAATTGTAACAAAAGGCGGTTGTTTTACAAAAATTATAAAATGTGGTTTACACAGAAAAAGGAAATAAAATTGAGAATAGACGAGACGAGCACACACTCGCATAGTATTCATGTGCAATGGAGGTGGGTTTCACGTGCCAAAAAGGGACAAAAGGAAAAGCGTGGGGCTTACAAGTTTCAACCGAAATAACTCACGGTTGACCAGTCAAACCATGCCTTTTAAACTTACTACACACTTCCGATACATAAAGGAAATCAATCTCTATTCCTTTTCCATCTTTCTTAAGTATGTTTTTTTTAAAAAAAAATAAAAAATAATAGTGAAACAATAAAGGAAATGTAATTAATTTATAATAACGTTATGAAGTGATGAGCATGTTCTTCCCTCCTGTGCGTCTCTTTCTGACTCTCATCCTCTTTTTCCTTCCTTATCCTATCTTTGACCATGAGGTTGAACATCGCCATCCAAGAGCTAACAATTTAAATATTATTTTATTTGATGCTATTTACATATCTTTTTTTCCTTTAAGGGCAACACACAAGTTTGACCAACTAATCACCGGCCAATTAGGCTTCAATAAGCATAAAGATAACGCTTTTATGATTAGATTAAAACCCTTTAACATATTACGAAAGAGAAGACACTTACTATACGAATTTCAAACAAGTCAAACAAAACTAAATGAAAGGAATAAATTAAGACAGACTAAATTACTGTAACTAGATTACAATTTTAGTTACGGAGTAATTGTGTTGTGCGTTAAGATGGATCGAACTTGTAAAACTTGTCGACGGCGACGGAGACATCCCAGGTGCAACTGAGGCCTTTGGGGATGTAAACGAGATCTCCGGCGCCGAATTCCACAATCTCCGACGAGCCCTTTGGGTAAACCTTCACTTTCCCCTTCACAAAGTAACACGTTTGCCTAGCGTCGAATTTTAGCGTCAGTTTTCCCGGCGGACACCCCCACCTGTACATCGCATACCATTTACCAAACATATATATATTAATTGATTCAGTGCTTTGAAAATGTCGACTTACTTGGGCCAAGACTTGATGCCGAGTTCAGATAAACGGGACTCTGGAGGGTTTCTCTCAACTACGATGTTAAGGTTTGGATCGGAGCTTGATGATGATGCCATGAATTTCAAAGGTGTGATTTTTATGGGTTATAGAAGAGAGAGTATTAGGGCGTGTTTGGAAGAAGAAGGCAATATTGTGTAAGGACTGTACCCATCAATGGATCCTTATATATAACAAGTGAACCGCCCAAAACCTATTGTTTTTACCCTTGTAGGATGGCATGAGTAAAGGTAATTGCGTAAATTGATGTTACTATAATTAAATATTTATCTAACTAATTTATTTTTCATATTCTCCATGGACATTTTTGTATGCTATTTAGTTTATAACTTATTTAATATTTTTGGTTATTTTATTTACGGTAGAATGTGCAAAAATATTAATCATGGATAACAATATTTTAACTTTTATTAGATATTTTTTTTATAAAAACAGTTAAACATAAGACTTTGTAAAATTAAGAATAATTATGTAATGTGTTTTTACGCTTATCTTTAACGCATGAACTACTATTTCAAAAGAAATGTGTGAAATGATTAATTAAAGATACCGATATGTGGCATTAATTATATGTGCGACATCTAAGCGTAATCAACGTAAATGCGACAAATCAAGTATCCGGAATAAAAACAGTTTAAGTTAAGACTTTATAGATTTAATAATAATTATGTAACCTATTTTTACCCTTATCTTTAGCACACAAACTACTATTTCAAAATAAATGTTTGAAAGGATTAATTAAAAAAAAAAGTGAGTTTGTGGCATTAATTATATGTGCGACATCTAAGTGTAATCAACGTAAATGCGACAAATCAAGTATCCGGAAAAAGATAAGACTTTATAGATTTAATAATAATTATGTAACACATTTTTACCCTTATCTTTAGCACATGAACTACTATTTCAAAAATAAATGTTTGAAAGGATTAATTAAAAAAAAAGTGAGTTTGTGGCATTAATTATATGTGCGACATCTAAGTGTAATCAACGTAAATGCGACAAATCAAGTATCCGGAAAAAGATAAGACTTTATAGATTTAATAATAATTATGTAACACATTTTTACCCTTATCTTTAGCACATGAACTACTATTTCAAAATAAATGTTTGAAAGGATTAATTAAAAAAAAAGTGAGTTTGTGGCATTAATTATATGTGCGACATCTAAGCGTAATCAGCGTAAATGCGACAAATCAAGTATCCGGAAAAAAAACGGTTTAAGATAAGACTTTATAAATTTAATAATAATTATGTAACACATTTTTACGCTTATCTTTAACGCACGAACTACTATTTCAAAATAAATGTTTAAAAGAATTAATTTAAAAAAAGTGAGTTTGTGGCATTAATTATATGTACGACACCTAAGCATAATATACGTAAATGCGACAAGTCATTCTTATGTCTCCTACTATAGTAAATACATACCAACTACAGATAACTAAATGTATGTGCTATTATAATTGAATTTTTATATTATTAAAAGCAAATAATTTTGAGGCGTTGAGAAAACAAGCAACGCATATGGTTGTGCGCCTAAAATTCACTTTATTATAAGGGAGATTTTATTCGCACGACGATGGATTTACAAAACGCCGAACTCACGCGCATTGTAAATTTGCCATGTATTCGGAACCCGATTGCGCGTCAAGGTTGTTCTTGTCTTCCAAAATAGTCATTGTGTGGTAATTTTTCAAAAAATATTCATTGTGTAACGGTAATAGATTTGAAATATGACCATTGTTATTAGAACGTTATGTATGTTTTGTTATATATATTGAGAGTCAAAGAAGAAATTGATCAACCTCACAAACTCTCCAAAAAAAGGGTAGCGGATATGACAAACAAGTCGATGAAAATATGTTGATTATTTCGTTCAATGATTCAAACTTTAGTCAACCAGACAAATTTCTTCCACATTTTCAAGTAAGAATTTTTTAACTTATTATAAGTTGCTTACTGTACCGAATCAAAACAATTCTCCTATTCTTGTTTTTCAATTAGGGTCTACCGAATTATCCGCATGATGAAGGGACAAACTACTCTGTTATATTTAAACTTTGTAGTTTTTTTTTTATGATCAAGAGACAATGGTTGATTTGGCTCGTTGCATGGGAGGAACGATGATATGGTGTTAGTCACAAATAGGTCATGAAGAAATGTTAGGGGATTCGTTGCATTTTGGTTGACATGCGAATGTTTCGGACATCCTAAGAAGAAAAAAGACATTGCTCTTCATACCGAGCCATCATCTAGCCGAACACATAAACTGAGAAATGGCGGGTGTTTATTTGAGCTTGAGGGATACAAAGCGAATTCGATAAATGAACGTGAGATGTTATTTGTGGAGTGCACAACCATACACTTCCCGAAGAGTTTAAGTGACATACGTATGTTGTCCGATTGACGTCCACACAATATCGGAAGGTGACGTAAACTTGGGTCGGGTTTTAAGCCGAAGAATATTTTTGAAGTCACTTCAGTTGGATGAACCCCACAACGTCACCACCATAAGACAAGTATATAATGTTGGATTGAAGATTAGGATGCTACAAGCTAAAGGACGAGGTCAACTCCAACAAACCCTCCACACACTAGAGCAATGTCGTTACTATGTGAAAGTGAGGAGATGTCCGCATTCAAATAAAGTTTTAGAATTTTCATCATTCATCCAAATTCCATGCATCCCCTCAACTTAAATATTTACGTCATCATAATGAACATGGCATACAAGACAAACGAGTAAGTTTTAATATCCTTTATTTCTGGAGTCTTTATATATTACAATCACATTTGTTTTCATGTCCAATGAAAACTAGTGTCTTGATTGTGCGCCCTCTATATGTACAAGATGTTGTTGTAAGAGATAGTTGGAATCACTAGCATGAACTAGACGTTCGCAATAGAATTTGTTTTTGTGTCTAAGGAAAACTCTAATCACTATGAGTGGACATTAGAGAGACTCTGACATGTATGCAAAAATGTTACACCACAGACATTGTCACGGATAGAGAGCTTGAACTTATTAGTGCATTAGGTGTTGTGTTCCCAGAAGTGAAGCACATGATTTGCAGATTTCATATAAAAGTGGAACATTCAACATAGATCTTGGGCAATGACATGATCAAAGCAAACACAAACACTTTTTGCATCACAATAAAATGCCTTGTTTGAATCCAGATCTTCTAAGGGTTACGAGAGGCGTTTGACTGAGTTGAAAGTTAATTTCCAAATATATCCGAGATTGATGAGCTATTTCGAGGCTACATGGCTAATCACATACAAGAAAACAATTGTTCGAATATGGGGCGACTTATATCATCATTTTTCCACGAGAACAATAAATGTGTAAGAACTCAATCCTACCTTGCTTATAAGTTTTTATTTTAAATTTATAATATTATATTGATTCGTTAATGATTATTAGGTGTGATTTTGTGCACTATTTTTTGAAGAGTACATTGCATTCCAATATGCAAGAATTTAACTTGGTGGTGGACAACATCGACTTGATGATAATTGATCAGATTAGAAAGATCCAAGCCTCAATAGAGACTTCACGCAGGAGGATGTTGTTGGATGTGCGGTTTGAATATTTGATTTTCTTTGAAACAATGTAAGTTAGTGTTTCACGATATTGTTAGAGGTATACAAAAAAGCGAATAAATTTAATAATATAACATGTCAAGATTCATATTGGAGGGAAACTCATGTATTGCCATGTGTGCATAAATTCTTCCTTGCTATCAGGGTCCGGGTGCCAATATATGTGGACCATATGCATCCATATTGGAGGCAAGTACGATGGGAAATAGTGGATCTGGTCATAGAAGATGATGTGGTTCACATTTATCCGCACATTGCGTCACTAAACAAATTAAGGGAGATAATGGATTTGAATTTGCTAAGTAAAGATTAGATTGAGTAGATGACTTCGACATATAAGGACATGATACATCTAGGGAATACAACTTTGAGAAAACCAGAGCACCATGTAAGAACTAAAGGAAGACCACCAAAATATGCTATTCGTTCAACTAGGACAACACCAAGTGGGTTTGAGCATGATTCAGGGTCGGGCAATCCACATCCTCGAGGTCAATATGTGAAGTTAAGGCTCAAGAGGTTGAACCAGAGGAACAAACTCCGTGTAGTAAACCACTTGACAAGAAAACTATCTCGTGACTGTCTAAGGTGTTTCGCTTCACTGTTGGTTAGATCCATAAGTTCATGAAATTGTTCATCTCTTCGACTTTGATGGTCGATGGACATTGCAGGTTTAAATCCCTCTGTATGATTTGTGGATATTTTGAGGAAGAACTTCTATGCAACGGTGAATATCTCTTTCATTCCTTAACCATTGTTTTTTTTATTTAGTTTGAGCTAAAATATTACTAAGATTGTTTTATGCACACAAGCGTTCTATTTTAAGCCTATTGATAAAGTCGTGAAGTCTATTTTCTGGACAACTAATGAAACTTGTCCCCCGCAACAATAAATGAAATTATCGATCGTCTATTTGGTAGCAACAACATAATATTGAGTCGTTATGGTTATACTTGGACGGAGTCCTGATACATGTTTATCTATGATCACAACGGTTGAGAACTAAGAACCATCGACAGAGATTCATACAATAACATAGTTTGCCAATCATTTTGTAGTTGTAAGTTAACTCTCTTTACTAACTTTCTTATGCTCATACTACAATGACAAAGTGTTTAAACTAATGATTATAAGGATTATTTTTTTAAAGGTTTGGACCAAAGAAGATTCACCTTTACCTCATTTGACAAATGGGTGGAAAAAATAATTATGATTCAAACGTGGATGGATGGGACAAGCCTTTTCATAATAGGCTTAAGAAGCACGATGAACTCCAATGCCTAGAATGTACTTTAAAAACAACCATATTGGTCGACGATCCCTAAGGTTAATAATTCTAGTTTTATGACTAAGTGTATGTGTAATATGTGTTGTTTTTTTGTTATGACTAAGTGTAATATGTGTTGTTATTTTGTTATGACTAAGTATAATATGTGTTGTTATTTTATTATGTGTTTGATGCGGGGTTCAGACCGCAATGACGGATCTAGATTGAAGTCCTTCGAATACCTTCAAGGATGACGAATCTCGACTGAGATGACGAGATGAGTAGCAAGATTTACGAAAACCAAAGAAAAAGAAAGGGGAGAATATATGGTGATGGATGGTGAGATTAGATAAGCAGATGAGATGGATGAATTGATGAAATATAGGTCAAGAAGAACCAATGTATACTTACTATAACCTTTGATCGATTGGATCAAAACCCAAGCAATGAATTATCTTAACCCTTACTTCTTCAACCTTACACAATTCTTCAAATCGAGACAAGAATAAGGAGGGACTAGAATCGAATAGGAACACCAATCTTTAACGAGATTAACACACACAAAAATAAGCTAGCAAGGAATCACAACGATTCAATCAAAGACTCTTTTTGATTGAATTGGAATGAATAAAACGATATCTTCGTGAACGAAGGAACGAATTCTCAAAATTTGGCTGAAAAATAATCTACCCTAAAAACGTGTATAGGAGATATTTTATATCCTTAAAAGCCTTCAACTAAAAGAATAAAAATAATCCTAAAAAATATAAGATAAAACATCCTTTAGAAAGACTAGAGCTTAAAGGTAATAGAATGTCTCATAAAATTTCTTAGAAGCTCCAAAAGCTTCAATCCTTGATTTCCTTTCCATTCTCACGTGTGCATGACATGCATGACGTCTCCCATATGTTCTCCATGGCTGGAATTTTCATCAACATGACTAAGGAAGACTTAGTCAAAAAAAATATCAACAATGGTCTCTTTAGGAGTTAAGGACATCAACAAGGTAGAAACTTCTTATTCAATGGCTCTTGCTTTCGATCTAGTGATTGATCCTTGCATGGTAGGACGTTTAGGGGATGTTGGTAATGGTTTGTACTCCTTCTCCTTGATTGCCCTTACTCATGATCCAATGATTGACCTTAGTGTAGTAGGGGTTGTTAGTGATGGCCCCTCGTCATACTCCCCTTCTTGGAAAGGAGTCATCCTTGAATCATCATCATGCTCATTACTTAACACAAAGGGACTTAGATATCCTACATTGAATGTAGAGCTCACTCCATAGTCCTCCAGAAACTTCAATACATAAGTATTGTTTCCAATCTTTAGCACCTTGAATGGTCCATCTCCTCTTGGTGATAGTTTAGATTTTTGATTTTTCGGAAACCTTTCTTTCCTCAAGTGCAACCAAACGATATCTCCTGGTTCGAACAACAACTCTTTCCAGTTTTTATTAGCTTTGGTCAATACATGCTTCTCCTTCTCCTCCAGCCTTTTGCGTCTATTCTTTGATGATCTCTACCTATTTTCTGCTTCAAAGTCTACTCGCTCCTCTAAAGACAAGGGTATAAGATTAAAAGGGGTTAAAGGATTCAACTTATACACACACTTAAAAGGCATTAGGTTAGTAGAAGAATGCAATGTGCGATTATATGAAAATTCTACATGAGGCAAGACATCTTCCCAAGCATTCAAATTATCCTTCAAAACAGCCCGCAAAATGGTAGTTAAATTCCTATTAGTAACCCCAATTTGACCATCCATTTGAGGATGACTAGAAGTAAAAAATAACAACTTATTTCCTAGTTTTCCCTAAAGAGTCTTCCAAAAGAAACTAAGAAACTTCACATCTTCATCACTCACTATAGTCCTAGGTACTCCATGTAATCTAACTACTTCCCTAAAGAACAAGTTAGCTACATTATAAGCATCATCGGTCTTATGACAAGCAATAAAATGGGTCATCTTAGAGAAATGGTCTACTACCACAAAAGTTGAATCCCTCCCCTTCTTACTCCTAGGTAACGCTACAACAAAGTCCATGCTAATGTCTTCCTAAGGTGACTTAGGAGTAGGTAAAGTGGAATACAAGTCATGGGATTTCATTCTAGCCTTAGTCTTTAAACATGTAACACCCCAAATCCACGAGACTCGAGGCGCTACGGGCGGAGACCTCACAATGGGTTACGACCCTTAGCCTGCTGTTAGCATGAAATATAACTATATTTTAGGCACTTGTTTTGATTGTTTTTCCCTCTTAGATGTGTACATGGATATGAGTTTGAAGCATTTATGAGCACTTTCACCTATTTTATCGATATGGAGATCTACACAAACTTTGTTATGTTTATAGGTAAATAAAGGCTTGAATTGGAGCATAATGTGGAAGGATAGGAGTATTTGATCATGCTAGATGGCAAGGAGATGCTTTGGAGAAGATAAGGAAGGAGGATGAGTGAAGAACATCACGAAACAAAGGCTTTCACGAAGGCCAGGGAGTTCCAGGACCTAAACCACGACCGTAGTTATGGATGAGTTCGTGGAGAGTGATTTTGGAGCACAACAAAAAGTTCCATGCCCTAAACCACGGCCGTGCAATCTTGTACTAGGCCGTGATTTCCATGACGAAGTGACGTGTCATATTTGACACGTCAGCGACGGTTATTGGGCTTTTCTCGTAACCCTTTTTTGCCCTATAAGAAGGCTCGAGAAGGTAGTTTCGAGGACGGTCACTTAGGGTTTCATTTTACCTTCACTCGAAATTCCTCAGGGAGGGTTGATACGAAGGATTGGAGATTTCGGATCGTGGCTTAAGAAAGACGCAATATTGAAGATTGTGTACTTCGGGATTTCCTTAGGGTTACTTTTGGAGACGGATTGACACTCCGTTCTTCGTTGTTCTCTAAGATTGTTATAAGGATTCCTATTCCATATTTTGCATTCATTAAACGCGTACTTTGGTTGATCGGATTTGAGATTGACTTTGATTGTTTATTGAGTTTTCGAGGGTTTTTACCTTTTTCTCTTCTTAATTTGATATTTGATTCAATGACTATGATTATTGGCTAAAATCCTTTAGCAATTGTAAGGTGAAGGGTTGATAGTTGTGGCTTAGATAATGATAGATCGATCGTAAATCGATTGGACCTTGAGAGTGTGAGAAACCTCGTCGACAACCTTTTCCACGGTCTGTTCTTGAAAACCACGGCCGTGGTTCTTCAAGGTCTAGCCGTGATTTCCTCTGTTTTACGACTTTTGCTTTTGCTTTAATCCAATGTTAGAGATATGCTTTAACCTAGCCTAGGCTTGCCTTTCCTAGGTAGTAGTGAGACCCAACATCCTCTATTTTGGTTTCGAGTGTCACAACCTTAACCGTTTTAGTTTATCTTTGATTCCTTGGGTTTGGGCATGGGTATTTGAGAGTAATTCTTGTCCTTAGATCCTTTCTATATTGCAGCCTCAACAACCTTTATAGAGAGTGTCCTTTGACGAGTTACATAGGGTTTTGGAACTTAACCGTACTCAACCTTACATTAGTTATACCTTTGCAACCTCAACTCTGTCCTTATATCTATACAATATCTTGAATCGATTGCCACAATTTGGTACTTGAATCTTTAGGATTGATGTTTTCCCAATATTTGTAAAGCTTCTATACTTTATTTGCTCGATAATTTGTGAACTGAATTTGATCCCCCAAATCCCTGAGTTCGATACTCTGAAATTCTTGCTTTACTACGCCGATCCGTACACTGCGGGTTCGCTTGCTTTGATTTCAGTTTTATAATTTAAAACTTATTTTCACGCACACTTTGAGGCAAACACGTTTTTGGCGCCGTTGTCAGGGATTTAGTCTAGACCAAATTTCGGTTTTTGGTTGTCGAGTTTGGGAGCTTTTGCTCTTGTGATTTGATTAGTCTTTTTGAGTGATTTTTGCAGATTCTTTAGGTATATGCGAAAGACTAGATCTACGAAAGATCTAGTTCCTTTCGATCCAGAACTTGAAAAAATTTTGAGAAGAAAGTTGAAAGAGAAAAAGATGGCTGAAAATAATGAGAGGAACATCCAATCGGAGTTGGATGAAACTCAAGCTCAACTCAAATTGAGTGAGAAAGCTCGTATGGAAGAATTAGAGCGTCATCAATTCCAAATAGATGACCTCAAGGCTATGATGCTAGACATGAAGTTGGAGATGAATGATGCTAAGAAGAAGAAAGTCAAGAAACCTAAGTCCATTAAAGCTGAATCATCCGACGTTGATGAAATGCCAGACTTAGAGGATATTACACCACTAGTCGGTCCAGTTCGTGATAATCGTAGACCACAAGTTAATCCTCCCGTTCCCGTTGGAGATGTGAGAGTTGCTGATGGAGGGGTTGAACCACGAACCCTTGGATAAAGGATGGATCCAATTCAGCAACCACGCCGTTTAGGTGTGAATTTCGGAGGTGAAGACGTCTAGGATTTCGGGTTTAGCCCGCAAGTTATTACCATGGTTCGCCAAAGTCAGTTTGGTGGAACGAGTGCTGAATCTCCACACCAACATTTACATAATTTCGAGATTCTTATGGAGACATTGAAGCCGAAGAGGGTTGTCAACAACAACTACAAGATCAAGCTATTTTTCTTCTCCTTGAAGGACAAGGCTTTCTCTTGGTATCAAGCTCTTCCAGCTGGAAGACTTAACACATGGGAGGATCTATCTTCGGAGTTCCTCAGCAAGTTCTTTCCGCTGTCCAAGACGGCGGAGTTGAGAGATAATATTAGTGCATTTTCTATGAAACCTAATGAAAGTTTGTTTTAACCCTGGGAAAGGTTTCAAGATCTCTTATTGGATTGCCCACACCATGGCATTTCAAAGCTGAAATTATTGGAGATCTACTACAACGGGCTGGATGTGGAAACACAATTCAAGCTCCAATCTCTTTCTTGTGGTACATTTATGGACATGAGAGAAGATGACGCTTGGGACTTCATTGAGAAGCAAAGCCAAGTGATTGAGAAGTATTCCCACCGGAAAGTGGATCCGAATAACCGGAACCAAGGAGATCCGGGAGATAAGTTGACTCAAGCTGCACAAACTCAAATATTCTCCCTCAACACCGAAATCAAGGAGTTGAAGGAAATCATAAGAGCTGGCCTTCAAAAGATGAAGGAGCAAGAGACCAACTACCTAGGGAGAGACAACCACCAAGGCAATAGGAATGACTACCGGAACAACTGGAACAACAACAATAGGAACTCCAACAACAACAATTGGAGATCCAATCAACAAAACTCCGGTAATCCCTATTTGCAAAATAATAATTCACTAATACCTCCATCTTCTTCTTCTACTCCTTTGAAAAGACAGGGTCAAACATCAAATGGTTCGGGCAAGCCGCAGAAGGATAAGAATGATGCTATGATGGAGCAATCCTAGGAAAGCTCCAAGGATTGGAGAATCACATCACTTCGGTTGATAAGGCACAAAAAGCCTTAGAAAACCAAGTGTTCAGCAAGGCCGGAGAAGTTCCTAGAGATCAAGGAAAGCTTCCCGGAAAGACGGAGGACAACCCGAAAGGAAGGGTGATGGCAATCACTACTAGGAGTGGTGTGACAACCACCGACCCACAACCCAAGTTTGTAGAAGTCCCAGCTGAGAAAGGAAAATATAAGGAGAAGGAGAAGGAAGATGTCTATGTTCCTCCTCCAGCTTACAAACCTCCTCTACCATTCCCGCAATCTAGAGCAAGAGCGCGTCTAGACAAGCAATTCGGTAAGTTCATTGAACTAAGGAGCAAGCTGCATATTAACATACATTTTATTGATGCAATTGTAGGTATGCCCGCTTACGGGAAGTTCTTGAAAGAGCTCCTCTCTAACATAAGGAAGCTATAAGACTTTGGAGAAGTCAAGATGAGTTCGGAATCTTCGAAGCTCATCAAAACGATGACGGAGAAGATGCCCCTAAAGCTGAGAGATCCGGGGTCATTTTGCATTCCAACAGGAGTTGGAGAAGTCACATATGACGCTCTTTGTGACTTAGGAGCAAGCGTAAGCATCATCCCGCTTGCTTTGTGTAGGAAGATCGGTTTAGGTGAACCTAAACCGGTGAAGATGACGTTGTACATGGCGGATCGATCAATAACTCGACCCGTAGGTATCATTGAAGACGTCCCAGTCAAGCTCGGTAAGTTTTACATTCCAATAGATTTCGTTGTGCTTGACATTTCTACAGATTGTCCGGTCCCGATCATACTCGGGAGACCATTTTTGCAACCTCCTGTTGTATGGTCGATTGCAAGAACGCTAGACTAGCCTTCGATGTAGGAGAAGAGAAGGTTGAATTTGTTCTTTCAACTTTGGTGAAAGAGCCTGGACTTGGAGAGGATATGTTCAACATCTATGACGAAGAGCCGTCTAGAGAAGAAGTAAGTTCGATCCTATTCAAGGATCCATTGCAAAGGGTTATAACCATGAGCATCATGGAAAAGGGAGAAGAAGAGGATTGCAATGTTGAGGTTGAAGCTTTGGAGGAGCTAAAAGAGATACATAATGAAGAGTTCGAAAAATTCTATGACGGCTCAGAAAACAGAAGAAACCACGGCCAGTCGTGCTATTCCACGGCCGTGGTTTCACCAAAACAGCCCGTAGAGTGTTATTTTGACAACAAAAGAGACTTCCACGCCCAAAACCACGGCCGTGGAAGTAACAGGTGTGCCATAATTTTGGGACATTCAGAGAACAATTCCGTCTTTTCCACAAACACTCTTGAGTCTTCTTCCACCACTCCCACATCCTTAGAGACTCCTATGGAAACATCAAGCACACCTCGAGACACATCAAAGGCACCAATTACTTTGGAATTGAATCCGCTTCCCACACATCTTCGGTATGCTTTTCTTGGAACTAATTCTACTTTTCCCGTTATTGTTAGTTCCGATTTAAAGGAAGATGAACATGAGAAACTTATGAATGTGTTGAGGAAATATAGGAAAGCTTTAGGCTATACCATAGAGGATCTTGTAGGAATTAAACCATCTTTATGTATGCACAAGATTCTAATGGAGGAGGATTACAAGCCTTCACGACAACCTCAAAGATGGTTAAACCCGGTCATGAAGGAGGTCGTGAAGAAAGAAATCCTTAAGTTACTTAACGCAGGTATCATCTATCCTATCTCCAATAGCAAGTGGGTGAGCCCCGTTCAAGTCGTTCCCAAGAAGGGGGAATGACTGTTGTGACCAACAAGAACAACGAGCTCATTCCAACAAGAACCGTGACGGGCTAGAGGATGTGCATTGACTACCGCAAGCTGAACAATGCAACTAGGAAGGACCACTTCCCACTACCATTCATAGATCAAATGCTTGAAAGGTTAGCACAACACTCCTATTTTTGTTATCTTGATGGTTATAGTGGTTTCTTTCAGATTCCGATTCACCCGGACGATCAAGAGAAGACCACATTTACGTGCCCATGGGGTACGTTTGCTTATAGGAGGATGCCATTCGGACTTTGCAACGCTCCAGCCACCTTTTAAAGGTGTATGATGGCCATTTTCTCAAAGTATATTGAGAAAATCATGGAGGTTTTTATGGATGATTTTTTAGTTTATGGTTCCTCATTTGACCAATGTCTTGCTAACCTTTCTCTTGTGTTGCAAAGGTGTGAAGACACTAACCTAGTTCTTAATTGGGAGAAGTGTCATTTCATGGTTAAGGAAGGCATTGTGCTAGGACACTTGATCTCTAATAGAGGGATCGAAGTTGATAAGGCTAAGATAGAGACTATAGAGAAACTTCCTCCTTCATCTTCGGTGAAGGGGATAAGAAGTTTCCTAGGACATGCAGGATTTTATAGGAGATTTATCAAAGACTTCTCGAAAATTTCGAAACCGCTAACTAATCTATTGATGAAGGATGCAGTTTTTAACTTTTCGTAGGAATGTTTAGATGCTTTCTATAAGATTAGAGAAGCTCTCATCTCAGCCCGATAATCCAACCTCCGGATTGGAATCTTCCATTCGAGGTTATGTGTGATGCGAGTGACGTAGCTGTTGGAGCGGTGCTTGGACAAAAGAAGGAAGACCGCACTCATGCCATCTACTATGCTAGCAAAACGCTAGATGAAGCACAGCTCAACTACGCCACAACTGAAAAAGAATTATTAGCCGTTGTATATGCTTTTGAAAAGTTTCGTTCTTATCTTGTAGGAGCAAAGGTGATTGTATACACGGACCACTCAGCAATACGGTATTTGCTCACCAAGAAGGATGCAAAACCAAGGCTTATTAGATGGATTCTTCTTCTTCAAGAATTCGATCTAGAGATTCGGGACAAGAAAGGTTCCTAAAATTCTGTAGCGGATCATTTAAGTCGTCTACCACACACCAACGACGACGACCTACCCATTGATGACTCCTTCCCGGATGAGCACTTACACATCATGGAAGAGTGCATCGACAATATTTCTAGAGGTAACGAACCTTGGTTTGCTGATTTTGTAAATTATTTGGTTTGCAAGGAAATACCTCCCGGACTATCCTATGCACAAAGAAAGAAGTTCTTTAGGGATGTCCGCCAATACCATTGGAACGAACCTCTACTCTTCAAGAGAGGTCCCAACGGCATCATTAGGAGATGTGTGCCGGAAGACGAAATGAAAAGTGTCATTCGTCATTGTCATTCACTTCCTTGTGGAGGACACGCTAGTTCCAATAAAACTAGCTCTAAGGTATTGTAATCCGGATTCTTTTGGCCTACTTTATTTAAGGATGTGCAAACTTTTGTTTCTTGTTGCGATGCTTGTCAAAGAACAGGAAATATCTCTAGGAGAAACGAGATGCCTCTTAACAACATTCAAGAGGTGGAAATCTTTGACGTTTGGGGAGTTGATTTCATGGGACCATTCCTATCATCTTGCGGAAACCAATACATACTTCTAGCTGTAGATTGTGTGTATCGAGATTGGTTGAAGCTATTGCCTCTCCAACTAATGATGTCATGGTTGTTGTCAATTTCTTTAATAGAACTATTTTCCCAAGGTTTGGGACACCACGAACCATCATTAGTGACGGAGGTTCACACTTCATAGCCCGACGATTCGAAGCTCTACTAGCTAAGTATGGGGTGACTCACAAGATCGCCACTCCCTACCATCCACAAACAAGTGGTCAAGTAGAGATTTCAAATAGAGAGATCAAGGGCATCCTTGAGAAGACGGTGTAAAAGACAAGGAAGGATTGGTCTTTGAAGTTAGATGACGCATTATGGGCGTATAGGATAGCTTACAAGACTCCCATAGGTACAACACCATACAACCTTGTGTATGGGAAGTCTTGTCATCTCCCGGTATAGCTAGAACACAAGGCATATTGGGCTGTGAAGTGGTTGAACTTCATCATGAAAGAAGCGGAAGAGAAGCGCCTCTTAGACCTTAACGAGTTAGAAGAACTCCGCTTGAACGCCTATGAGAACGCCAAGATTTACAAGGAAAGGGCGAAGCGTTGACATGATAAGCATATCATTCCAAAAGACCTTAAAGAAGGAGATCAAGTTCTCCTCTTCAATTCTCGACTTCGACTCTTTCCAGGTAAGCTTAAATCTCGTTGGGCTGGACCATATTTGATTAAACGTGTTTTCCCCATGGCGCAGTTGAAGTATGGGGTGAGAAGTGCGGAAGTTTCAAGGTGAATGGCCAACGACTTAAGAAGTACTCACCGGAGCTCCAAGCTGAGGAAATCGCTCCGATTGTCCTCAATTGAACACAAGAACGGTCTACCTACGGACCCAAAACAAAGCGCTTCTTGGGAGGCAACCCAAGGTATTGCATTATCGTTTTTGTTTTCTTTCTTTCTTAGGTTAGTTTAGGTTAGATGTCGTTTTTGTTTGTTTTCCCCTCGATACCTTCCGGTATGTTGTGTTTTTGGATGTCAGGAATAAGGAATGAGGAAAGGAAGGAAGGAAAAGTTGCAAAGAATGACGAAACTAGAATTTTTGGCACAGATCAGAGAGTTCCACGGTTGACCGTACAAAACCACGGTCGTGGAACACCCCGACTGGCCGTGATTTTCCAAGTTTCTCCAAGTTTTTGACAAATCAGAGAGTTCCACGGCCAAAACCACGGCCATGGAACACCTCGAGTGACCGTGATTTTCAAAAAATTTACGGCCACTATATAACCCCCTTTCCTTCTCAAAAACACACCTATCCTCAAAACCACGTCCAGAACCACGCCTCAAAATCGCCGATTTCGCCCCTTTCCCGTAATTTCTCATCCGGAGTCTGATTCGAGAAATTCTTCAACCAAAACTGGAGCATTTTCTATCCTCTACAAGATCCAAACAACAAACTGAGAAAACAATCCACATTGGAGAAGGAATTTGGATTTTTCAAATCCAAACCTAGGTTTTATTCTCTATTCTCTTCTTGGTTGATTTGGTTCGTTTTTCTTGCAATATTATAGGAGAACTGAACGAAATTGAATTTAGAAATAGTTAAGGGCTGTGATTGTTGAGTTTCGTGTGCATTTGCTAAATTTTGAGAGAAATAGACAAATTCCACGGGTTGCGTACAGTTCCACGGCCGTGGAAATTGAAGAACAGACCGTGGTTTTCTCTGTTTTGAGTAAAAATGTTTAGAAGGAAGTCAAGCAGAAATAAGAAGCAGAAAGGTGATAGTTCCTCTTCTTCTCAACCCCCTCTTAGTGAACCATCATCACCACCACCCCCTAGAATCCCTACTATCCATGAGGATTATTAAAGAGCCATGGATAGGATTTCCGAGAGACCGATAATAGGACCTAGGTACCTTGTCTTAGAGGAGCTTGAAGAGCTCAATGTAGTGAATGACTTGACTTGGCTTTTGGATAGAGCCGGATTGATCATCTTCTCCACCATTAGGGAAGATGCTTATGAGGAGATAACAAGGGAGTTTATAACTTCCTTTGAGCATAGCGCCGTTAGCCGAATGGTGTCTTTTAGGTTGATGGAGCAAAACTATGAGTTCTCCATAGTTCAGTTTGGAACCTTCTTTGTGTTTCAAGAGAGTTTCAATGGAAGGTTTCCCGGGGAAGTGTATGCCAAAGACTTTTGGGGTGATATTGCTATGATTTATGCTTGCGAGGATCATTGGCAGCCAGCCGCCACTAAGGCTAAACTCATATATCACTTAGCCTTAAAGATAGCCCATAGAGTCCTATCGGAATGCCTTTTCCCTAGGACCGAAACACCACAAAAGATTAAGGCTGACGAACTCTTCATCCTCTATGGCATGCTTACGGGCCTTCCTGTAGATTATGCCACCTTACTTGCCTCTACCATTAGTAAGATAAAGAACAAAAGGGCCGGGAATATAGGTTATGGAGGTATAGTGACTCATATCGCCAACCAGCTGGGCATTGACAACTCCGCTTGCATTAGGGTAGCTGCGAGACCTTTGGGTCTCAATGGACTTATGACTAGAGGCATCATCTTTCCCCGCCACCGAGCTTTACCTACCACTGCCATGCCATGGGAGGAGAGAGGTGGTAGGGGCATCTCATGGCTTCCAGAGTACTCTATCATGCTAGGCCGTCACAACTAGAAGGAGACTTTTGTACCGATGCATGCTAATAGACTAGTAGCTCCTCCATATGTGCCTGATGAGGTTCCAGCTGAGGATGATGAGGAGATGGGAGGAGGAGATGATCAGGATGCAGGAGGGGTTGAGCATAACTTTGGCTCATTCCCGGACCAGCCGGACGACTTCCCGGAGCCACCTAGGAGATCTCCCCATCAGTCTAGACCGTCCAGACCTTCTTCCTCACGCCGGACTAGTGTGAGTGAGTGCCCGACATGGATGGAGAATCCACCTGCTTGGTATGGACATCAGCCTTCTTGGATGGGAGCTCCACCTCTTTGGTATGATCAGCCACCAATTGCGCCCACACATAGCCAGCAGGAACAGCCGGAGTGGTTGCAGCAGCCTCCAGCTTGGTACGGACAGCAGCCACCATTGCCTTCACAGTGCTCTCCATGGATGCTTTGAGCCACTTCACCACCATTAGTGAGTTTCTTTGTTTCTTTTCTTTTCTTTATTTTTCTTGAACATTGAGGACAATGTGTATGTCAAGTATGGGGTGGGGTGTGACTCTCGTTTGTAATAACTCGATACACTTGCTTGCTTTCAATCTCATGAACATTTGCATCTTTCATTTATTTTTCACATGTTTCATTATTGCATTGCATTGAAAAGCTTTGAAAAATCCATAAAAATTTTGAAAAATTATTGTGCTTCTAAGATTAGAGATGATTTCTATGATGAATCTACTTGTGGAATGAGTTTTTGATGACATTTGTATGCTTGAATTGAATTATGAATTGTGAAGAGATTGAGTATGTTGTTTATCCTTTCTTGCAAGTTTCATAATGTGAAAGTTTTATCTAAACCATATTGAGAAATGAAGGTTGAAGTCACAATATAAGTTCTTATACTTCTTTATGAGATGATTAAGGCACCTCGATTTTCTTACTTCTTTCTTTGATCATTTAGCCCCTCACTGAAAATAATTGTCTCCTTTACCTATCCGGGATTTAGGAAGAGTTGATTTTGGCATTTTTTATGTGGGAGGGCCATGGAAGCAATTGTTTAAATTCAAGGTGTAGAAAAATAGGTTTGGGGAAGTCAATCACGATGATGAGTAACTGATAGGTGCTTGAATCACTATCATTTAGGATAGTTTTTAGAGTCTTTTTATTGCATTAGTGTCGGATTATGCTACTAACTCCTTGGTCCAGAAGAAGAAGACTAAAAGAAGATAAAGAAGGAGTTATAAGCACTTAGGAGTGAAGATCGTTCACGAAGCAAAGCTTTTGTTGCTTCACCGCCCCCGCGGAGCAGTGTCACCGCCCCTGCGGGTGACACCTTACTCCGGAGCGCTCCCTACACCTTTGCCAGCGCCAGCCACGAAGACGGTCACCGCACCTGCGTCAACCCTTGGCGCCCCTGCGGTGACTTGCCCTGAAGAAGCGAAGACCAGCGCCCCTGCGCCTTCCCCTGCCCCTCTGCCTGCGCCTCAACCTAGGAGCTGAAAGATGAAGAGTCAGTGTCACCGCCCCTGCGTTGACACTGGGACGCCCCGGCGGCTTGGCATCAGAAACGGCAGGAAGTTGAAGAGTCAGACGTTTGAAGAGCATTAAAGATCCGCCCCTGCAGAATTGCCTAGCCGCCCCTGTGCCTGTAACACCCCAAATTCTCGGAACTCGGGGAGCTACTGGTTAGGACCTCACAATGGGTCCCGACCTTGGTTTAACAACAACATTACTTGGATCTTACAACAAGGCACAAATGTATTTAAAACAATTTCTAAAATATAATATTTTTTTTGGTATAAACGTACACATGTGACAGCCTTACAAACATATATAAAGATACATAACATGCATGACGTATGGAAGACTCCCCCGTCCCCATCTAATGAGTACGTGGACCCGGCTGACCATCCGTTCCGGATCTCTCTGCAACTGTCTATCTCTACAGATCTACAACACGGATAAACCGTTAGCTAACTATCCAAATATAAGCAAAAAAGATAACAGCACAAACACAAGCAGAAACAAAATAAACAAACATCATGTTGGCACTCAACCGTTTATTATCTATTATTTAAGTGATTCACATTATTCAATTTAAGTTGTGGCACGAGAATTATTATTAGTTCTCGCCTCCGTTCCTTATCCAACTGGTGTAGGTCTAGCTGACTTCCACTGGTAGCATCACTACAAACCACGTATGGACTAGTCCCGAAAGAAACCCCCAGTGCCCGCAAGCTACTGAGCAGAATGCCACCGCCCGTTACTCTTAGGCCAAAATATAGGTCGGTAATTATATATCACAACCTATCTCCATAAACATTTCAATCACACACCACCATCATCATTTATACTCATATTTAGAAGTCAGCTAAGTAAGCCCAAAGGACTTACCTGATATAAAGCTCGACTCTCTGTAAACCAACTCGCTCTGTAAACTGTAGCAACTCAGTTGCCTGTCAAAGGAGATAAGTGCATTAGCACACTCCTACGTAGTTAGAAGTCTAAGACTTCTAAAATAGAATAATATATTAAGACATAACTAGTTGCAGTATTAATTTAGGGTAAAATGACCATTTTACCCTTGGTCCCGAAATTCCCGAAAATTCTAAAATTCATGTCTAAACTCCTATTTGAGATTCTAAAATCATTTCTAACTCCCAAAGCTTCGTTTGGTTCCAAGCTAACATTTTTCCTATGTTACTATTTTCCGGGAAATCGTAAAGGTCTAACTTCGATTCCAAATATAAAATTCGTAACCGCTTATAAAAATTCCGACTTAAAACCCTAGATTATCTATGATGTCCTATCTAACTTTAGGAGAAAGAATTTCTCCAAACTGTTCATTCAACAGTTTTATAAAAATTCCTAAAGTTGACTACTCCCTTTACAAATTCTATACTTAGCCAAAATCTGAGTACACTTTGGAAAAATCATAACTCCTAAACCACTCACTGGAATTATCCCAAATTTTAATATGATCTACAACAAGATGTCAACTATATCATATCAAAAATTCAAGCCTAACAGAGATCAAAAGTCTATTCTAAACTATCTCACAAAACAGCATCCCATGCTGTTTTTCTCAACTCAGCACATTTATAAAACTGAACTTTGAAACCTCATATCTCTCAAACCATAACATGGATTCCTCTGAAATTTTAGTATGATCTACTATACTATATCAACTATAACTTGTCCGAAATTCAAGTCTAACAGAAGTCAATAACCCCTCCAAATTTATTCTACAAAACTGCATCTCAAGCAAATTTCCTCAAACTCAGCACACTTAGAAAACTGCATGAGAAGCCAACTTGCTAAACTCATATCTCCTAAACTATAACTCAAAATAGGCTCAAATTTCAGTATGTTCTACACTGCAATACCGACAACAACATATCCAAAAACCAGGAGCAAAGAAAGAGTCTAACTTACCCAAATCTAGGCTCAAAGTCGGTTGTTCAACACTTCTTGAAACTCGGAAGAAATAGCATGAATCTGTACCAGCTCCTCTATGGCTGTTCTGGGTAGATTTAGGAGACATAAAAGGGCACTCATTAGGCATGAATTACATGGGCGGAAGTGCAAGAAAGAGAGATGAACAAGCCTTACTCGATTACACGACTCGAGGAGACTACTGAAGGGGTGCAAGGCTGCTGTTGTCGTGTGTGCGGCTGCTGAGAGGGACTGCTGCTGTCTTCGATCGGTGTAGTTGAAAGGAGAGGCGGGTGCCGGCCTGCCTGAAGCAAATTCCAGACGTTGCACGTGAAGTAAGATGGCGCGAGATGAACGTCGTAGATCGGGTGCCGGAATGAGAAGGATTGATTCTCTCGTTGTCGATTGTACACAAAAGTGAGCGAGACTGCAGAAGGAAAGACAAGGGAGAGTGGTGCGTTGCTGCTAGGCGGGAGATGGAGACGTGCAGAGGAGTGCTCAGTCCGGGTTTCGTCTAGGTTTGTCGCTGGTTGTAGGGGAGGCTTGTGTGTACGTTTGTATCGTTCCGGCTTGGGTAGAAGTTCCGAATGATTGACAGAAGGGAGATACGCAGCATAGAAGAGAGCTAGATCTGGCTGCGATTCTGGACGTGTGAACGCTGTTGTATTAGGCAGTTAAGGCTACGGTTTCATTAAGGAAGGAAGATCAAGAGGGAAGCGTGATTTCAGGAGTCGTTTCATTCAACGTACCCCTAGTCCAGCTCAGCTCCACGTAGGCAAGAGGAAGCTCCCAAGGATGCTGCAGCGGGCTCTTCTTGTTGGGCTGGCGGAGGCATTAACGCTACTGGGCTGCAGCAGCTGGGCTGCAGAGGGCTGAAGCTGGCAAGCTGAAAGGAGATCACGGACTGGGCTGTACAAGGCAAGCAGTGGCCGGCTGGGCTTGTCACAGACTCGTCACAGACTTGTCTGGCCTTGTCACAGACTCGTCACAGACTTGTCTGGCCTTGTCACAGCTACGTCACAGACTTGTCCAGACCTTGTCACAGCTTCGTCACAGACTTGTCAACGACGAGTCATATTCTAAATTAGGGTTTGGGGCTAAACTTATTATTTTATGTGAAGTCAAGGGATCGGAACTGGTAGGCTACGGAATAGACGGATACGGATCATGTTATAGTTTAGGATTGGTTATAATAATCCTATCATTTTATGTGAAGGTAAGCTACATAAAATGATAAAATTTTATAAAGATCCTATCATTTTATGTGAAGGGAAGCTACATAAAATGATAAATTTTATAATAATGTGTCTAACTAAGTAGACAGATATGGGTCAACTGATCGAGATCGGGTTTGTTACAGAAATAAACGGAATAAAAATTCCGGCTATTACATCAGTACCCCCTTAAAATAAGTTTCGTCCCGAAACTTAAAAGAAGACTCGTAATGTCGGAGTCCATGCAAAAGAACTAGAGCGCCGGAAAGAGGTCACAACGGTCGAGTTCTGATTTGTTTCTGAAATAGCCGGAAGAAATATTCCCAGGTATTACAGTGCCCATGAAGAAGATCAAGCGTTTTTGCCTTCACCGCCCATGCAGAGCTGAAGGCCGCCCCTGCGGTTCAACGACAAAAGCTTTAGTCCGGCTGTTTACACCACCTTTATGGCATTAAAGGTGGCTGTGTTATGGGCCGGCCATTTACTCCTATTTAGTGCCAATTGTAGTATAAATAGACTTAGGTTTGAAGCACTTATCATCCAATTTTAGAATCGAATTTTAGAATTCACTTTTCCATTAAAACTTTCTTGCTACCTTTGTAATGAGTTGCTAACTACCTTGCTACATTGGGTTGGTTTGAAGTTGCATTGTTACCTTGGTTGTAAGTTCTTTCTAATATAAGTTTTCATTCAGTAATTCTTTGTGTTTCCTTGATCTCCATTGTCTAATTGCATGTTTTACTATTACTTGAGATTGATCACCTTAGGTCCTAAAGTGCATGCAAAGAACTAGGATTAATAGATTCCGGGTTCGGGTCTTTAATCTAGTAGTAACTTTAAGTAATAACGGGTTGTAATTGCTTAAAGAAAAGGAACAAAAATATAAAGATAAGTTTAACGGTTTTAATCTTTTCTTTATATCCGTTAGTCTTTGTTTGAAAGCTAACTTGTTAATTGTTCTTGTAGGTTTATGGAACACTAACCTGTTAAGTTGTGTTGATGCCGGTTGGCTCAACACATATATATGATCGAGACGGGAGATTACTTGAAAACTTGTAAAAGGAACTCACCAAAGTAGCAATCGCATGCTTAGAATCAACCTAGTGTAGATTCACCCATCATTGTCTTACTTGTTGCGTTATTTGTTTTCACAAGTTTTGTGTGCATCAATTCAACCAAACCC